>CM051010.1:23935474-24005474 GCA_027704905.1 Muraenolepis orangiensis
TCAATACACCGACGTGGCCAATGAGCTGTGGAATTGTGATACATTTGGTCGGCATGACAATATCATGTAAACAAAACCTGTTGAAATGTGGAATGGTGGTTATTCTTATTCAAAGCACCGGAGACGTTTTCATTTCAAACTTGAGGCATTTCCATGGTTAAAATCACATGTAAATTGATGTGTTCCACGCTGAAGGTTTTCATTTGGCATACTCTGGCTATCAGTATATTTGGTTTGTTTTTATATGCATGGCTTTTGTAGCATTGTGTTTTGTAGTTACTGGAACTGTTCTGTAATCTTCTATTTCAATCGATTTGCTGCAATTACCCAAAAGTATTACAACCCAAAATTCTACTTGCAATATGCAATACCGCTATATACCTTATTTTGTTTTAGCATTTAATAATAATAATATAAGTAATAATGAATTACATTCATATATCATTTTTCAATGCACACAAAGTGCTTGAAATAGTGTGTGTGTGTGTGTGTGTTGCAAGGTACCCAGGTTGCACTAGAATGCTCACCACACACACCTCTCAGGTTGGGACTTGGGCCAGGACACAGGGGTTAGCACCCCTACTCTTGTGCTGATCCATATGGGATCTTGAGGGACCACAGGGGGTCAGGAGGACCTCGGCTTAAACTCTCATCCGAAAGATGGTGCTTGGACCAGGACGCCCAAGAGCACCAGGATGTCCAAGAGGAGTCCCTGTCTCTGTCTCGGGTTTGATAGGTCACTATTATGGTATTTTCCGATGATTACCTCCGCCATTGAAGATGGGTGGAGATTATGTTATGTTTGTCTGTTTGACTGTTCACAAGATAATCAAAAAGTAATGTACGGAATTGTACACAACTTGCTAGTTTGATTACTTATGGGCCATCCAACAGTTGATTGGATTTTGGCACAGATCCGGATCAGAATGTGGATCCAGGGGACATTTTGGTGTGGTAGAGGTATGTGCTCTACTGAGTGCCCTCTAGTTTGTACCTGCTTCACTCTCACCAGTTGGACCTCATCTCTTACCGACAGACAGGTCAAAATACAACAGGGATACTTAAACACTTGTAGGGAAAAATTGTGGATCTGGAGTCATACCTCCTCAGGTGTCACACCATGACCCTGTGATGTCAGCGTACAGCCCATCCCCTGGGGATTCTGGGGATTTGTCGAGGAGACAAGGGAGTAGGTGCTAGAAAGTAGGACACGCATCGAGGGGGTTGAAATCAGCTTAAAGATACCCTTCAGAGCTCTCTGTAGGTGTCTGCACATAATGGGATGCCACCTACACACACACACACACACACACACATACACACACATACACACACACGCATCCGCACACCCACCCACACACATATACCACGGACACAAACACATTCAACACACACACACACATGAATACACCCACCCACATTCAATCCAGATACATGAATACACACCCCCACATATACACACACACACACACACACATAACAAACACACCCACTAACACACACATCAACTCAACAATGGAATGACAGAGGACTGTTGGCAGCAAGAAGACAGCAGAGCTCAATGCAAATCCTCACGTCTCCTGACAAAAAAACGAAAGTCTTTGGGGAAATTCGCGGATCGCCGCATGGCAACGGCAGGCGGAGGCAGGCAGGGTTTAAGCGGCGCACAGGAAGCAACAAGCAGTCGACAAAAGCAGTCAACAAGAGCTGTCGATGAGAATCAAACGGTGACATTTCCGCTCGCACGCGATTAATAATGAAGGAGGGATTACAGGCAGCGAGGGACGAGAACCTGAGAGAGGAGGCTGTTAGGCCTGCGTCAAACAAGAACCAGGCGTCAAACAAGAACCAGGCATCACACAAGAGCCAGGCGTCACACAAGAGCCAGGCGTCACACAAGAGCCAGGCATCACACAAGAACCAGGCATCACACAAGAGCCAGGCATCACACAAGAGCCAGGCGTCACACAAGAGCCAGGCATCACACAAGAGCCAGGCATCACACAAGAACCAGGCGTCACACAGGAACCAGGCATCACACAAGAGCCAGGCATCACATAAGAACCAGGCGTCAAACAAGAACCAGGCATCACACAAGAGCCAGGCGTCACACAAGAGCCAGGCATCACACAAGAGCCAGGCATCACACAAGAGCCAGGCGTCACACAAGAGCCAGGCATCACACAAGAACCAGGCATCACACAAGAGCCAGGCGTCACACAAGAGCCAGGCGTCACACAAGAGCCAGGCATCATACAAGAACCAGGCGTCACACAAGAACCAGGCGTCACACAAGAACCAGGTGTCACACAAGAGCCAGGCATCACACAAGAACCAGGCATCACACAAGAGCCAGGCGTCACACAGGAACCAGGCGTCACACAAGAGCCAGGCATCACACAGGAAACAGGCGTCACACAAGAGCCAGGCATCACACAAGAACCAGGCATCACACACACACACACACACACCGCTGTGGTGAAATTTATATTTGATAGCCTGCCCGAGAGGAGCAAAGAGACAATGCATCTTGTTTGTTCCCCAAAGCGAGGAGGAAGAGAAGGAGGAGGAGGAGAGGGGTGTGTGCCATTCATTCCCACCTCATCACGAGGGTCTGACTACAGCTCCACACTGACAGTTCAGGGGCCTCGGGATTATATTGACCTTGTAGCGGTTCTTCCGGCCGGTCGGAGAGTAGGCTAGAGTTCCGCTGTACCGATTTAATGGACAGCTCTTTTCTTTCTATTCCACTCCAGGCCTTCGTGTAGAAACAGACCACACACACAGGCTGTGTGTGTCTTTTGTTGGAAGCGTATCAGAGCAGGCTCTAGGAAGAGAAGAGAGCTGAAGAAGTGGCGGGCGTGTCATGTGACAGCTCGAGGTACCTGTCTTCATTATCTCAGATCCAAAGTTACACGTGTGTGTGTGTATGTGTGTGTGTGTGTGTGTGTGTGTGTGTGTAAAGCAAGGTGGCATGTTTGTTTTCAACCACTCAGAGGAGACATGGCAATGTGCGTGTGCTCCCATAGGCCCCTTATATCAGCAGTACAGCCACAGGGGGGGGGGGGGGTGGTGGGGGTTGGAGTGTGGGGTGTGTGTGTGTGTGTGTGTGTGTGTGGATCCATTTGGGTTGATAACGCAATTTGTTGTGACAAGTTATTGGTATAAACCGGGGAGTCTGATAGGGGGGGGGGGGGGGGGAGATGGCTTCCTGATGCATAGTTATGTCAGAGAGCCGTCTCCGGGTGTGGTCGCATGTCACTGCGCCCGGGCCGAGGGTGTTCATCAAGGGGGGGGGGGGGGGGGGCCGGGTCTGTTCCCCCAGCGCTGTCCTCTAGGGGAACAGGATTCATCACACCATGCATTTCATTAGGGCCACGCCACAGAGAGCATACGGCGGTCTAAGAGAGCCATATAACATCGGCGGTAAGGGCGGAGCGTGGTCGCGGAGGACAGTTTAACAGCATTGTAGCGCCACGCAACAAAACCACAAACAATTCATTGGAGACGTCTCCTGTCCTGTGGATTCTGTTCTGCCATATACTCCCCAAAGTACAGGAAAAAAACAAAAAATGTATTTAACAAGACCTCCAGGCTTCAACCCTCGCGAGGGGTGTGTGCGTGTGTGCGTGTGCGCGTGCGTGCGTGTGTGTGTGCCGTGATGGTTCTGTATGTATCATGTGTCATTTGGATCTAATTGGTCATCTGGATCTCATTAAGTCAGTTGTAGTCGTCCTACAGTAGAAAGAGGGTCCATCACAGGCCATACGAGCTGTCTGGCTTACACATGCTTCAAGAGGCTCCGTTACATAACACAATTTATTTATTTATTAATGAATGCCCCTGTGGGCTTCCTCGCTGTCCTGATCTGTTTAATTATTAAATCAGCCGTAGTGAACACTCATTTACATACAACTGTCTTCATTTGAATACATTATTTTGCACGGAGCCAAATTTAGATTCCAGGGGATACTCCTGTCAATCCACTGGCATATCCCTGCCCCTGTTTGTGCCGCGGCACACACTCACCCGGTGGAACTACGGGGCTCAACAACGCTACTAATAAACCACATCACGTTGCTTTTCATGCCGAGTGATGAAACACGCACGTCGGCTGGCAACAAGAGAGAAATGCGAAAGGAGAGAGATTCAGGCTGCTATTTCCCAGCCCTTTCTGGTGGATGGATCTGTCCATGGTGCTGAAGAACACCGTAAACCACCTCCTCTTCAAAAGCGAGAGCGTCTGACTCCCGGCTGGGCTCCAGAATGCCCACTCATTCACTCACAGCGGAGCACGCTGCCGTGCACTTCTTCTGTCAGCGCCATGTCAACAGGTGATGGAATCAGCGCCTGCCTCGCCCGTTCACCACCCTTCTACCTTATGTACAGACAGACGAGCGGTCAGCCGGCCGGCTCCGCAGGGCAGGGGATGGTTAACGGTGATGTGAAACGCCTCGAGTCCGGGTCGATTGGGAAGAATTCAAGTCCTAATCCAAGGCCATGTCGACATACAAGAGATAGAGATAGATAGAGATACCAGGTCCCTGGCTGGTACAATTATTCTTAAATCTTAATTCAGATAAATTCACAATTGGACACTGTAGTCACTGCATTGAGGGGAATAGTATTTCAATATTGGTACCTCAAAAAAGGGATTAATATGCATGGAAAATATTCATGTCCTTGTTTCAATTGGATTTTGGTACAGCAAATCAATATTCCGAAAGCGCCTATGAAGACAATATTATGCATAAGAATCATGATGGCTCATTATTGTAATTAATGTGAATTATAATTAATAGACTGCGGTGCCTTCAATTGACCAGGGAGGCCATTTAGCCCACACGGTGTAGAGGAGGAAAATGGTCCATTTAAACCCAGGTATGTTCTCCCATATGGAATGAATCGCGATCCGCTGTCCTTCTGTGTCCCTACTTATGAAATGAAATACTAACCTTGCCTTTTCAAACTTCCATTGTTTGGTAAAATCTCATTTCCCCCCCCACTCCATTGAATTGATGGAACGCCGAGCACATGTGAGAGAGGGAGATAGAGAAGATTGAGGAAAAAAACTGATAAGAAAAGGACACTGACGGAGGGTGCGGGGGGGCAGGGGGCGGGGGGCTATTCATGTGTGGCGCCACAATACGCCAGGCGGATTACCTCCAATAAAAGGCTGTTGAATGGAGAACAAAGCACACGCCTGTCATAAAGAGCTTGAATAGCAGGCCGGTGCCGACGCATCTCTTGTCGAGTGAGAGGGAAATATTCCGCCGTTGTTGGTGGCGTCTTGTGACCAAACTGCTTCAGTTCCACCCCAATCCCCCCCCCCCCCCGTGTGCAGCGGAGAGAGCCTCAAATTGTGTGGAATTATCCATTAGCCACGTTGATTTTCCTCTACACGTAGCGGCTAACACGACACATGATCTTTTGATGAACAGCTACTGTGATTCAAGTGAAACTGTCCAATTGGTTAAGTGCTCAAATTATAATGTGAGTATATTCCAATTTCATTATGATTATAAAATACTGCATGAAGTACTTATAGATACATGAAGTACTTTGGCAGTTAAAAAGTTATGTGTGCTTGTAAAACATCTGATCATTTGTAAAGACTTCTCTCCATGAGTATATGACCGATATGGTAGCTGGTGGTGATGGTTGTCCTGGTGACAGTAGCTGGTGGTGATGGTTGTCCTGGTGACAGTTGCTGGTGGTTATGGTTGTCCTGGTGACAGTTGCTGGTGGTTATGGTTGTCCTGGTGACAGTTGCTGGTGGTTATGGTTGTCCTGGTGACAGTTGCTGGTGGTGATGGTTGTCCTGGTGACAGTGCTGGTGGTAGTGGCACCGGTGCTGTGGAGGTCAGATCCCATAGTAGGTAGAGTATTCGTCCCCACATAATATCGACAGTCCCAATACTACCACTACTACTCGGGTAGTATTTGAACAGAATAGCCCAGTACGTACGTTGTTCTATCTTCATGTCGGTACCTCAGGCAGTTGCACTGATGGTAGTGCTGGGCGATGGTACTTGTAGTAAAATGCGTCATGCGTTTATGCTGGCTGTTGGTGCCATAGACCTCCTGATCGGTATGGGTGGCAGCACCTCGGGGGAGATTAGATGATCTATCTCTACCTCCTCCACATGTCCCTCTCAGTCGGTTTCTCTTCTTCCTGCTGCTCGTCATGATTTTTGTCATTTTCTTCCTTTCGTGTCCTTCAGGTCTCATCATATTCTTCTCCCCCCCCCTCCCCCCCCCCCCCCCCTCTGTTTCTACTGACATTATCGTAGAAAGATATATTTATACATTTTTATTTTTGTTACTTTCTCCCCCCACCTGTTCAATGGGTGCGTCACGTCTTCACGCCTCATTTCATTGTCATTCTTTCATTGACCAGGTGTACACAGGACGGTGTACACCTGGTCTTCTCCTCCTCTTCCTCATGTTTTATTTCTCCTTTCTCTCTATAATTCAGACATTTTTCTAAATCTGCATGTTTCTCTTCTATTTATAATCTCCTCAGACTATTGCTTCTCTCCTCCTTTCTCCTCCTCCTCCTCCTCCTCCTCCTCCTCCTCCTCCTCCTCCTCCTCCTCCTCCTCCTCCTCCTCCTCCCTCTTTTCCTGCTTCCCCTCCGCTGTCTCCCCGTTCTCATCATCCTTATTCCCCTCCTATTCATCTTTTCCTTCGTTTTCTTCCTTTATTTTTGTGGCTTGTCATGCTTTTCTTCTTTTCTCTTTATTCATTTTCTCCTCCTCTTTCTGTTGCTACTCATCTTCATCATGGACTTTCCCCTCCTCTTATCGTCTTTTTCTCACTCCTCTTCTTTCTCCCTCTTTCTTCCTTTTCCTCCTTATCTTTGTTGTCTTGTTGTGTTTATAGAATACTTCTCTGCCTCCCCTCTCAAAATCTCTCTCTTGTTAATACTTACTCCTCTGGTCCGGTCCACTCTCCTTCCCCTCCCAGGGCACTCACACAGGTGGTGAGAGGAAACCCCAGCCAGCCCCTCCTGCTCTGGTACCCAGAGGTCTGTATCAAGAGGAACATCTTGTTGTGGAGGCACTCTCTTCCCCATCTCCACTCCCATCCTCTTCTTTCTTCTTCTTGACAGTTCACCGCCTCTTCCGTAGCATTAATGTCACTTAGGTTCTCCGCTCCTTCCTGCACCCATGGCTGCACCTCCTCATTATCTTGGTGGTGGGAGTTCTGGTCGTGGTGGTAGGAGGTGGACAGGCCCTGGCAGGGAGCCCAGACGTACATCCAGCCCAAGTCTAGGACTGCATGTTTGGGGGTTAAAGGTCAGATGGGTGGGTTGAGTATCTGTCTTCTGAATAGGCTTGGTCATAGTCTGACACATGGTAGGAGAAAGAAAAGGAGGAGGTTCCAGCCAGCCCTCCTGCTCCTCTGCCCAGGGGTCTATACCATAAATCTCACCCAAGGTCTCCTCTCCCTCCTGCATCCATTGCTGCTCCTCCTCATTATCTTGGTGGTGGGAGTGCTGGCCACGGTGGTGGGAGGTGGACAGGCCTGCTGGCAGGGAGCCCAGACGTACGTCCAGGCTCGGTCTGGTTGGGGGGAGCTCAGGTCACGTTGGCGGGTCGAGGAGCTCTCTTCTGAATAGTCATCAGATGAAGAAGTACAACGAGACTCTCTCTTTCTAGCGTCTCTCTCTCTCTCTCTTTCTAGCGTCTCTCTCTCTCTCTCTTTCTAGCGTCTCTCTCTCTCTCTCTCTCTCTTCTAGCGTCTCTCTCTCTGTCTGTCTGTCTGTCTGTCTCTCTCTCTCTCTCTCTGCCTCTCTCTCTCTGCCCTCAGCTTATTTTACTCTGCTATTATATTGTATTATCAGATTAAACTCAGTTAGGTGATATAAGATAAGATGTTTCCTTCCTGTTGTCTCCAACCAACGAACCTAAGTGAAGAACGGCCTCAGTTTTCCACAACACAGGTGACCTCTGTCTCTTATACGGAACTAGACTGTTTTTTTTATGCTGACAATGAAATCGATCGAGGAGTATTACACTCACAAATATCACTCTCTCTCTCTCTCTCTCTCTCTCTCTCTCTCTCTCTCTCTCTCTCTCTCTCTCTCTCTCTCTCTCTCTCTCTCTCTCTCTCTCTCTCTCTCTCTCTCTCTCTCTCTCTCTCTCTCTCTCTCTCTCTCTCTCTCTCTCTCTCTCTCTCTCTCTCTGTTTGTAATTAACATATTTCTCTCTTATTGTCGTCGGTGCTTACAAATACCCAGAATTATTAGAGCAATACAATATTTGCCTGTGGAGTAATGATTAATCCATAAGGATTAGCACTCCAATAATCAAAGAGGCTGATGTCCAGCATCTGGAATACCAGACAGGTGTGGCCCAGACAGCACATAATACAAAGTGAAAGACAGAGACAGATGTGAGCTAGTCTGCCATCACACTACAGATAGGAATTGAGTCCGATTTTTTTCTTTTTAGACATCTAAAAGAAAGTCTGATTTGTGAGACTAGCGATAGAGAGACGTGATCCACTGACATGAAAAACAGTGAAGCATACAGACACTGGAAGCCTCCTACAACTGCTGCAGTCTCATGCACTGCCTTCATAACAACCTGCAAGCAAAACTACTGGAACAACCAAAGCGTCCCCTAATATAATATATGAACATAGATTAGTTTTATGTGTAGGCCATGCTCAAGCACAATAGCCATACTTAATATTTATTATAGTATATAATATAGTATATATATACATATATAGTATTGTATCATAATAGTATATAATAGTATAGTCATAATCATAAAATGTTTTAGTATATAAGTATTATATGTATTTTAACAAACATGGCTTAGGGAAATGAATCAATGAAAGCTGGAGTGTGTTGTTTTTAAAGGGACCAGACTAGTGGTCTGAAGACTCATTATTCCAAAACTCCAATGGTTTGTAAAATGTCCCATCGGACAAAGGAAAGGGAGGGAGGGGATGGGGAGGAAGCATTCCATTGTGCTTGTTGCAAATGGAAAATACAATTTTTGAATCTTGAAAGGAAAAAAAAAACCGTTTGGGTTTGAGATGCACACATAGTCTCTTCTGTGCTCGCACTGTACACAGGCAGCGGCGTGTGACACAATCATTGGACAGCTGTTGGATCAAGTTAAGAGATACACATACAAGAAAGTTAATATGTGTGGTGAAGTGGAGATGACATTCTGCTTTTTAAAACGCTACTCCTCGTATTCAGGGGAGTCAGTATAGGCCCCTATGTAATAGTCCTGCTGCCGAAGCGTGACCATGTGGAGACTACGGGGAGATATCTGCCTCACTTAGAAGATGACGATTTTCCACCATTACTTCTTGTCTTGACCGCTGGAGCAAGGCATAATGAATACATACTAAAACAACTTGTACAAGCTTTAACAGTGCACCGTGAGTTTCTCTCGTGACGATGAATAAACAAACAAACAAAATGTGTGTGTCACACACAAGACAACAGCAATCATGTTCATCGAAGGAGCAGAGAGTGATTCTTTGTTGTTTTACTGTATTCTGAGACCACTATTTCTCTCAGCAGGTGCCGATGGGGTAAAATAAATGTAAGCTATGCAGGTAATATGCGGTAATATATGAAATAATATATGCAGTAAGATGCGGTAAAATGCAAGTAAGATACACACAATTTACCACCATAAACAGGACGTAAATTGTCAGGTTACCGTTACCTCTTTTAATTACCGGTTCCAATATGAGGATATAAACTCATCATGATAATGGCTACATCTGCTCTGTAAGAGTCCATAGCTGCCAGCTCCACGCCCTTCATTGGATTAGGGCTTCCAAAAACGTGTTTAACCATTCCTAGCTTTCACCAGATTAAAAACAAATCTTGGCCTGATTGAAAAATCAATACTGACAAAGTAGTTATTCGAGGAATTTAGTGCCGTTACACGAAAATATTGCGTGTTGGAGAAGCTCTATCCAGACTTGGAAGCCAACATACACGTGGTCCAATTGAAGTTTGAGGAGAAACTTGATGCACATGCGTTCCAATCGCATGGCCTCTGGATACAACTCAAATGGATATTTGAAATGTCACCCATGGCTAAGCCTCCATCTGTGGCTCATAACCTTTCGCTCGGTGATGATGGCGTCGTACGGAAGTCTCATCCTTATCCTGCTGATACACAAAGGAAGACATCCGCCCTCCTCCAGATGTTTCCAGACGTTTCTAATAAAGCTGGCTTCAAGGAAATCACTTGCACTTAAACTAATGGCAGTAATCCAATTTGGTAGTCTTGGCTTAGCCTATAGATCGACCTCATGACTAATGTTGCCATCGGTTAGCCTTTTTTTAAATAAATGGGATTATGCATGAAGAGCAACGATTAGACGCTCAGTGTCTTCCATACATTAGCAGTTATCTTTATAAGCGTGCGTCCTCTGCTGCTTCGCAAGCCCAGATAGGCTCCACCCGAGGAGTTTGAAGCTCGAAGACCACTGAGAACAAACAGAGAAATGCATTCCCATTTTATATCCGCGGTGCTTCATTTATTTATGTCTCCAAACCAAACGGCAAACAACAAAACTCGATCTGTGCAACGACATCATTTGGTATTCTCTCTCAGCGGTGCGCAATTAGCATAGCGATGGCGTGTTGATCAAATTCTGCATTGTGAAGTGGCCCGCCACAATGGTGGTTTCACACGGAAACCAAACCCAATAACCGATGTGCAAATCATTGCCGATCAATACCTCCTCACAATTACAGCAACACACCGTGCACACCAACAGATCACGCCGTGAGTAGAGGCACAGACGGGCTAAGGCTTTGCACTATGGATATTCACACTGGAAGCAGCCAGGGAGTCTTGACAGTGATTTATGGCCTCACTATCGCAAGCCTGGGTTTGTTTCCCAGTATGTGTGTATCTCAATAAATATTTAATAAAAAAACAAATATAATTGAGTGTTCACCGTCGGTATCATGGCACTGACCAGCTATGGCTTCATATTTCAGCAGCTATCAGCGGTGCATAAACAACTCAGCGCTCCGCTGAACTCTGACCCTCTATTCATAGCAGGGTACCATTTTGGCATCAATTTTTTAAGCTCATAAGAATCTAAGTTTATATGTTTGTGTGGGGGCGGGGGTGTTTAACCTGTACACCCTATGTGTGTCGTGCATGAGTGTGCATTTGTATTCTAAGACACACACTCACACACACACACACACACACTCACACACCGGTTTGTATTTGTATTGTAGTGGTTTGAATGTATGAACAAGCTAAAGCCATTTGTTCATCCAAACTATAAAAATAGCCATTAGGATTTCCCACACCAAGGTCGATTGGAAACAAGAGATCTCCGATACACCGTAATAACCGCCGCCTCGCCCATGCCGTCCTCGCCGGCGACAAAACTCAGCCTTGTCAAATGGTCTGCAAAGCTTA
The DNA here is from genome assembly GCA_027704905.1 of Muraenolepis orangiensis. NCBI lineage: Eukaryota > Metazoa > Chordata > Actinopteri > Gadiformes > Muraenolepididae > Muraenolepis > Muraenolepis orangiensis. The sequence goes on from CM051010.1 coordinate 23,946,907, forward strand.
ATGCAATCTATAGCCAAGACCCCCATAACACTTTTACAGTCTGCTTGTAACTTACCCTAATAAAGAGTAATGTTGCATCTCCACGGTCCAAGGTCATCCGCTGAGGAGATGTGCAGCAGAGTGAATTAGCCTTGCTCTTACACTCATTTCAGCACTCTCATGTCAGGCGCTGCCATCTTAAGTGCAGACGCATCTTATTCAGCCGGGCTTCAAAGGCCGGGCGAAATGTCCTCTTCAAGAGTTGAATGACAGCCCTTTTTTTCTTGTGGGGGCCTAAATAACACTTCAAAGGAGACCAAATAAGCGAGAGAGAGAATGTTGTTGACATGCAGAGGTTATTTCAGATATATATTTTTTTCGTTTGTATATTCAGTTTTCCTTTTTTGTTATCCCAATCTTGGACTGCAACCTCCAATTTCTTTATGTAGACAGCATCAAACACACACACACGCACACACACACACACACACACACACACACACACACACACAGCACACACACACACACACACACACACACACACACACACACACACACCACACACACACACACACACACACTGTTGTGAATTAGCTGATGGCTGATTTATCGATTATATTACAATAAGACATCATGCAGCATGTGAATAAAAGGACTACATTTATAGAAACCAGTGTCATTTGAATACTGTATAATATATATACATATATATATACACATATGTGTGTGTGTGTATATATGTGTGTGTGTATGTATATATGTGTCTGTATATATATATATATGTATATATGTGTGTGTGTGTATGTATATATTTCTTTATGGAGTGTATATGAATGAATACCATTGCCATTTCTCCCTGCAGTCTGCAAAGTAAGTTCTTAGGTTACCAAGTCTGGGCTGGGGCCCTAGGTCATATCCCATTAACCACCTCTCGGCTGGGCATGAGGTCGTAGGCCATTAGGCAGCTCTCTGCTGGGGCTCCCTAGAATATATCCTGTAGTAGTTCTTAGTATTCCATCGTAAAGCACAAAAGTTTGAAAGTTGTGGGGGGGGGGGGGGGGAAGTGCTGAGCTTTCGCTAGCGTGACCTCCTGGCAGGATTCTCATTACTTCCATTGCAGGTGTGTTGGCTATTCCTCCAGGGGGACCAGAAAGAGTGTTCTCTCTGGCCCCACGAGGGAACGGAGGAAGAAGAAGGAGGAGGAGGAGGAGGAGGAGGAGGAGGAGGAGGAGGAGGAGGAGGAGGAGGAGAGTATAACAGAAGGGAGGAAGTACGGCCTGCTTCCCAGAGCCACCGTTCCTCTCATGGTAACGAAAAAAACCTCCAGCTGCAAAGCTCCGGAAGCACAGTGTGTCGCATCACGCACACAGACTTTAATACATCAATTTCTAATGGCGACTAATGTGTAATGGGGACACGGCCGCGGGGAAAAGAAGTTACACACCCCCCGCCTGTGAAGACGTCGCCTGTAAGGCTTCAGGAAAGAACGTCAACAAGGAGGACCCAGGGGATTTTACAGAGGAGTCAGGCGGTATACCGCGTATACCGAGCAGCGCATTGTCACGACAACCATCGGAACTATATCTTATCCTCCGCAGCGACACCAGCCAATTAAAAATATATATCGCTGGTGCACACAGGTGTCAGGGTGGGGGTGGTGGTGGTGGGGGGGGGGGGAAGCATTCCTTCACGCCGTACTTTGTGTTGAAATAACGTGATTGATTAAACCGGGGCAGCTAATGAAAGTTCGTACAATACTACCACCACCGCCACCACACAACGATAACAACAACGATATATACACCATCATAACAACAGATGGGGGTGGGGGTGGGGGGTGTTTAAATGGTGTAATAAATGCACGACGGAGATATACAACGACTTGTCGGGAAACGTTTATTAACTCTGGAGACCCAGAGCCAGGCAGATCGGATGCCATCGGTTATTTCAGTCACTTTTATTGGACACGGAGCGAGCGGCGAGCGGCCCGTGAGTAAGGAGAACCACAACTCTCGGTACGGACTCGGTCGTCAGCAGACTGCAGACGGTGGACTGGGGAGCGAGAGTAGTGCTACATGTGTACAACAACAATGGCTGGTTGAGCCCACAGATGACAACACACAAATACCTCTCCAAGTACGTCTATCTGTCGCTAGTCTCACAAATCAGACTTTGAGTTTAGATGTCTAAAAAAAGAAATCTGACTTAATTCCTATCTATAGGGTGATGGCAGACTAGCTCAAATCTTTCTCTCTCTCTCTTTCGCTTCGTATTATGTGCTGTCTGGGCCACACCTGTCCTGGTATTCCAGATGCTGATCAATCCTTATGGATTAATCACTACTCCACAGGTAAATATTGTATTGCTCTAATAATTCTGGGTATTTGTAAGCACTGATGACAATAAGAGAGAAATATGTTAATTACAAACATGGAAAAACAATGACCCTCATTTCTGCCTTTGTTACAGCACAGAGAGAGAGAGAGAGAGAGAGAGAGAGAGAGAGAGAGAGAGAGAGAGAGAGAGAGAGAGAGAGAGAGAGAGAGAGAGAGAGAGAGAGAGAGAGAGAGAGAGAGAGAGAGTGAGAGCGAGAGCGAGAGCGAGAGAGAATTTGTAGTTAACTACTCCTCGATCGCCTTCATTGTCAGCATAAAGAAAACTATAATTTCTGGCTGGTTGGTCTAGTTCTGCTAGGGACAGAGTGTCGTGGAAACCATCTTCACTTAGGTGATGTCAGTAAGCTGCTTCTGATAATACTATTTAATGGCAGAGTAAAATAAGTGAACACTAAAGCAACACGTGTGTGTGTGTGTGTGTGTGTGCGTAGTGTTTTGCTTCCCCAAGAGTTTGGGCGCCGCCTTAAAGGGGAAGCCTCTCGTGATTGGCTCTTGTGAGCCCACACCGTTTGTCTTAGCCAATGTCTGTTTGTAGGGGGAAACCTTCAGGAGTTCAATTTGGTTTCCATGGAAACTATCTACTCACCATGAGCCTCATGCCATGTGAATAAGGTCTGTTCTATGTCCCTTTGTTCGGAGAACCAGATAAATGTCCATATACACATTATATACTATATATATATATATCACACTATAGCAACTAGATCATCGCATACTAGCTCAGCTCTTAGATAGTATGGCATTCTAGTGATGGCATGAAGGCCAATATCTTCCACACCTGCATGATACGTCCATAAAGCATATTCTCAAATAGATGTTGGCCCTTGGTGAGCATGTGCCAAAATGAGGAGTGGCAGTTTAGTCTAGTAAACTGTTTCAAAATGTTACAGTTTACTTTGTCAAACTTTTCAGTTGCTTTGGTGGCAGAAGAAGTTTACTACAACAATGTTATCACACACACACACACACACACACACACACACACACACACACACACACACACACACACACACACACACACACACACACACACACACACACACACACACACACACACACACACACACACACACACACACACATCTTGGATAACAGTACATACACTGCCTATGTATGCCAAGATTGTAAAATAAGAATTGCCTTTATAAATATTTAGATGGCTATTAAAAGTGTAGTGGTTGAAAATAGCGACGGGAGTGCATTACAAGGGGAAGTGGGAGCCAAATGTCCCTCTAAGATATTCATTAGATGGTTTCACATTATAAATAATGAATAATATATTAAACATCTTAGACTCAAATACTTTAATGTCATATTTTGGAACATTATATTGTCATCATCAATATAAGGGAATTTGAGAACGCGACTACGTCTTGCATATTAAAGTGCGCGGCCCGTTTTATGAATAATGAATTGTAATTAGTGTTCCAATTAGAAAGTGAAATATTCACAGGTTTTTTAGTAGCTGGTCCCTTTATGGATTTGGTAAGGGTGGGATAGAGGGAACACACGACACATAAAGCAGCAGGGGGTGTGACTTGGTCTTGGGGGGGGAAAGCCGTGGAAAGCTCCCTGGCAACCGATGATGACACCAGCAGAGATTCGAAAACATTTCCAGCCCAGTTTTCGAAAAAAAACCACACAAATACATGCGCTGGGAAATGAGTCCCCGGCAAAAAGAAGAAGGGGCTATTGAACTACTCCCTGATTACGTGAAGGCAGCTGGTCCAGCGTGTGGATCTGATTAGAGGAGCAAACGGGGGGAAGACAATGGGAAATTATATCATCGGTTTTTCCACGGGAGCTGCTTCTGTGTTTGTTTGTGTTTGAGGTTTTTTTTCTTTTTCTTTTTTTGCTCTACTGTTTCAGAAGCTCTGTGGAAATAGTATACGTGTGTGTGTGTGTGTGTGTGTGTGTGTGTGTGTGTGTGTGTGTGTGTGTGTGTGTGTGTGTGTGTGTGTGTGTGTGTGTGTGTGTATGTGTGTGTGTGTGTGGTGTGTGTGCCATAGTTAGACCTCCACCGGCCAACACCCGGCACCCTACAGAATCAACATGGAGAACTGTGGATTGCTGCTTATTTTATAATAATAATAATAATAATGATGATAAAAATGCAAATGCTTCATTTTTAATAAGTTTTACTTAAGAATGCAGCTCAAAGTGCTGTACAATACAGTGCAAATTTACAAAAGCAGATTAAGAACTAAAACCAAAACATAATTGATTAATATAATCAGCAGAGAAAGCAGCATATGGGTAAATCGCTAATTAACAGCTAATCATTTGTCTTATAAAACGGCAATTCAAAAATAAACTTAAAGATGTTTACTGAGTTTGCTTGAGGTAACCTATTCTACAGTTAAAGGGCACCATTAATAAATGCATCATTGGTACTTTCCTATGTGTTTTGACGGAATCCTCGAGGCACGAGCAGCAGAATGCTGGATGGTGTTAGTGTATTAGTGTATATATATATGTACAGGTGTTAGTGTATTAGTGTATATATATATGTACAGGTGTTAGTGTATTAGTGTATATATATATGTACAGGTGTTAGTGTATTAGTGTATATATATATGTACAGGTGTTAGTGTATTAGTGTATATATATATGTACAGGTGTTAGTGTATTAGTGTATATATATATGTACAGGTGTTAGTGTATTAGTGTATATATATATATGTACAGGTGTTAGTGTATTAGTGTATATATATATGTACAGGTGTTAGTGTATTAGTGTATATATATATGTACAGGTGTTAGTGTATTAGTGTGTATATATATATATATATGTACAGGTGTTAGTGTACTAGTGTGTGTATATATATATGTACAGGTGTTAGTGTATTAGTGTATATATATATGTACAGGTGTTAGTGTATTAGTGTATATATATATATGTACAGGTGTTAGTGTATTAGTGTATATATATATGTACAGGTGTTAGTGTATTAGTGTGTATATATATATATATATATGTACAGGTGTTAGTGTACTAGTGTGTGTATATATATATGTACAGGTGTTAGTGTATTAGTGTATATATATATGTACAGGTGTTAGTGTATTAGTGTATATATATATGTACAGGTGTTAGTGTATTAATGTATATATATATATGTACAGGTGTTAGTGTACTAGTGTGTGTATATATATATGTACAGGTGTTAGTGTATTAGTGTATATATATATATATGTACAGGTGTTAGTGTATTAGTGTATATATATATGTACAGGTGTTAGTGTATTAGTGTATATATATATGTACAGGTGTTAGTGTATTAGTGTATATATATATGTACAGGTGTTAGTATATTAGTGTATATATATATGTACAGGTGTTAGTGTATTAGTGTGTATATATATATATGTATAGGTGTTAGTGTATTAGTGTATATATATATATATATATATATATATATATATATATATATATATATATATATGTACAGGTGTTAGTGTATTAGTGTATATATATATGTACAGGTGTTAGTGTATTAGTGTATATATATATGTACAGGTGTTAGTGTATTAGTGTATACATATATATATGTATAGGTGTTAGTGTATTAGTGTATATATATATGTACAGGTGTTAGTGTATTAGTGTATATATATATATGTACAGGTGTTAGTGTATTAGTGTATATATATATATATATATATGTACAGGTGTTAGTGTATTAGTGTGTATATATATATGTATAGGTGTTAGTGTATTAGTGTATATATATATATATATATATATATATATGTACAGGTGTTAGTGTATTAGTGTGTATATATATATGTATAGGTGTTAGTGTATTAGTGTATATATATATATATATATATATATGTACAGGTGTTAGTGTATTAGTGTGTATATATATATGTATAGGTGTTAGTGTATTAGTGTATATATATATATATATATATATATATATATATATATATATGTACAGGTGTTAGTGTATTAGTGTATATATATATGTACAGGTGTTAGTGTATTAGTGTATATATATATATATACTGTATATGTACAGGTGTTAGTGTATTAGTGTATATATATATGTACAGGTGTTAGTGTATTAGTGTATATATATATATATATATATATGTACAGGTGTTAGTGTATTAGTGTATATATATGTACAGGTGTTAGTGTATTAGTGTATATATATATGTACAGGTGTTAGTGTATTAGTGTATATATATATATATATGTACAGGTGTTAGTGTATTAGTGTATATATATATATGTACAGGTGTTAGTGTATTAGTGTATATATATATATATATATGTACAGGTGTTAGTGTATTAGTGTATATATATATATATGTACAGGTGTTAGTGTATTAGTGTATATATATATACATATATATGTACAGGTGTTCAGCCAGTCAGTAAGGTAGACCAGTCCCAGTCCCATTCCATAGTGCTTTAAACAGGAAGTGGGAGTGGGACTTTGAAGTCTAAACAGCAGCCAGTGCAGCGCAGTCCAGACTGGGGTGATTATATGCTCGCTCCTTTTAGTTTTTGTTTTAAGTCAGAAGCCTAAGAGCAGAATGTGGAATTAGTTGGCGTCTCTCTCTCTAGAGGCTTCTCGGGGGAGGCCAGCATGGAGTGCATTGCAGTAGTCAAGTCCTACTTGGAGTTTTTTTTCGCATCCTGCTGAGTTAAAAACGTTCCTCAGATGAAAAAGGGCACATCTTGGTCACCTTGATAATGTGGGACTTCAAACTCAAAACACTCCACAAAAAGGGAAGTTAGATTCCCAAGGCAGGTTGAAAGCATAGCCCTTGCTTTGTTGTTGGTGTTTTTTTTAGGCGAGTAAGAGGAATTCAGTTAATGTTCATTTCATTCCTTCATTGACAGTTGATAGCCAGTTAGTAAGGGAGCTAATATTATTGTATCATTGGGTTCAACAGATATAATTGGGTATAATCCGCATAGCTATTTAGGCTTAGAGTGTGCGCTCCGATGAGAACGTTGAGTAAGAACAGTGAGGGACCGAGATGACTTCCTTAATTAATATTAATAAGAAAGTGTAATGCAGTAAAGTACACTGTGTAACAAGGAGTACTGTAATTACAAAAACTTTCATTTAAAACAAAAAAAAGGTATTGCATTGTAGGACAATGGCTTTTGTAAACTACAATGGATTTTTTTTTTTTGGTCATAGTAAATTCTACCAAAAGGTCACCAGCCAAAGTGGCCGGTAGAAGAGGCAGAGTAACAGGCCATGCCGAACTCTACCGGCTTTTGGCCAGCGGCCGGTGTTAATGTCAATCCCCAGATTGGTCTATAATTCAGAGTCTCACTGTCCAAATGCGATTTCTTCAGCGATGGTTTCACATTGCAACATCTTTAAAAGCATTTAGAAAAAAGGCCTGACTCTAGAGAGGTGTTGATGATTGTCAAGACAGGAGTTTGAAATGCTGGTAAATACTCTCTCACAGAATGCAGTGGAGAGGTGAACTAGTTGCTCTCCTCTACGGTCTTGTAATGTTCTGCTTCAGGAAAGCGTTTATCATTTTCTGATTTGTAATGGATCGGTTGTTACTAGTAATGCTCCGATTGATAGGTCATTATCGGCCGATATTCACTCTAAACCGATCGATCGGAGCTCTCTAAAACGGCCGATCAGAAGAGCCGTTCAAATACATGACTTTTCTCGGTGCGCTGCAAAAAGAATGCAATGTTCTGTGAAGCAGGAATGCCGAAAGCTACGGGTAAATACAGATCGATCATAATGGGCTCCTAGATCCTTTATTTTATTTTGGGTGGGTATGATTGCTCCAAAGATGTGTGCTTTGTCTCGTAGCGCCGCTTCACATTGCCGTTTTTAATAGTCGCCACGGAACAAATGAGACGTACTGGGTTTGAACCGCCTGTGGGAAGACCACACATGGAGGAGATTCACTGTCTACCTTTCTGTTTTTAGAGCACTCCATTTGAAATGACTCAGACTGTTTCTCTCTCTGTCTCTCCATGTGTGTGTGTGTGTGTGTGTGTGTGTGCGCGTGTGCGTGCGTGCGTGTGCGCGTGTGTGTTGTAATCTGCTTGCTCACTGACTGCAGCGATTTGATTGGTTGAGTAGCGTCACGCGAGACGATATAATTGTGATATTCATTACATTTCTGCAATGCATTTCAGAATAGTCACCTTTATTACTCTAAATAGTAATTAAATATTACTACACAATGTATGGAACTTAACATATGCCCTATGTTGATGCCGATCAAATCGGCATCAACCGATTCTGATTCTGGTGATCGGCCCCAAAACCCCTGATCGGAGCATCCCTAGTTGTTCCTAGAGTATAAACCTGAAGGAAAATGGATAGCCAGCGTAGTGAGGTATTACGTAGTGAAAATAGAAGAACTGGAGTTTTCGCGAGTCTGCCGTGGGGATTCCTTGTCTATACCTAAACCTTCGTTATGAACACTTTAAGGTGTTAATCCACTACAAGTTAAAATCTATACCTCCTCATAACCTAAATGCATTTCATCGTTTTTTTTTAACTTCATGCTTTCATGCCTGCCACAAATCATTTGATGATCCATAGTAACTGAATTGGCTCTTGATGAACCCACCGTATGGCTTTGTGCGTTTCACTCAGAGCCGTCGGCCTGATTATGGCTAAGAGCTGCCGTCTCCGCGGTTACTAGTCTGTTGATAGCAGAAACATGCGCGTAGGGGGCCCAATTACCGCCGTATTGTGGTTATGATATCAAAGACCAAAAGCCTTCATCGACTTCTGAAGCTGAATCAAGAGACACATCATTCGATCGAGGCAATTACCAACATATTACATGCCTCAAAGTGGGAGAGAGAGGGAGAGGAAGAGAGAGAGAGCGGGAGAATGGAAGAAGAGGAAGTCAGAAGCAGATTACAGAGAAGGAGAGAAGATTGCACCGGAGACACTACAGAGAAGAGGGCACTGTGTCACATGTTGAGTGTGACCCACCTCAAAAAGTTGGGCTTCTCTCCCATGAATAATGATGGTGGTTTTGTGGGGGTTGTAGTTTTCTCGTCTTTTTTTCCCCAGGGATTGCTAAAGGTTATCGGCCGACATGCGTGTGGATGAGCACATGCGAGTGGACGGAATTGAGGGCCACCTGCTAGGTGCCTATCTGTGTGACATTTTACGTCAGCTGGTATTTGAACTGGTGTCTAGGGCGGACAAATGCCACGATGGCTGCGGCTGGCTCCACTTTAATTACACCTGATCTGCTCTTTGGAGGAGGGCTTCTGGGATGAACTTAATTAGTTAGGGTGGGGGTGACACAGGGAGAGCTCCAGTCTCTTCATTGGTATTTTAATACCCTCTCTCCTTCCACACTATGCAAATGAACACACAGGAATAGGGCCAATTAGTGGCAGCTTGGGGTGGGGTATGTTTGGCCAGTGGTTGTGTGGATGCTCATGTTTACCCTGTGTGAACTCAAATCCAATCCTATGAGTAGCATGGAGATGGACCCCCGACCGGGGGGGGAATTCCACTGACATGGCTGCAGATGGGTGGTACTCCCCACCAACGCCACCTGTGACGGTGAGCATGCTTTAGCATTCTGCTCATGAAGGCTTACAAAAGACAATTAAGCAAGCGGCGGGGGGGGGGGGGGGGGGTGAGACAGTGATGGACGACTTTCTCGTTCATCACCCCTCAACACTTGCAAGGGCCACTTCTTCAACGTCCGTGGGAAAGGTGCGTTCGCGTGGACGAGTCCTCGCTAAAAATGATTTCTAACGGGGGAAATGTTTCAATTAGCTATACCAAGCCGAGAGCAGCCCACGACATGCTATCCGGGTGACATGCGTGACGTTTCCAATTCCAGCGCCGAAGCGTTTATATAGTTAGATTATACAGGGAGCAAAGGTTCTCCCCATCTACACTCCCACGCCGGTGAACCGGGCCACACAGGTGATAAAGTGGTAGGTACATTTTAATGAGCAGTAAGTCGTTCAAGTGCAACGTGATTGAAACTCCCCCTCTTTGTACGCTTGGTTCACGGCATCAAAGATCGCAAATACTTGCCGAGTATGAATATCAGTTAGGTGAGTAGGGAAAGCACTTCAGCCATACGGGAACTTGAACTTTAGGATAGTACCATCTTACATTAACAATTAGAATTTTCAAAATTTCACCATGTTATGGTCAGCATATTTCTTCTTTGTTAGGTTTTCGTTGTGGAACAAAACAACAAAAATAGTGCAGTTTGAATAGAAAAACATGGTCTCATAGGAGGTTTTATTTAAAAAAACAATAATTTATTATCATTTGTTTTCAATGATCACAATTATCACATGTTTAACCTGGCTACAAATGGGCCAACTACATATTACTCGAAATTAGACTATTGGACATTGACTTAAACAAATACAAGAGTCAGGGTTGAAATTCAAACAATATTTTTACAACATTCCAGTAAAAAAATTTGGCCTTTTGGAAAATGACTTTGCTGTACACGTAACCAAACTGGAAATGTCCGTCTGTGAATTGCAAACCTTTTTAAGACAAAATAAAATGCGTTACTGTGCTCTGAGCAGGCTCAGTGGGACTCATCAAAACACATTAAATGTTAACATAAATGATGGTGTACACTTTCTGTTCCAAATGAATTTCATATCAGAGATTACTTCTTAAAACCAAAACCTTGTAAAACAATCCCTAAATGATTCAATGCATACTGGGCATGTGTTGTTACAACGGAAATCTGGTTCCCACTTCAAACATTAGTTCAGTTTCAACTGTTAAGGCTATACTGAGTAAAGTCAAATATGGAGAGTAAAAAAATCTGTAAAAATACTGATATGTAAAAAGGTTATGAGAAGGTCCTTTGTTACGGAGTATAAAATATATTTAGGTTAAATGCCATGAAGCAAAAAGAGACTCAGACCTGGAAACGGTGGCAGTACTCTACGATGCCATTGTCAGAAATACATTGAGTTGTACTCCATCGTGATATGTCTGTTGGACTTAGAGGTGTGTTTTTTGTAACCCGAGTCAATGCAGTTTGAGGCGTTATCATCCAAATCTAGGTTCATGTTTACCTGTAGCAGTCCTAGAGTAGGATGCCACCTAACCCACTACCCGCTCCCTTAATGAACTCTATCTGAATTCCCCGTAGTAGTAGTAGTAGTAGTAGTAGTAGTAGTAGTAAACTGACTGTCTTCACAGAAAGTTGTTCAGCAGCAGGCTGTCTTCAACAGTACTCTGAAGTCTTATTTGGGGTAAAACCATTTTGCCACTTCAAAATGTCCTGAACTGAATCGTACAAGATAATAGTAAAAATGTATGAAGAGTTATCGTTGCAAAGAGAGACAGCCACTTTTGTTCTTCGTAGAAATGTAACAACTGCTTGAAAATATTTGGTGTCTGGGTTTGTAAGAAGTATATGAAAGGTTTTGAACAACAACATATACAGTACAGTGATACAGTTGGCAGTATTATTTTTGAACACTTCCGTTGTATGAAAAACCAATCACGTTGAGGTTGATTCCTACCGTGTGTCGTTGGGTCTTCTGCAGCAGTAAACTGATACCCTCCCAATGTGTTCTGCTTCAAACTCCATGTGGTTGCTTCACTGCTTGCTGTGGTTCACAGTGCATGAATACAATACTCATTACCATGTTCGGTGTGGGGGACCCAAACAGACATGTTACACCATGTTACAGTGGATCGAATATCAATGATAGATGGACACCCAAAACTGGGTCAAACTGGCAGCTTTTAAATAAAAAAGGAAATTTATAAAAATAACCATTGTACAAGTTGAACTAATGATTGATATTTTGCCTTCCTGATTACAGCATGTAAACCCTTTGACTGTTGCTGACAGAATCATTCATTGCAAGATCATCTAAAGGGTCATATGGGGTCACAAGCAAAACAAACGGACATGATTGGCTGCTTATGTTTGCACTAAAAGACATTTAAGGGATTGTTTGATGGATTTAAACGGAAGAGAATAACCAATAGGCAAAAGGGTAACATATACAAAGCAAACTAAGAAAATGTATTACAGTTCCATAACTTCATAGAAAAATGATTTCTGGCAGAACGACGTGAACAAAGATACAACAATGCCTGGAAAACCCAAAGAATATGCCATGACACCATTGAGAAATAGCTTACAAAATGATCTATGGGATACAAAGAGTGAAAAATATTCCTATGGTCCTCATAAAAACGCCACATTGAACGAGGCAAGTATATCGTACCGCATGGGGTAGACTGTGCGGAGTTCTCTGTGTGTGTTTGTAGATCCTCTATACAGTAGTGACCGACAGGAAGGCGTTGTGCACCTGGGCTCCTTCGGACGCCTTGGTGCCGTGGATCATCAGCTCCTGTATGGTCATCCAGTTGTCCAGGATCTTCTTGTTGCGCTTCTTCAACATCTTCTTGTGGCTGAGCTCGATGATGCTCACCTCCTTGCTCCTCCCCTCCCCGCTGCTCTGAGGGTTCTCCTTCAAGCTCTCCAGGCGGCTCCTCTGCATGAACTCCCGCCGCCTCCTCTGCTCCTTGGCCCGCACCAGGTGCTGCTTGCGCTCCTCCTTGCTCCAGTACCGGCCCATCTTCATCTCGCTCATGGCGTCGTCGTCTGTGGTCATGCCCCCGCTCCGCTCCTCCTTGATCTTCAGGGCTCGCTCCCGCAGGATCTTGTCCCTCACCGGCCTCTTGGTGATGTAGCGCGTGCCGTCGCTGCGTATCTTCACCTTCCACTCCATCTTGGGCTCGTCGGCCGGCCGCTGGGGCTCCTTGCACACGCTGAGCAGGCTGAGCTGGCTCTGGGCGTACTCCACAGCCGAGCGCTGCTGAATCAGCTGCATGTAGCTCTGGTAGTGGCGGGCGTGGGCCGGGATGACCGCCTCCCTCTTGTGGGAGCTGTGGGACGGGGAGAAGTACGGGATCTGCGAGCCGCTGGCCGTCACCTGGCCCCGCCTCTCGTCCTCCGCCTGAGTGGTGTGGTCCGACTCGGAGGGGTTGCTGTGGTCGGGGCTGCTGCTCCTGGCCGGCGCCCCGGCGGCCCGGTGGAAGGGGCCGGGGCTGGGGCTCGGTCCGGGGCTGGGGCTGAGAGAGCTGCCTGCGGCCAGGCTGCTGCTGCGCAGGTTCCTCCGGTTGGTCAGGCTGACCATCCGTTGGAGAGAGTGCTCCGGGGAGCGGTCCATGGCCAGAGGGGTGCTTCTCGAGCTCTCGGCCGTGTTGTAGGCACTGGAGCTGTCTTTGTCCGATTTCTCCAGCCTCTCGCCGACCTCACCGGTGGCCTTGCCGCGGGTGGCGTCGCCGCGCCGCAGGCTCCGGTCCTTGTTGTTGGACAGCGGGCCCGGCTGGCCCTTGCGGAGCTTGTGCGCCTGCATGATGTTCTGGCACTCCAGCTCGATGCTGCGCAGCTCCTCGTTGAGCATGCGCAGCTCGCGCTGGACGCCGCCCTGCTCGGGCAGGCTGCACTCGATGGTGCTGCGGCGGCTGTAGAACAGGTCGTACTCGCCGCTGTTGCGGATCTGGCACTTAAGTTCCAGCAGCTGCTGGAAGCGGTCTCCCTCCCGGTTGTCCTCCGCCACCTCCTGCTCCTCGTTGTCCTCCTCTGTGGCGCGGCAGCGTTCACCGCGGTTGTCTCTCAGGCACTGGGACAGTCGCCGCTGGATGTGAGCCAGCACGTCGTGGTCGGAGCTCTCGCCGGGGCTTTGCTTGGCGCCCGCCACGCCCTCCTTGACGCGGGGGAGCGTGGAGCAGGTGGCTAGGTCCTTGTTTGCTTCCTGCACGTGCAACAGGGCAGAACATAGAGACACGCCTGTTAGTCTAAATGTTTTCTCAGGAAGTTCGAGCTCACTTGCAGTGCTCAGTACTGCGAAGGTTAAAGTTGCGTGAAGAATTATGTAAAAATACTGATATGTAAAATGGCTATTATTATAGGGATACGTTTAATGAGATGAAATTCCTTCAAACAAGATTCAGGCCTGGAAATGACAGCAGTACTGACATCGTTCTTTTATATCCAATGCTTTTGTTTCTCTGTTGTGTTACGTAAAAGTTTTTCCTTGAATATTGAGGTTTCAAGGAAATTGAGTATTAAGTGATTCTCGAGTCATGGTAAATTAACTAGGAATGGGTGATTCTCAGATGGATACGATGTGCTTGGCAATACGCCTTGGACCACATTTACACAGCAGCAGCAGCAGGTCGCTTTGGCCCTGTTTCCTATGTGGTGCAATTCAGTGTTATGCAATTCAATGAACTGCAGGAAGTTCAATTTGTGCCACACTGGTTGCAAGAAAAATCAAGTAGGTATAAATCAATGGAACCCAGTCATGGGTGGGTCGGGAGAGAGAGAGAGAGAGAGAGAGAGAGAGAGAGAGAGACAGAGGGAGAGCGAGAGAAAGAGAGGGAGAGAAACAGACGGAGAGAAATGGAGAGAACGGGTAAAACGTAGTTTGCATTTAAATGGACTTCTTCACATTTTGATGACTGTGATTACATTCTATCTGGAATCCCATTTGTTATAAAATATATGGTGTCATTTCATATTGACATTCAAGTGAAGCAATTCTTACAGTATAATTCCCAATCTCTCCACTACTTTAACCTAGTTTCTCGTTTCCCATAAAACCAAATTGTTTCTACTCTGGGGATTTCAATATGGCTGGTATAGACATCATGCATCGGTTCACTTTAGGTAAATCAAGTTTTCCGCCTATTTCAACCACAAAAACAGGCATCAGCACAACACAACACAGCGCAACACAGCGAGCGTGTGGTGAGGAGAAGCGTCTCCTACTACAAAAGGAGCCGGCAGCTACTGCAGGACTTTTGATTCTGTTTTTTGTTCTGTTTTTTCCCTTCCTCTCTGAAGGCCAACACACACCAGCCATTTGGAACCAGAGAAGTGGCTCCAAATGCTCCAAGTGGACAGGATTTGTTTACGACACTTGTCAGCCACTCCTGCCGACGCTACTCCACGTGGTTTACAGCTGTAGTGGCATTAACTTGACAGTTATTTATCCACCCCAGGCACACACACTCGTCACTCAAGAGACGAGGGCGTCAGTGATGCAAGGCAACCACCCAGCAAGGCAACAACCAAGTGGGAGGCATGTAAGGGGGGGGGGGTCGTTTGGATGTCTGTTGCTCAAGGGCACCTTGACACCCCCGTTCCCGCCGGGAAGGGGACGTCGAGGATCGCTTCAAAACAAAACAACACCAACAACAAGCTAACTAAAAGACAAAAAAACTTTTGTTCCTGGAAAGATTTATTTATCTTAGTTCTTCTGAAGTCTCCCTGCTCTGGGGTCTCCAAATGAGGACACTGTACATCACACGCTGTTTTGTGGGTTCAGCCCCATCCTGGGTTCTCCTCCAGGGTTTGCGGTGCACAGTGGTGTACTGCTCTGGGATGCAGTTGTGGCGCGTCAGGGGATGTCGTCTCCCCTCTAACGTCGAACTTCTTTTGAACAAACATTTGCATGGACTTTATGCCATGCAAATTTTTGAATTATGATTAGCAATGTTTGGGAATTTCAATGCACCATGAATCTCAATGCATAAATATTAATATGGTTTGTGGGAAAAGTGTAGTCCCCGGTCTGACAGCAGCCGGAATAAGATTGATTTCATGGAAAGGAAGGATATTCATCATCATTCAAATTAATTCCAAACTTATTATTTATTTGTTCACAAGGAGCCTTGCACGTTTGAATTTGGATTTGTGATTAGATGAGGGTGTTCGACCGAGCAGTCCTTGAGCAAGATGTCTAACTCCAGCTACCTGTTACTTAATGACCTCTAGCTGAACTCAATGTACGTCACAAAACATCTAGTAAATAAGTAAGCAGATCATTCGTCAGATCATTTAAAGGGATTTTTCTCGGTTTGTTTTCATACTAGTCAGCTGAACCTCCGCCTGAACTCAAACTTAGATTGGAGAGGTCCTATCCGAAGCACCGAACACCACCCCTGTACAGTGGAGCATACGCGCTGTGGTGCAGTGGAGACTGACCTGCCGGTTCTCCTGCTCCTCCTGGAGTGCTGCCAGCTCCATCTCCTCCCTCTGTTCCTCCAACATCTCCATCTTCAACTGCTCCAGGAACTCGCTGTGTTCATCGTCCAGCCAGGCCTCCTCCAGCTAGGGTGTGTGTGTGTGTGTGTGTGTGTGTGTGGGGGGGGGGGGGGGGTAGAGAGAATACAGAGAGATGAAGAAATACAGATCAAAAGAGGGACAGAGTAAGAGAGCAAGATACAGAGAGAGAGAGAGAGAGAGAGAGAGAGAGAGAGAGAGAGAGAGAGAGAGAGAGAGGAGAGAGAGAGAGAGAGAGAGAGAGAGAGAGAGAGAGAGAGAGAGAGAGAGAGAGAGAGAGAGAGAGAGAGGAGAGAGAGAGAGAGAGAGAGAGAGAGAGAGAGAGAGAGAGAGAGAGAGAGAGAGAGATTCTGCAGTTTTAAAGAAAACATTATTTATTTATTTGGATAGTGTATTATTTCGCTCATTCTGAAATGCCAAAGTACATGCACAGGTGTCCAAGTCCTCCTCCACCACACAAACACATCACCATGCATCGAATTTCTATCACATATCAGCTTTTTAAATTCAGATGTGGGCCGAACGGTTGAACCGTTACCGCTTTCCCATTTCCCCAGGCGTTTATGTCATCTTTTCTTGAAAAAAACAACAAAAACAAACACAAAGACAAGCACAAACCTAATCACACATAATCCCCTACCTCGAAGCCCTCCACATGGGCTTCCCCCATCGTGGAGAGGTATATTTAATACCAACCGGCCCCATTATTATTATGCCCTCACCGGATGGCCCGCTGTCCCGCCACGGCCCCGGGGGCCTTGGACTCACTCTACATTATCATGCCATTAGCTTTTTACAGCCTGGCCGTTGGAAGTCAATTACAGGCGGCGCTACATAAAAACAAGGCAGGGACGAGGTGTGCCTCGGCGACTCCGTCACCGACACCCGCCGGGACCGTGGAGGTGGTGGTGGTGGTGGTGGTGGAGGTGGTGGTGGTGGTGGTGGTGGTGGTGGGAGAGTGGATGTGTTGTGGGGGGGGGGGGGGTGGAGGGAGAGGCTGAACACATTCATACAGTCAGGTGTCGGAGCCTCAAGGATGCCGTTTGTGCATTAAACGGAACGCTTACTTAGGACATAAGCCGAGACACCGCGAGAGAGAGAGAGAGTAAATCCGTAAAAATATACGTACAAGACTGAATAAATACATAAACTAATAGGGCCCTCCCACATACCTCCGCTACACCAAAAAGTCCCCTTGATCCGGATCTGCGGCTAAATCTGCACCAACTGTTCCTCGGCCCATAAGTAATCTAACCACCGTTTTGTCCAATTCCGTACATAACTGTTTGAGTTATCTTGCTAACAGACAAACACACGGCGGGGAAATCATTAGCTCCTCCCATAAGTCTCACCTGCAACTCGGGCCTGGCCACCAGGAGCAGGATGTTCCGGCAGTCCTCGCTGGACAGCACCGCCACCGCCTCCTCTCGGTTCTGCACGTCCTGACCATTAATCTGCAGGGAGACACGCCAGGGGAGGAGCTTAGCCAGCTGCCACTGATGCCATAGGATACAGCTAGCAAGCTAGCCCGCATGTGCACGCACACACACACACACAAGCACAAGCATTCACACACGCACACACAAACACATACACACCCACACACACACACTTGCCCAGACACACACACATTCGCTCGCTCTCTCATGTAATTAATTCCAGAAAAATGCATGAGGCTACACTAAGACATATACTCCAAAATGAAACCTTCTACGCCGTAACTCCTCATGTGCTGTGATGCTTTGTGTGTGTGTGTGTGTGTGTGTGTGTGTGTGTGTGTGTGTGTGTGTGTGTGTGTGTGTGTGTGTGTGTGTGTGTGTGTGTGTGTGTGTGTGTGTGTGATTCACGAAGCGGCGGATATGATCGGGATGGTGGCCAGCGGGGGTGGGGCAGGGTATCCTCCAGTGTACACACATCTGGACGCACAATTAACTGGTCACTGACGGGGGGCGTCCATCTTCTCACGGCCAGAGTAATGGGCCTGTCATTTGCGGATAATAGTGGAGCAGAGTAGCAGAGTGTGCTCCACAAACACATCCCTCCTCCTAGCTCAGAACACACACACACACACAGAGCGAGACAATTAGACCAGGGCAGTGCATTATCTCTGACCAACAGAGCTCATGCACACAAACACACACACACACACACACACACACACACACACACACACACACACTCTTACCATCTGATAATTGTGTGTGTGGAATATTCACCTCTCCCCAGACTGTACACGTTGTCTCCTCCTTCTAATGCATTGTGCTGAGCTCATTAAACCATATTTACTGCCTGCCAGAGACAATAGTTTGCCCCCCAACCCTTCCCTTCCTTCACACTAATCTCAACCTTCCAAGCAGGTTCTCATTGGTTCCTAAGGCAGAGACTGTGCTCCACCACCACCACCAGCCTGCCCCCACCAGCACCACCACCATCCAGCCCACTGCCACCTCCACCACCACCAACCAGCCCAGCACCACCTCCACCAACCAACCCACCATCACCACCATCCAGCCCTCCACCACCACCTCCACCCTGCCCACCACTACCATCAACCAGCCTACAACTACCTCCACCAACACCCAGCCCACAACCACCATCACCCACCACCAAGCCCAGAAGTGGTGTCTCTTTCAAAAAGGGTGGATGGACGGATGAGTGGAGGTAAAGGGTGGTGGTGGTGGTGGGAGAGGCGTTGGTAAGCATCCCCTTACAGGTTTATGGACCCACAGATACAGCCAAGGGGGCCAATAGCAGACAAGAGCCTCTGGGCTCTGCCATGCGGGACAGCCAGCTAGCCTCATCACAGCACAGCATCCTGAGCCAGGAACTGTTAAAAGCGCACCGCCGGTGCTGAGTCGGTAACTAAAACAGCCGGGGGGGGGGGGGGGGGGGGGGGGCGGAGAGAGGGGGGGGGGCTGTTCTGCCCTCCGTCTAACGGCCACACTGGGGCAGGTTCCCCCCGCTTCAATGTGCGGCCATTAAAAATGAATGGGTTTTTTCGGCATTAGGAGACAATGTGTAACAAAGTAAAGAAAGAGGGTTTTTAGGATGAATCTAATTACACGCTGCCTGCGGAGGGAGGGGAGATTCACCCATCCATCCGTTCACGCATCCCTGTGGAGGGGAGGTCGTACCTGCAGAATGCGGTCCCCTTCTCGGATCCTTCCGTCCCTGGCGGCGATGCTGTTTGGACCGATCTGTGTGTTGGGAGGAGAGCGGCTCAGAATGCTTCTGTGGCGGTTCACGGACACACACTACTTGTACTGTAGACTTTCAAAGAATATGAACGCTTTCTAGAACATCAAAATCCATTGAGGGTCTAACATGCTTAACTCAACACAGTCATTCGATGGTACAGTTGGATCCGTTTAGCGTCCTCTCAAATTCTCAGCAAAAGCGGGGTCATACAATAGACAAATTGTTCGCGATCACAAACCCACTAACGATTGTGTCCGAAATCCTTCCCTCATTCCCTGGTCCCTACTCCCTCTCTAGGGAGTCAAGTCAAGTCAACTTTATTGTCACTTCACAGTTTACACAAGTAGATAAATAAGTAAATAAAGCAGTGAGTGAAAATCTTATGTGCAATACCCGACGACAGACAGCAGTTATAAAAATAAGATAAAAATAGAATAAAACAGAATACAATAGTTCAGGATAGGAGTTCAACGTAGAGGACTATATAGTGAAATCCTTCCCTCATTCCCTACTCCCTCCCTAGTAGTTCAATGTAGAGGACTATATAGTGAAATCCTTCCCTCATTCCCTACTCCCTCTCTAGTAGTTCAATGTAGAGGACTATATAGTGAAATCCTTTCCTCATTCCCTACTCCCTCTCTAGTAGTTCAATGTAGAGGACTATATAGTGAAATCCTTCCCTCATTCCCTACTCTCTCTCTAGTAGTTCAATGTAGAGGACTATATAGTGAAGTCCTTCCCTCATTCCCTACTCCCTCTCTAGGGAGTTCAATGTAGAGGACTACATAGTGTGCTCTGCAAAATGGTAAAAAAAGACTGGTGTCTCCGTTAATGAGGTAATTCTCATAATTAAACGTGCCGGATCTACGTCAGTGTATGTACACTACTTTTCACAATACAATGAGTGCACTACATAGGGTAGAATCATTCTCATTAAAGGGACAGCACTACTAAAAATGGCAAACTTAGTGAGTGATTTCAAATGTATCCAGAATTTGACATTGATGCAAGCAAACTCAACTCGAGTCGAATCAAATTGAGCAGGAATTTAGGCGACACCAGATTCTGATTCATGATGTTTCTAGGGGCTACATTTCTCTGCCCCCAACTTCTAATGCAAGATCCCAGTACAAAACCAAAAAACTTAAACCCTCCCTCTTGACAACAGCGCTCGTACGCGGTGACATCCGCACGGCTCATCTGAATTCAAGACGCTCCCCTTTTGGTCCTCGTTTTTTTTTTTTCCGAGGAAGCACTGGAGGATGCAGTGAGAAGCCACAGACCACAGCGTTCTGTATTCCTCTCAGGTCTAAGGAAGCAACTGCCTGGCGGGAAGCGCGCCGACTTCAAAGGGGAAGCCAAAGTTGGCTATATCGGCGAATATTATTGTCTATCCACACTTTCCACAAGTGGCAGGAAATCACTAGAAAGAAAACTCGTCCTTTTATTTTTCTCCCAAAACAGGAAAGCTCCCGGCGGCTGAGGGTTCTGTTCACAGCATGCTGTGTGGGGGGAAACTCACACTCAACAAAGTGAGGACAGGACAAGAACATTTCCTGTTGCATTCATCTTCTCTTTCTAAGGCTCTCCAGAGAGAGAGAGAGAGAGAGAGAGAGAGAGAGAGAGAGAGAGAGAGAGAGAGAGAGAGAGAGAGAGAGAGAGAGAGAGAGAGAGAGAGAGAGAGAGAGAGAGAGAGAGAGAGAGAGAGAGAGAGAGAGAGAGAGAGAGAGAGAGAGAGACAGAGACAGACAGGGACGTTTCAGACATCGTAATCTTATGCATTTGGAGCATTGCTAAAATATTTAGCAATCCCTGGCGCTATTGATGAAGGGCTTCAATTTGGGAATTCAAAATTCTCGGCCGACCAAATCAAGGGCTGCTCGTGTGAATCAGTGAAAACCATTCAAGCCCCAAAAAAAAAGTTCCCTACCGCCACAGTAGAATATTAAACGTCATATTTGATTTAATACAGCCATTCCAGCTTTCTGGAATTGTCGCAGCATTTTTAACCAAACCGCGGTAATATAGTTCTAATGTATGCTGGCTCCTGCAAGCATACATTAGAACTATATTACCGCAATGAGGTATGTAAATGAGGTACTTCAAAGTACCGAGTGCCATATGGGATCCGAGTCCGTGTGACGCTTGTTTATCCCTGAGAGTATTTAGGAATATTTATTCATCCTCCGCGTCCACATCCTTCCATGTAGTTTGAGAGAAGAAGAAAAAAGATAGAAATTCACCAAGTTGAACCAAGAAGCGCAAAAAATGCGTAAAAGGTGTAAACTGGCGGCTGAACGTAAGTGTACCGAAATAAAATGAGTCCTTACAAAACCTCAGGGGACAACTAACCCCGACGGAGGTTAAGAGACGGAATGCATTGGTATAGTGCTTGTCTAACGTGAATGTGAGTGCCTCACCCAGTCCTAGAACGACGGCGGAGTCAGCCATGCAAAAGGACAGCAGCCAGCTCGTCGGGAGCAGTTAGGGTCAGGGTGTCTTGGCCTTAGGAGACACCTCTCAACACTTAGCTAGGAGGAGGGGGAGGAGCCGGGGGATCGAACCGGCAACCTTCAAGCGCCCTGCTCACAGTCCCGAGCTGCTTCCCGCTGACGTTCATTACGTGTCATTACATTATATAACATCCTTTAGCAGATGCTTTTGTCCAAAAGCAACCTCTCAATAAGGTCATTCAACAGGTAGGTAAGAGCAGTACTACTCACCAGAAGACACAAGTGCAATTCGTTCCTACCAAGCCTCCAAGAGCAGAACCAATGCTCGAGTAAAAGTGCAATAAGTTGGCTAACAATAGAAGTAACAATTGGCTGAAAATAGAACTACTACAACAAGCAAACAATCAAGCAACCCAATAGACCTCACAAGATGCAGACAAAGTGTTCAGAGGAAGGATCAGGGTAGTTTCACACCTTACTAAAGGATCTCACTTAGTTTTCCGTATGCAAAACACAACGAATAGAAACGACTTTTTCCACGTAGTACGTCGTCCGCCACCGCTGAGAGACGGGCGTACGGACTCACCTCGCTGACGTAGATGGCCACGTCCTCCTCCTCGTCCGTCCGGTAGCACAGGGTCAGACCCAGCTTCTCCTTACCGTTGAGACGGCACAGCTCCACCTCCTACGGAGACCACATTATCACGGTGAGGATGCTTATGATTCATAGCCTTTCTATATTATTATTATTATTATAGTCGTAGCATTAGACATTGTATAGTGGTGGTGGTGGTGGAGTTGAATTGGTGGTAGTAGTAGTTTAAGCAGTTGCAGTAGTAATGGTAGTAGTATACTATATAGTACGACTATACGATGCTTGTCGTCGTTTACAATTCACTCGTAACATCGTTTTAACATGCAAAATTAAGTCAAGTAAAGTGAAATTAATTTTCAGACATGACAAGGCAATTTACAACTCCAATGCGTTTGTTTCGTTCATGCACAAATGTACACAATGTGAGCCGGTCAGGTTGGGTCAGGAACCCAACTCGTCCATTATTCCGGTGACCTCTCAGGACCACCGTGTGTCACCACATGCTCGTTTCCATTCTGCCGTTGACCTTCATTTAATTATTTTTAAAAAAACGCGGAAAACGGACGCCGACATGAAGCTGTCAATGAGGATTAGATCTAGTAGTATTCAATAACGTCATAAATGTCAGAGATGACACTTATGAAGTGCTCTACCTGGGTGAGTGTTGTGTTGTGCCGGAATATTGAGGAAAATGATTATGAAGTTCACTGGAAATCCTGCTAACTAATAAACATATTCTCATCTACCCCTTGTCTTGGCTGCTGATGGAAGACGACTGCCTTAACAAGTACATTGAGAGAGCTCCATATTCCCAATGGGAATATGGAGCAGAGAAGCCAGGAGAATTTCAATTGAGGAATGACTTAAATCCCTGATGTGAAAGCAAAGCTTTCAAATTAAGATCACATGAGATCACAGCAATCGCTGCTGCTCAACTGCCGCTACTCAACCGCACTACTGAATATTGTATGTCAACAAATGAAGAGATAAACTTGTGCGTGCTCACTAGACAGTTAAAGGAAAACCACACAGACTTCTAGTAGACCCTGATTCCATATCTCTTATCCTACGATTTGAAAACCTTTGTGCATTTAAGTCAGGATTTTAACTAGGATCAACCCAAATACTAGCACTACTAGCACACGCTACACTTAACATACACCACGCTAATTAGCACAATGCCATGCTAACAACACTATGCTTATGCCTACCCTACCCACACACACGGCTCCATCCTCGCTGGGCATTGGTTACCCTGGTCCGAGGATGCCAAGGAACATGTGGGGAGGAATCAAGTGTGAAATGGTCTCTCATTGCACGGTCACACACACACACACACACACACCCACACCCACACACCCACACACCCACACACCCACACACACACACCAATTTTCCCAGTAGGGCAGAGGCAACTGAGTGAAGGGGATTTAGTGAAGTGGGTGCTGGAAGGAGAGCAGGGGAGAGAACTTGATTATGGCGAGAGGTGGTGCTGGTCACACAGTTAGGAGAGGAAACACAGATTTATTTCCCGGTGACATATGGGGGGGGGGGGGGTCGACTGGTCACATGTAAGCTGGGTAAGAAGCGGTACTTCAGGCTTGGCCAGTGAAGTCCGACCAACAGGAAGTAGAGGATGAGGAAGGGGGGGGGGGGGGGGGGGGGGGTCAGAGAGCGCAAACCTGCCATCTCGCTCTGCGCTTCATGTGCTGCGCTCTCGCTCTCTCTCTCTCTCTCTCTCTCTCTCTCTCTCTCTCTCTCTCTCTCTCTCTCTCTCTCTCTCGCTCTCTCTCTCTCTCTCTCTCTCTCTCTCTCTCTACCCCCCCACCTCCCCCTGTCTCCCTCACTCTCTCTCCTGATGCTGATAGACAATTAAAGTCGCTCTGCACTGGCTGCCCGCATCGTTTTAAATCTCCAACTCACATGGGCATATGGGGATTCATACACCCCCACACACACACAGACACACCTACACACCTACACACACACACACACACACACACAACTGCACATACTTTCTCACATGGATGGGAATCACATTTGAGATTACACACACTATTACATACATGATTACATACACACTAGAGAGACATATAAAGAATGGGAGGAGAGAGAGAGACAGAGAGAGAGGTGTGCAAAAAGAGAGAAAGAGAGAGAGAGAGAGAGAGAGAGAGAGAGAGAGAGAGAGAGAGAGAGAGAGAGAGAGAGAGAGAGAGAGACAGAGAGAGAGCGACAGAGAGAGAGACAGAGAGAGCGAGAGCGAGAGACACAGAGAGAGACAGAGAGAGACAGAGAGCGACAGAGAGGAGAAAGAGCGAGAGAGACAGAGGGAGTTAAATTACATCACCATTTTTTTTTTCTTCCCAAAAGCCAGCACCTCAAAGGAGGGCTTTGGTCCTTATTGACTGTCTCCGTAGTGATGACAGCTTCAAATCCCAGCCGATGTGAAGGGATACGACGGCGGAGAACTGAAACTGGAAGGTCTTTAAGACAAAGCGTACGGAAAGCATCGGTCCAGAGTCATATTATAACGTCTCCTAATGAGGCTACCGTGGCCGTGTCTAGGCAGATCCATTAAACTAGCCTGGCTTCTGATGCAACCCGGGTGCAGATGCTGGTAATAGAAGAATATTGTGACAGAACACATCTTGCGAGCAGAGATAATGTCATAAAATATAACGACGTGTCTGTAGAGTGCGGGGGAGGGGTTGCCTACTGCGTATATGTCTGGAGGGAATCTATCTAAAAAAAAAAAACCCATAAATTAACAGTTAAGGGCCGGTGGTGCAACTGAGGCGTGTGTAGATGTGCTTCATCACCATCATCACCACCACCACCACCACCACCACCACCATCACCACCACCACCACCACCACCACCAACATCATCATCATCATCATCTTCTTCTGGTTGTGTGAAGGAAGAGCTGAAGTGACTTGACTACCTTATACCTGGATTTGATGCTGTAGACACACACACACACATACTCAGACACACACACACACACACACACACACACACACACACACACACACCAAAGTGACATTTGACTCCTAGATAATACCTGGATTTGATGCTGTTGACACAGGCACACAATCACACACACATCACATGTGTGTTGGATAGCACTCTCTGACGTGTGTGTGCATGTTTGTGTGTGTGTGTGCGTACGCAAGAGGGATGTGTGAGCCAAGCGTACAGTATCTTTACAACAGCACAAGGCCTGCGAGCGTGCCAAAAAAACTGCTGTCATCCGCACCATCGAAATGCCACCGCAGACACACTCCTTAGCTATATATATATATATATATATATATATAGACATATATAACCTGCAGGTGCTCGCACACACTGACTCATTCTTGCGTCATTCCAATTTCTGTTGCACTCTCAGGCGGGGGATTGAGTCTGGTTTGGTGTGTGTGGTACCAGATGTTGGGTGTTGGATATGCGGGATGGTGACAGTCGGATGACGACAAACCCCTGCGTGACTAGAGAGAGAGACATGGCCCGTCCACTGCAGAAGTGTGTGTGTGTGTGTGTGTGGGGGTGGGTGGGTGGGGTGCTGTCAAAAATATTCCAGACTTTGATGACCAGTAATTGAACCAAAAATTCAGTCCCCGGGTAAATTTGTGGAGGGCTGCGTTATTGGAAAGTGGAGGAGAGAGCTGATGCTGAGAGGCCTGCCTGTCTCGTACAAGAGTGAAGCGTGTGTGTGTGTGTGTGTGTGTGTGTATTTGGTGGCTGGTTGAGGCGGCCTCATCTGGCCCCAGTCAGACTGATTAGAGTCTGGGGCTGGCGAGGCTGCACACCTGTAGGCCCACGGGTTGAACCAGCCACCACCACACACACACTCAGGCGGAAAGAGCTCTAGCGTGTACCATCTGCTCTGTTCACCATTCAAGAACCAAACCGGTGTCCTCATCTCCCTGTGTCCTTGAGAAGAGCCCTAAAGTAGCCATTTTAATGGCTAGTGGCAGTGTGGACGGCTACAGGGACTAACCAGAGACTAACAGGGGACGTAGAAGACCCACGGACGTGTCAGTTAGAAGTAAGTCATAAAACCGATTTTGAAAATGTTGATGTGTGCACACCAACCCAATGTCATTCCGTGGGTTTTTCTCTCTGAGGAGAAATTTCAGAGCTATATACTGTGTTTTTATAACGCCCACATCCTGTCAAAAGTATTTCTGGCCAAACGTATGTGAAAGTTAACTTCACAGTTACTGCTGCAATTTAACCGACACTTTTGTCATGAACAAAAAAATAAATAGATAGTGCGCATTCTGCATCCGGGCGAGTCGCCGACTTTCGATCCAGATCATGAATCTTGAATCTTGAATCACGTGACTCACCAAATGGCTTTGGTTTGGGCTCCCTGTGTCCTTCATGAACAGACAACCCTCACCTCTGGAAGGCTCCCCCACGGCAGCCAGGGAACAGAGTCAGCCAAGACACACGCCATCATCGCACGAAACCATCGCCATAAATGGACTCGTAAGAGTGGAAGTGGACTCTTTATAGGCGGCTAAACCCTACTTTATGGAATAATTACACCCATGTCAAATACGCTGACACAGCCGCATTTCCGAGGTGGGTTTATGAGGGGACGGTAATGTGATCAAGATCAAATATGTGGAACCAGGACGGACACTTTGCTTTGCCAGTTCAACAGTTGCACAGTAGTAGTTCAGAATGATTTCATGCCATGAACCCCGAGCGGGTTCCCAGCTCTGCTCAGCTGTTTGTCACGGAACGATGCTGGGATTTAAAAGACAAAAGGATCCGTCCCCAAAATGCTGCTTTAGTTTAGAGGAAAAAAAGCGCATTGAAATGTTGACACGTCCGATTCCGAAACACTGAAACAACTATGAAGGGTCTCACTGCAATCTCCGGCTCTCTTCCTTCTCGCTGGAGCAGTTTAACTCTCACCCTACACACAACCCTAATGGAATCATGGCTAGCGTAGCATAACGTAGCACTCCACGGCTGTTTAAATCAAGGTAATACTTTACTCCACGGTGACGTGACGACCGCGGGCTCGCCTCCCACTAAGGTGATCCTAAATGATATCTCTCCTCGCCTACAGCTTCTCTTCGGATTCCGCTCCTTCTGACACGTGCGATAAGAAACCTTGGGTTTCCTGAGTGGAATCCACCCTCTTAAGCATGAAATAGAAAGTGGTTGTGGGCAGCAAGGCATAAGCGGCATAATAAGATGTGTTAATAGAAAGATGAGCCATAAAAAGAGAGAGAGAGAGAGAGAGAGAGAGAGA
This sequence comes from Muraenolepis orangiensis, assembly GCA_027704905.1. Lineage (NCBI taxonomy): Eukaryota > Metazoa > Chordata > Actinopteri > Gadiformes > Muraenolepididae > Muraenolepis > Muraenolepis orangiensis. The sequence continues at coordinate 23,974,864 of CM051010.1, forward strand.
GAGAGAGAGAGAGGAGAGAGAGAGAGAGAGAGAGAGAGAGAGAGAGAGAGAGAGAGAGAGAGAGAGAGAGAGAGAGAGAGAGAACGAGACAGAGAGAGAGAGAGAGATGGAGAGAGAAAGAGGGAGAGGAAGAGTGAGAGAGAGCCAGATAAAGAGACAGAGAGAGAGATGATGGAATGAGAGAGAGTGAGAGAGAGAGAGGGAGAGTGATAGAGAGAGAGGGAGAGTGATAGAGAGAGAGAGAGAGGAAGAGTGAGAGGCAGATAAAGAGACAGAGAGAGAGATGATGGAATGAGAGAGAGTGAGAGAGAGAGAGGGAGAGTGATAGAGAGAGAGGGAGAGGAAGAGTGAGATAAAGAGACAGAGAGGAAGAGTGAGAGAGAGATGGAACGAGAAAGAGAGTGATAGAGAGAAAGAGAGAGAGAGATGGAATGAAAGAGAGAGAGAGAGAGATGGAATGAAAGAGAGAGAGAGAGAGATGGACTGAGAGAGATGGACAGAGAGAGAGAGAGATGGACTGAGAGAGAGAGAGAGAGAGAGAGAGAGAGAGAGAGAGAAAGAGAAAGAGAGAGAGAAAGAGAGAGAGAGAGAGAGAGAGAGAGAGAGAGAGCGCTTCATATATCACATGAAAGGCATGGCAAGGCATGGCGAGACATGGGGTCCCATGTGTGATACGAGTGGATGCGCAAATCTCTTCAGGATGAGGAGGGGAGGCTGAGACCCGGTGGGTGAAACGCGGGGAGCAAATTGAAAGCCAACGGGAGGAGGAGGAGATCATCGTACATCAGAGGAGGAGCCTCCTCTGGCTCCTCGTGGAACACTGCATAGGAGACCACACGTTTACATGCCATACCCAGTCTGACCATCTGCCTGCCTGACTCTCTCTCTCTCTCTCTCTCTCTCTCTCTCTCTCTCTCTCTCTCTCTCTCTCTCTCTCTCTCTCTCTCTCTCTCTCTCTCTCTCTCTCTCTCTCTCTCTCTCTCTCTCTCTCTCTCTCTCTCTCTCTCTCTCTCTCTCTCTCTCTCTCTCTCTCTCTCTCTCTCTCTCTCTCTCTCTCTCTCTCTCACACACATAACCCCCCACTCTCTCTCCGTCCTAACCTCTCTCTCTGTCTCTTTCCCTCTGTCACCGCTGGACCACACAGTGTTGTGGTAATTTGTGCCCAATTTTTGAACTGTGTGTGTGTGTGTGTGTGTCTGTTTATGTGTGCATGCATTTGTGTGTGCACATGTGTGTGTGTATGTGTGTGTATAGATGTGTGTATGGGTGTGCACATGTGTGTGTGTGTGTGTGTGTGTGTGTGTGTGTGTGTGTGTGTGTGTGTGCGTGTACACGGACACATGCATGAGTAATCAACGAGGCCAACATGATCTATCAAAGTGCTCCCGAACAACACCCCCTCCCTCCCTCCCTCCCTCCCTCCCCTTTCTCCTCCCTCCCTCTTCTCTCTCTCTCCCTCCCTCCTCATTCTTTCCCTCTCTCTCCCTCCCTCTCAGCACCACCTCCGTTATTCCAGGTGTCAGAGCAGACACACACAAATCAGAAAAAATGTGTTTGTTCCTCTTACTAGCACATGTACACCATATACACACACAAAAAAAATCCCCCTCCCCCCACACACACATACAAACCTCTGTTGTGTGTGTGCATCGGCATTGGCATAGTGCCTGGTTGTTTGGTTCGGGCGTGCTGTGATCTCACCTCGGCGGATGTGAGGGAGAAGCTAAAACGACGACTGACAGATTCCTCCTCCGGTGTGATCCTGGCAGCTCCCGGCGCTCCTACGTACGGACCAAGGTGACGGAGAACGCGGAGGATGTGGCTTAGCACCTATCACCGCTCTGCTCGTTAGTGCCGCGGATGCACGATCGGCATTTATCGAGGATTGTGAGTGGGATTGTGTGTGTGTGTGTGTGTGTGTGTGTGTATGTCAAGCGTATACAGTGGCACAGTCTCACACGACACGAAGACCGATGAGCGTTAACCCCACGTGTATTTCCGCATTGGGCGTTTGGGTTCCGAAAGGTTTGATCCGATTGCGGCCCGGGCCGTATTGACTGTGGCGGTGGGCGGATCCAGGACGGTGCAAAAAAAAACAAAACCACACCGGAGGAAACGACCCGAGAACCCGAGAACTCCCACCACTCAAGAGGCAAAGGATGATGGAGTACGCTCTTTAACACCACCGCGTTTGTGTCGGGCGGGGTGGTGGGGGGGGGGGGGGGGGGCAACACAGGGAAAGGACTCAACACATTAACGCACATTAGCGGCGGTTGGGCTCGGCGAAGACCGAAAGAAAGGGCCTTTCGCTCAGTGGGTGTGTTTGTTGACGGCGGTTCCTGACCTCCCGTGGTCAGGCGGGTGGGAGGGGTTCATTGGGAATGGGTGTGGGGATCCTTGCAGCTTGTGTAGAGTCGCATTACTCACTCCTATCCGAATTTTGTTTCAGCACCACCCCTCTGTCCTACTGTGTGTGTGTGTGTATGTGTGTGCGTGTGCCTGTGTGTGTGTGTGTGCATGTGTCCATGCGTGTGTGCATGTATGAATGTATGCCTGTGTGCGCATGCCTGTGTGTGTGTGCGCGTGTGTGCCTGTATATATGTGTGTGTGTGTGCGTGCGTCCATGCGTGTGTGCATGTATGAATGTATGAATGTATGAATGTATTAACGTGGAGGGGATGACGAGGGTAGAATGCAGATGTGTGTTCATGCGCACCGACCGCCTGGATCCTGAACCAGCACCATTTCCGTTCCCATTGACTGGTGTGACGGAGGAGTTGAGTGTGTATACCATGAGGGTGTAATGAGAGGTGTAACAGGTGTTGTGTTAGGGTGAGCGTGATGCATTGTAAGGGTGAGCTAGGGTTAGCTTTTAGGGGGGGGGTGTTTAGTGGTTAGAGCGTTGGGGCGGTAGAGTGTGATGTACCTCGTATTCAAACTCCTCCGTCCTGTCTGCGTCCGCTGGGATAGTGCCCTCGTAGAATTCCTGGTCCATTGTGTGGAGTGAATGACAGCTGACAAGGAGAAAGAGGACACGAGGGAGGGGGGGAGAGAGTGGGGGAGGGGGAGAGAGAGTGGGGGAGGGGGAGAGAGTGGGGGAGGGGGAGAGAGTGGGGGGAGAGGGAGGGAGGGAGAGAGAGAGAGAGGGAGAGACAGAAGGACAGAGAGTTTGAGTTGAACAATTATTTTTTCTCCACCTTTGCATAAACAAAACAATGCGTCCCCTATGTTTTCCACTGTGTCCATGTTGTCCATCTTTATATTGTACTTATGTTCCAATTTTAAGGCTGCAGGTCACAACTTTGAATACCTTCCATTTGAGAGAGAGAGAGAGAGAGAGAGAGAGAGAGAGAGAGAGAGAGAGAGAGAGATGTATAGAGAGTGAGAGAAGGAGAGAGGGAGAAGGGAGAGAGAGTGAGAGTGAGATGTATAGAGAGTGAGATAAGGAGAGAAGGAGAGAGAGAGAGAGAGAGAGAGAGAGAAAACGATAGGATCAGGAACCCAGACAGGTTCCTCCTCATACCTTGAAGTGACAGCATTTTGCATGCCTTTGTCTTTGCCGGATTTTGAAGTATAAAGGATTCGTCAGGGTATTTGGGGATTTCAATGCCTGTGGAGTGTGTGTGCAGTGTGTGTGTGTGTGATAAAAAGCTGGATCCTTTGTTCACCGTACATATCCTCTCCATGTGCTCCCGTCCTATTGACAGACCGTCATGTCCCTGTGTCCCCCCCCGCCACACACACACACACACACACACACACACACACACACACACACACACACACACACACACACCACACACACACACACACACACACACACACACACACACACACACACACACACACACACACACACACACACACACACACACACACACACACTGCGTGGAGTAGATGTATTATTTTGCGCTCACTCACGAGACAAAAAACATAATTGCACGCTGCCTGGCATGACAACCGGCTTTAATGCCTCACACCATCATCTGAGCAGAAATATAACTAAATAATTGCGTTCTGTTCCAAGCACACTCCAAGTAAAATCCGCCGTTTTCGTTTCTCTTACTTAAAAACACTTTTTTTCTATTTTCAAGGAACAAAACTGATGACTGGTAAATGTCAAAGCTATATATATATATATATATATGAGCTATATAAATTGAAATGCATTTGATATCACACAGGGTAACATCTCTGGCAGGACATAATAATATGATTGCAAAGGTTTTACAGCGGAGCCACAAAAGATGACAGTGGCGAACATTTGTTATATCTATAAAATGTACAGTCGGCTCCATGCACCTGATCTCAGAGGCAAGGAAACGTGTGTGTGTGTGTGTGTGTGTGTTGTGTGTGTGTGTGTGTGTGTGTGTGTGTGTGTGTGTGTGTGTGTGTGTGTGTGTGTGTGTGTTTTATGGCACACATTGATTACATTTGGGCTTGGCCTGGGGGCGAGAGAGAGAGAGAGAGAGAGAGAGAGAGAGAGACCGACGACCTGTGTGTGTGTGTGTGTGTGTGTGTGTGTGTGTGTATGTGTGTGTGTGTGTGTGTGTGTGTGATACACTACGTTGCCTACTTATTTTATTAGCCCATTTGCTTTAATCACCTAGTAAACCTTCCATGAAACAAAATGGACACAGCAAGCAGCTCACATTATTATTACACACCGGCTCTGTGGGGAATTATCCTCCCCGCGTTACGAACCATCGGGATGATGATGAGGATCGGGGTCAGGGGTCAAGGGGTCAAGGGGTCACCTGTAGCCTTAGAGAGATGCGCGGCCGCACCGCACCGTAAGCCCAAACGCAACCACCTCTCACGGTTGGGCTGACTGTATAACATCAAGCAAAACCCTATTCTTTATAATAATTATGATTCAAATTTGTACAGTACAGTGAAAACAATTTCTCGGCATTTAACCCGTCCTAGTATTAGGAGCAGCGGTCAGCTATTTAAACAGCAGTTAGGGTTAGGGTGTCTTGCTCAAGGACACGTCGACAGTTTTTTTGCTAGGAGGAGCCGGGGATCGAACCAGCAACCTTCCGGTTGTGAGGCTATACCTCACATGTCTACCTCCTGAGCTATACTGCCGCCCCTTATGCCCCATTATGACATACTAGCGCATCGCCCGTGGGGATTCCACGGGATCTAGACGTAGTAGTTAGTGACACTAACTTTTCATGCTGCATAGCAACTGTTGTGGTGGAGGAGCCATCACGCTGAGAACGATGGGCCTGGACTGCATGGCAACTGTTGTGGCGGAGGACTCCATTGTGGACGTTCTGGCCACCTGCCTGCGCATTAGGCTATGGCCCCTACATGAACATTGTGTAAGATGATCACTCAGACTTCCCATTGTTACGTGCCTCAGCTGAGCATTGAACATTGAAACCCCTGAATTTTCCACTAAATCACCTGCAAAACGGGAAACTACTCGATGGAATGCTTAACAAATCGACCTTGGTCACGTTCAGACCCCCCCCCCCCCCCAAGGATCCCGCCCAGGATGAAGATCCCCCTCAACCTGGAAGGGGGTGTATTCTAGCAAGTGTATATCCTTAATGTTGATAACACGCTCTTATCACAGCTACTTAAGCAGGTGACCTGGCAGTACCAAATTGTGTTATTCATCTTGTTAATATGAATACTTGTGAACTGCTCTATTTTTATGTTGGCGTACCTCAGCGTTATGCTATTGTCTGCTTCAACTAATGTACCTTGTAAGTCGCTTTGGATAAAAGCGTCTGCCAAATGCCCTAAATGTAAATGTAAATGTAAATGTAAATGTGTATTTCTTGTGACAGACACACACACAGTCCGTTAAAGAACTATATAGTAGATCATATGAACATATGAGTAATTTTATTAATGAGCAATAGCTGTGAAGCAGGTATCCAATATGTTTTTCCAAATAACGTCGACTGGAAATTCATTCAAGTTGGGTTGGGTGTCTGGGCGAGACGCCGCTCTGCTTCAAACTCATGAATGGGGTTTTTTTATTTGTATATGTCTCGTTCTCTGGAAAACAAACTAAATAAAAACCTTAAATACTCCTCACCGATAACTTTTTCCTCCTTCATACCGTGCATCTCCTGAGATGAGATGAAAAGCGTTAAGAGAGAAAACATGTCAACAATAGGAAACTAATGATTTATTTTTAGGAGACTTTTATTTTGGAGCACAGGGTTTTTTGTTGTTGTTTGTGTGACATTCAAAGCCTTTGTTGTATACCTCTTATTAAATAGGATATAATATACTCTTAGCTTCGAGGTCACCGATAGATTTCCCTCCTGGGTTGGGCGTTCACACCAGACCCACAGTGTTTGATTATATCACATTTATTTTTCTGTTTTTTTTTCAATTGAAGCTTTTCAATTTTTTTTATATATACACTTGTTGTCCCCCTCGTGTCAATCAAACGGCAGTAACACCGGGGGTTGAAATGTGGTTTGAGATTGAATGCAGAGGCCGGAGAGACGGGAGTATAATATTGAATGGGTCTACAGTTGGTTACCTCCAAACAACATCAACGTGCGGAGATGAATGGCACTGGAATGGATGGACTTACTCTACACACAAAGAGAACTCAGTGATATTAATATGGAGAAAAGAGAGTGTGTGTGTGTGTGTGTGTGTGTGTGTGTGTGTGTGGTGTGTGTGTGTGTGTGTGTGTGTGTGTGTGTGTGTGTGTGTGTGTGTGTGTGTGTGTGTGGAACTAAAACTCTACAGGGCGAGGCTGTAGAGTCTACTGCCTGTGAAAGAATGGCCTTCCTCATCATTTAAGGGCCCCACAGACCCGGGACTCTTTTAAGACAGGCCTTAAAACCTTTTTTTTTTTTTATATAGGAAGGGTTTTTTATGTTAATATGAGTGTTCACTATTGTTATTCATTTTAATTTCTGTCTGTTTGCTATTCTATGGATTCTGGTGCAGACTCCAAAATGCATCGGCAAAACAGACCTTTGCACGCACTGTCTCTCTGCTCTCTGCTCTCTGCAGACTCCCTACTCATCTTTAAAGTACTTTTGTATGTGTACTGTGTCACACTTTAGTGGAACTTTCTGATCTTTCTGTTTTGTGTCGAAAAAAAACAACCACATTTGCATTTAGTGGCCAGGACACAGAGATCGAACAATATTGAACTAACACTATCCTCTCTCCTTCCGTTGCGCAGAAAAACATTTCCGGGTTACAAAATGTATTGTATTTCAAATTAAATGAACAGTGAGTTCAAACACAGGATTCTGTCCACCAAGCTTGGGAGTAGGCCCGTTTCACAGAGACGTCATAAACACAGGGGTCTCTCGTAACACTCATTATGGGTCTGCTGCTTTTATGTAACGAGTATAAGATTAAACTAGCGAAGTCTACCACCTGTGCCCTGGCTGATAAACGGAGCACACCCAAAACCAGTGTAATGAGCGATACCCGTGTTCGGTCCTACGATGACCACTCGGTGGAGCGGGGAAAGAGAGCTAGGGAAAACCCGGAGAATAACCCCTACGACGATGATGATCTCTCATCCTCCGGCGAGGGCAGAAGAACAGACCAACAACAAACAAAAACAAAGGGTCGGTACCTGTCCGACAGCAGGAAGGGACAGATGTCAGGCACAGGAGGGGTGGTGGGTCGCAGCTTGGCCAGCGCCATGATGTGCTCGAAGGTGATGTCCGTCTGCGTGCAGACGTTCACCACGTGGATTTCCTGAGGGGGGCCGTGGGGGCAGCCTCCGGGGCTCCGCCGGATGACCTGCACCACCATGGGCTCCTTGGCACTGCGGAAGGCCTCCACCGGGTCCTCATGACACGACTTGGACAGATCCCTGCCATTCACCTGAGGGAGGAGGAGGAGGAGCAGGAGGAGGAGCAGGAGGAGGAGGAGGAGGAGGAGGAGGAGGAGGAGGAGGAGGAGGAGGACAAAGAAAAATGAATGACGACTTCAGGGACCACTTTTGTAGAAAGGGCTTTTCTTTTTCTTTTCCTTAGCAACAAGGAACTGTACACAGTGTATCTAGGACGAGGAATAGTTTTGCATTAGTTACGCAATACTAGTTATTTTACAAATACTTAGTCATTAAGGAGAAAGTAAAAAGGTTAGACAGCCTGCTCTAGGATGCCTACAGAGGACACCGGGGATCGAAGACACAGTACCTTTCGTTCGGGAGTGGAAGACACAAGCCGCTATACTATCCTGTCCCTTTAGCCATATAGCTGAAGTTTTATAGCAGTCTATGTGTTGTAAATAATGTCCATTATTTTGTCTGAAAGGTATTCACAGTGTATATAGCCTTGTATGAGAGAACCAATTAAGTTGGTAAATACAGAGAACCAAGTATAGGTATAAACCTTAGGGACCATATGGTCTGATCCTGCTCACTATTTCTGAGTGTTTCTCAAGGGGAAATTCACGGAAAACAATGAACTACTTTCACATACAGTATATTTAACTATTTTATATATTTGAATACAGTATATAATGCATATGTATACATTTGTTCTGATCATGACTATCAAAGAGGTGTTTTTTGGGGGGAAAAGGGGGTTCAATGTGCCTCAATGTCTTTCCACACCACATGGTAGAACTGATGAGCTGACACGCTGGGTCTGCCATGTTATCGGTTCTTGTGCGTTCATAGCAGAACATGTTCTGCATCTGTAGCTTCAGGCAGGGCTCGACTGCATTGTGGAACCCATTCGCTTGTCGATATGTTAACAAGAATCACTGCTTTGTTTAGACAGAATAATTGCACAGGAATAAAAAGAATACAAATACTAGGGCCGGGGCACACCTTCCACGAGTCTGCTTTGGGTTATATTATGAAAGTCCAGATTACAATTTAGATACAAAATAGGAGACCGCGCGATCACTTCCGGAGTCATACTGAAATGTGTTAGAAAATTATTTAACTTAAAAATAAACCTCAGCCGTGGCAAATATATACCGCAAGACTGTGAAACCAAAAAAATGAGAGGCATTCCCGAACTGGAACTGTGAATCCTCTTTAAAATGCAGAGTTATGTTGAGTGAAATAAAAACCCGTAGCCCACTTTGGGGATTGGCAAAGTGGCCGGTTTTTTTCCCTTTCTTTCTGTGAGCAGCTGAAGTACCTCTGGCAGCGTGGATGTGGTACTTGTTAATGTACTTTGAAGAAGCCCTGGCTGAACTGTGGGCTTCAATAGAGATTGGTTATTTAGTTTTCATTACCGAGCTGTATGGGAGCTTGTATTCAGCCAATATTTCAGTAGCATAACATAACATGGCATTCAATAGGAAATGTGGAGCTAAACTGTGATGAACTAGGTACACACTGGACAAATTGCTAAAAAATATGAATAGGTACTACATGATCTATGAGTGTACCCTCATTACGCCATTCACCTCATAAGAAAATTGCGCCAACGTCTGCACCAAGACCCCGACTTAAGTTTCGCAGAAAGATGCTACATTTAGGACATTTGGCAGACGCTTTTATCCTTGTAAGTCGCTTTGGATAAAAGCGTCTGCCAAATGTCCTAAATGTAAATGTAAAATGCAAAACATCTTTCTCAAAAAAGCAGTTAAGGTTAATAAAGTTCCCAAACCACGGTTACACAATACCACCAGATCCAGACCAAGGGAAAAAAAACCAAAAAACCTGGAAAACCCTAAATAGAGAAACGAGATTTGTGGTATCCTAACCCTCTCTAAGCTCAGAGGGGGATTCATTGAAAGGGCAGCTGCTATCATGTATTTTCCCGGGGTATCTCCCTAGTAGTGCATGTTGTCTACCCCCTGCCACCACCACCTTCAGGTAATAGGCTCCTAGCGCCGGGGTCCCTGCCATTACGGGGGCCCCCCCCCGCTGTGTCCCGCTCCGCTGCCTGGCCTTCCTGGTGAGTGACCCTCCGCTGGTCGCCACCGCATGCATTAATCACCCAGCAGAATAAGATAAACTGGGTCAACAGCCCGAGTACCCGCGCCTCAGGGGCAATTTAGGGGGGGAACAATACGACGCCGCACGAACCGTCGTCTCGTTTCTCTTCCCCTTCCTGTATCCTCTTCCCCCACCGGCCGTCTTTCACATCATTTCACCGGCGGCCTATTTTTCCTGTTTTTCGGAGCACTCAGCGTTTGGTAAATGCTGCTGCAGGAGCATTGGATAAAAGCACCGTCTTCAAAGGAAGTAATAATTAGCTCATACAGTTTCATTGGTCAAGGCTATTTTCTCTCTCTCTCTCTCTCTCTCTCTCTCTCTCTCTCTCTCTCTCTCGCTCTCTCTCTCTCTCTCTCTCTCTCTCTCTCTCTCTCTCTCTCTCTCTCTCTCTCTCTCTCTCTCTCTCTCTCTCTCTCTCTCTCTCTCTCTCTCTCTCTCTCTCTCTCTCTCTCTCTCTCTCTCTCTCTCTCTAGCCTGGTGGAAACAAAGGACCTGGACTAGACAAATGAGGTTGCCTATGGTGTATGACAGTCCCAGAGAAAAATGATCAAATTCCCCAGCAATCCCTCTGGTACAGACTGTGCTTGGCTGTCCTCCCTCTCCTCCTCCTCCCTCTCCTCCCCCTCCCTCTCCTCCATCTCCTCCCCCTCCCTCTCCTCCCCTCCTCTCCTCCATCTCCTCCCCTCCCCCTCCCTCTCCTCCTCCTCCCTCTCCCTCTCCTCCCCCTCCATCTCCTCCCCCTCCCTCTCCTCCATCTCCTCCCCCTCCCTCTCCTCCTCCTCCATCTCCCTCTCCTCCCCCTCCCTCTCCTCCCTCCTCCATCTCCCTCTCCTCCCCCCTCCCTCTCCTCCTCCTCCACCTCCTCAAAGGCTTACTGTTTGCGAAATACACTCCGAGGCCACACATGGAACAAGGCAACACACACCCATCAGCAGCAGGAAGGAAGGAAGGAAGGAAGGAAGGAAGGAAGGAAGGAAGGAAGGGGAGGGAAGGGAAGGGAAGGGGAGGAAGTTGTCGTTTCTTCCTTTTCTCTTCTGTCCCCGTGTCGTTTAGCTCGGCGAGAGCCAGATGGAACAATTAATCCCCAATCAACACAGGAATATTAAGTCTCGGGCCCACTCCAGCAGTGGGCCCGAGACTTGGAGCTGTCTCTGTGGTTATCAGCTGTTGGCTGATACATCCCCCTTTAAACCCACCGCGCCAAATAGCGCCGTGTGCGCTACGGTGTGTGTGTGTGTGTGTGTGTGTGTGTGTGTGTACACTGAACTCAATATGGACAGATGGGAAGGGGCTTTCCGTGAGCCCATCTGAGGTTCACTTAATATGCCTCGGAGCAGATGAGGCCTACTTAACATTTGACGCATTGTGTTGGGTCCATGTTTTGCGATAGCCTCACCCCGCCATAAAGCAGTCATTAGTCAGAAAACTACGGAATAAAGTAGACTGTGAAATTTCACATTTCATATCCCCGCCAAGAGCTAGCTAGCTCTCTCTCTCTCTCTCTCTCTCTCTCTCTCTCTCTCTCTCTCTCTCTCTCTCTCTCTCTCTCTCTCTCTCTCTCTCTCCCTCCCCATTAAAAACAGACGGCCAAAGAGGAAGATGAAAGCGTTCCCACCGATCATCGCGGTGCTGGAGATGTCTCTGTTTGCGACACATCGCAGAAAAACCCCAAATTAATTCACTCATAACACACGCGCGCGCACAACAAAATCTGTTCACATCTCATTATTCAGGATGCAATATTGTTCACCCACTCAAGGTCTGCTGCCACGACTTACTGCACATTTGCGCTACACGTGGTCCACAATGGCTGTCCTTTTTTTTAAGTGGGGGGGGGGGGGGGGTTCTAATACCAGCTGCAGATACCAGGGTGGTGCTGTGGTCATATCTAGGATCTAACTGGTAGTGCATTTCTTCGACCAGGGTTAGTGGTTCAATTCCCACTGGGGCCACAAGAATGCCAAGAGTGTGTGTGTTCATAGGGCCCTCGCAATATGTGAATATGCTTTTATATGGCAATTTCTTAACCTGTTCATTTAGTTTAGTTTAGCTTTTTAAATAATGTATTGTTATTATTTACTGATTCTGATGTTATTCTAAGATACTTAAAATAAAAGTTCCCACCAAATGGCATTTTTTTTTTTTTATATATCTATCTATCTATCTATCAAAAATATATAAAATATATACTGCAGTTGGAGGCGAACAGGCCTTTGGGAAGCTATGGGGATTCTGGACCGAGTCACATCTGGTGCTGTTTGCTCACGGATACGCAACAGCCCGCCAGAGTGATGTGTTCCCAGTGAATCTCCGCCCCGGAGACCAGCGACAGCTTTCGCACAACCAACACAACACACTACACACACACACACACACATACAACACAACACACACACACACACACACACAACACACACACCACAACACATCACCACACACACACACACACACACACACACAACACACACACACAACACACACACACACACACACACACACACACACACACACACACACACACACACACAACACACACAAACACAAACACACACACACACACACACACCTCCTGGTGTAGCGGAACGAAACGTCTCTGTGACTAAGGCGCGTATTAACCCAAAAGAAACAAATAGTATACTGCGTGATTCCTCTGCTAAGAAACAGAAAATCTCACCGAGGCTGTCAACTTTTTTTCTGCAAATGGCCTCATGAAAAAAGATAAAGAAATCCAAAGGCAAACCAACTGCCGTGTTGACTTAAGACTTTGATCAAATAAGCCACAATAGAGGCGTGATGGTCGGAGACACGGAAGGGCGGGAAAGCCCTCACCCACAGTAACACCTGATCCTATTCCTCCCGGACCTCCAGGGTAGAGGGAAGGTCAGCGGAAAGATAACAAAAAAAAAAAAAAAAAACAAGATTAGTGAGCCCGGGTGAGCTCAAGATTAGCTCCACTCCTCCGACACGTCCCGTCTTTACTGCTTCTTCCTCTTTTGTCTTATCACCCCCCCAACCCCCCCCCCCCCCCCGGCGCCCGGCGATATCCCCGCGGACACAAGGGCGCGGCGTGGCGCGGCGTGGCGCGGCGTGGCGCGGCGTGGCGCGGCGTGGCGCGGCGTGGCGCGGCGTGGCGCGGCGTGGCGCGGCGTGGCGCGGCGTGGCGCGGCGTGGCGCGGCGTGGCGCGGCGTGGCGCGGCGTGGCGCGGCGTGGCGCGGCGTGGCGCGGCGTGGCGCGGCGTGGCGCGGCGTGGCGCGGCGTGGCGCGGCGTGGCGCGGCGTGGCGCGGCGTGGCGCGGCGTGGCGCGGCGTGGCGCGGCGTGGCGCGGCGTGGCGCGGCGTGGCGCGGCGTGGCGCGGCGTGGCGCGGCGTGGCGCGGCGTGGCGCGGCGTGGCGCGGCGTGGCGCGGCGTGGCGCGGCGTGCTGACCGCGTCACCGGAAAAGGCGAGGCTGTAGTTTATTCCACCGAGACGTCAACCTCACCGCCCATCCCCCGGCAGGATGTGTGCACGGTGTTTCCTTCCTGCAGAGAGCTGATGATAGAGGTGACTGACGGTGTACTTGTTCTACTGTCAGTAAAGGGTGGGAGGGAGGGGAGGGAGGGAGGGGAGGGAGGGAGGGAGGGGGGGGAGGGAGGGAGGGGAGGGGGGAGACAGCGCACTGCCCCCAGCTTCACTTTTTAATATGCCATTAGCCTTTTACTTATGCTTTCAAATTAACCACATACGCCGTTTTAATGGTGGTGCTCGGTTTGTGTGTCTCACACACACACACACACACACACACACACACACACACACACACTGTGCTCTGCATTTTAATGAAATGTGTTTTAAGCTTAAGCGGATGCGATGCGGTGCACATTGGGAATGTATCTGTCTGTGGTGAGAATATCTGTATCTGTATCTGTCTGCTGCGTGCTTCCGTGTAGCAGCGTTGGAGTAGCATCGTCGAAGGCCACCCCGGCCGGGGGCTTTCATTCCACCGAGGCTCTTCCCCTGCATGCTTTCTGATGCTGGGAGCCGGCGTAGAGCATCAGAAAGAGCATCAGAAAGCGGCTACTTAACACACACACACACACACACACACACACTTATAACCTTGAGTTCTGCACACAGCACTTGACTCCCTGCCATCACTCACTCACTGCCTTTATCTCCCGTGTGCCTGACGCCGTGCTGCTTTGAGTGGCAGGGCACCCGTCAGGTGTTAAGCACGGAGGAGGCAGACGGAGGCGGCAGGAGGAGGCGAAGAAGAAGAAGAAGAAGAAGAAGAAGAGCAGTCTTGGCATGTAGGTCATCCCGGTCCCGGGAGCATGCCGCTAATACACGCTTCCCGGGGTGAAGACGGCGCCGCTGGGGGTTGGGGGGTTGGGGGTTGGGGGGGGGGGGGGTTGTGGGGGGTAACCTTTAGCAGGAACAATGAGAAGAGGAAGTGGAAAGCGGGGCGGATGGGGACGGCGCCCGCAGAGAGACGTCGACCCGTACAGATGGAGGCGGATAGTGAGGCTGCAACGCCGGGGGAAAGCAAACAGCTGCGCTCTGCAGATAGGAGGCTCACGGCTCACTGTTCGCCCCGTCCGCCCGGATAATAGAGTGTGGATTTCAAGGAGCAGACTCTGTTTCTACAATATAATACAACAAAAAAATGTGTTCCATATGGGGGCCCATTCAGGATGGCAAGATGACAGCATTGTTATTTCCTGCGGAAACCGTTTCTGCATGGCTTTGACATGGTGCTTCTTCTTCCTTCACGCTCACTTCAGCATGTAGACACCAGCACGGCGCTAGAGGAGGACAATATGGCGAACAGGAAGGTGTTGCCCATTTCAGACGGACAGGCGGAGCAATATTAAAGCTATGATATGTTGTCTTTGCTATTTTTAGCCAGCCTAGTGTAAACTGCTCTGCTCCCCCACCTCCCTCCCTCTCCTCGCGGTTCTCTCTCTAAAGCCCATCCAAGCTGGTTTTTTTTCCGAAAGGCCACAGTGCTGAAAGTCACCCCATTGATTAATTTGATAACATTCACATGGTACATTGATGTCAACTGGCTGTTGATTGGCCAGCAAATAGTCGAAGGGAACTTCTCTGATTCGAGAATGGGATTTCTCAGATTTCTCTGTGGATATATTTTTCAAATTTGTATATATATATACGCTTTTCGCATCGGATCCCAAAACCGCGGTCGGGTCTCTTGTGTAGTATAAATAGTTGAAATAACAGCTAGCCCACTCTAGACCAAAACTGGTGTTTGCTCCCTTTTATGAATGCACAGGAAAAAATGAATTGAAACAAGTTACATGACCGAGAGCAACCCACACGGAGGCAGACGGAGACACGCACAGCGTAGTCGCGACATTAAACACTCCCAGAGGGTCAGCGGAAAAGGCCGCTCCAAGGCCCGAAAAAAGTGAGGCGAACCGTCTCCTCTTCTTGATTAGAACATAACAGTCCGGGGGAGAGGGCGATTCCTCTCTGGCTCTCCCACACAAAATGTCTCATTTCAATAAGTGTCAGAATAAAATACAGATTGTGGTCCAAGCGCATGGCTCCACCCTTACGACCACATAAATCAACCCAGACAGCCGCTGCTTCCCACTTTAAGCAACTCCACACACACACACTGCTCCAGTGAAACGGAACTCCGAGAGAGAGAGAGAGAGAGAGAGAGAGAGAGAGAGAGAGAGAGAGGAGAGAGAGAGAGAGAGAGAGAGAGAGGAGAGAGAGAGAGAGAGAGAGAGAGAGAGCGCAACTGGGGAAATCTGACAACCCCACCCCTCCATCCCGTCCCCCTCCTAACATGAACCAAACGTAACAGGCCACCCTTTAACCCCCTTCAACCACATAAAACACATCCCTTATCACAAGGCCCTGTGGCTATCTTTCACATTAAATGCGCGAGCCGCTTCTGTCAAGGCGTAACGCCTAGCGTTCGACCAACTTCTCTGGCTCTCTTTCCCGATCGACCGCCTGGTCTTGCATAAAGCACGACTGGTGTGTCTCTGCCTTTTCATTTTCACACTGCGATCGATTGGCACGTGTGGACCAATATAGGTCAACACACGCAACACGACAACTGTTATATTATCTGAATTGAGGGTGTCGAAGGACGATGACGCTGGGACTGCCACCGTTCCATAGAGTCTACCGGTAGGTATTCCTTTAAGGAGATTCCTTACCCCCCCAGAAATGACTCAATAGTAAATTGCAGTGACGAGACGGAGCTCAATGTGTAATGTTGTGGTAGCTTGCAGATTGTGAGTACTAACACTACCTGTAGTGGGGGTGGTGGAGGGGGGGAGGCCCTTTCCTGGTCACACCTGCAGTATCTGGGCATCATGTTCTGGGCATGGATCATATTCTGATACTCCGGGGGGGGGGGCACAAAATATGCACAAAATATGCAAAAGGTGTTGTCACACACTCTCTCTCACACACACACACAGTCTCTCGCTCGCTCGCACACACACACACACACACACACACACACACACACACACACACACACACACACACACACACACACACACACACACACACACACACACACACCACACACACACACACACACACACACACACACACACACACACACACACACACACACACACCGGTAAATGAGCAGACAAACAGTGACACCAAGCTAAATAAAACTAAATTAAAACCAGGCGAGAGAGGGAAGGGCATTGTACATTGTACATTGTACAGTACACACAAACGATAACACTCTCACACACACACACACACGACTACACTCACACACACACACACCACTACACTCTCAAAACCACACACACACACACACACACACACACAAAGCTGAGCCCGCAGTTCTTGCATGAGACGGGCTGTTGGGTAAACACTTCATCCGGTCCAAGGCGTGCTTATTGTGCCTGGCCTTACAGAGCGGGCTTGTGATGCGCCCCGTAATGACAATCACAATCCTATCCTCCCCAGTGCTAGGATCACTTCACCATGAAATTACATCAACGCCTCGCTCCGTCTCCATCACCCGCACATTACAGCCGAGCGGCAGATAACTGCGCAACCGTCAGGCCACCGCCGAGTCCCTCGATGGGATGGAGTGTGTGGAAGTGTGGAGAGGTGTGTGACGGAGTGTGATCCGTGCGCTTTAAAGGTAATGGTACATGTGCTAAGTGTTTACGCGCGGGCGGCGCGGCGAGGGACGTATAGTGAAAAGCGTGCGGGATGCGTCACTCCTGACCTTGGAGGTGGACCAATAACAAGAGACAATAACGGAGATTGGATGAGGTTCAAGGCAGCGTGGTTGAATTAGGTCCGGATGATGAACGAGGGGAGGAGAGGAGGACCGCAAAAGGATGGTGTTGGCGATTGTTTGTATAGGCGGTAGGAGGCGGTGCGGGTGTTTGGCTGGGTGTTAAGGTGGTAGTGGTGTTTGGCTGGGTGTTGAGGTGGTGGTGGTGGTGGGGTTTGGCTGGGTGTTTAGGTGGTGGAGGTGTTTGGGTGAGTGTTTAGGTGATGGTGGTGTTTGGGTGGGTGTTTAGGTGGTGGAGGTGGTGTTTGGGTGGGTGTGGAGGTGGTGGAGGTGGTGTTTGGGTGGGTGTTTAGGTGGTGGAGGTGGTGTTTGGGTGGGTGTTTAACTGGTGGTGTTTGGCTGGGTGTTTAGATGATGGTGGTGGTGGGGTTTGACTGGGTGTTAAGGTGGTGGCGGTGGTGTTTGGTTGGGTGTTGTGTTGTGTTTGGCTGGGTGTTTAGGTGTGGAGGTGGTGTTGTGGTGGAGGTGGTGTTTGGGTGGGTGTTGTGTTGTGTTTGGCTGGGTGTTTAGGTGGTGGTGGTAGTGGTGTTTGGCTGGGTGTTGCGGTGTTGGGGGTGGTGTTTGGTGATGCATTGAGGTTATGGCGGTGGGGGTGGTGCAATTGGGGCTGACATGAAAGATCAGAAAAAAATAAAGAGAGAGAGAGAGAGAGAGAGAGAGAGAGAGAGAGGAGAGAGAGAGAGAGAGGAGAGAGAGAGAGAGAGAGAGAGAGAGAGAGAGAGATAGAGAGGATAAATGGCGGTTGCCACCCATGTGCCAACTCAACGAAAGCACCCACAGAATCCCAAGAGCACGATATTACATGGGGCTGAGACGTGAAACAGTGGGAGACAAAAAGAATAAATACAGTTGCCAGGCACAATTTCGAATTCCATCGAGCGGACAATGGAAACACGGTGCGGCTTGTAGCGCATAAAGTGCCGTCCCTCAGACTGTATTTCAGCGCTACTGGACTCCTGTGTACAATCCAGACATGGAACAGCAGAAGAACGGAAGCCAAATGGGCGCCAATGAGGGTATTGCTGTCCTATCTTTTTCTTTATGCCTCTCTCATCTCTCTCTCTCTCTCTCTCTCTCTCTCTCTCTCTCTCTCTCTCTCTCTCTCTCTCTCTCTCTCTCTCTCTCTCTCTCTCTCTCTCTCTCTCTCTCTCTCTCTCTCTCTCTCTCTCTCTCTCTCTCTCTCTCTCTCTCTCTCTCTCTCCTCCCCCCCCCCCCCCCCCCCCCCCCAGTTGGCGTGGTTTCCTACATGCCTTTAAGATAAGGTGCAGCAGGTACCAGACGCAGCACCTGCTGCTGGGCCGAGGACAGCCAGCGGCCTCCGTCTGAGTCCGTTGCCAGAGGGGCCCGAGGCGGAGCCATCTCCCAAACGACAATACGTTCTTCCTCAGAGCCCAAACAATTAACACAGAAGAAAGGGTTCCATTTACATAATCCTAGACAAACAAAAAAAATATGGTGTAGCAGTGTGTGACTTCCTCTCTCCCTCCGCCACATGTGTTCATGAGAGCAGAACAAGCGCTGACACTCGGGGTCAGCGGGTGAGCTGAGATGTCACCAAAAAAAGCGGGTCAATCAGGACCCCCCCCCCCCCCCCCCTCTCCGGCTGGCTATTGATCTGCCTGTTAGAATATGAATAAAAAGAAAAGTATGAAAATAAAAGCAAGCAAGACATGTTCATCCTGGGATTCTGTGCCCCAGGCAATGACTTGATATGGTCTTCAAAACCGAATGGGATAATCGGTGTGGTATCACAGATGTCTCCTCGCAAGAGCACATAACACTTTTATGGGTGGAACATATGTCCTCACCTCGACGTGAAGGGATGACTGAAGGGAATGGTCCCCAGCAATACTTTGGATTGACAACGCACAGCATGCTACCAGGCAGCCACCGGGGTCAGGTTTAAACAGGGAAACACAGGATCCTCCAGAGGCTTAATTAAGTAAATACGACGTGATTGACTTGTGAATACATCTCAACACCCCCGGGGAGATAGACGTTTACCCACATAACGAGTAAAAAGAGAAAAAAGAGAAGACAGCTTTAGAGTCCCCCTATGGTGTTAACTCCAGCCCATCCGCTCACAGACGACATCTGCACTCGTTAGGGTTTGGTTCCGTCCAAGTGTTGCCTTTAATGAAGAGAGGCGCTAAAAACGAGACGTAAACAAACTAACTACGGACGCCACTCCGACAGACGGACGCCCAGCAGCGAGCGGGCAGATGAGATCAAGCGGAGGGGGGGACGGGGGGACAGGGGGACGGGAGAAATGAAGTTTCGAAGCAAGAAACGGCGCCTGGGCCTCGTCGGCTGTGGGGTTTGGGTGGGGTGGCGGGGCGGCATTTACAATGAGACATTGATGGAGTTCCCCTCCATAATCGCATCCATGTAAGAAAGAGCGGCGGTACAATTGCTGATTAAAAAGAAAGGACGTTATCTGGGCTGGAGTGATCGCAAGTGTAATCAGTCTACTTCACAGGGATGGGGGGGTGGGGGCGAAGGTGTCAAGAAGAGGTTAGGAGAAGAGATGTAGCACCACCTCCAGCTCACCACACTTCACCTC
Organism: Muraenolepis orangiensis; assembly: GCA_027704905.1. Classification (NCBI taxonomy): domain Eukaryota; kingdom Metazoa; phylum Chordata; class Actinopteri; order Gadiformes; family Muraenolepididae; genus Muraenolepis; species Muraenolepis orangiensis. The sequence goes on from CM051010.1 coordinate 23,994,633, forward strand.
GTGTCTCGTTCCTCGCCGGTGAGCGGAACAGAACGAAAATGGAAATGAAAGGGAAATTGGATTCAATTCAGCGTCTGCCTCTGGGTCTTGATTAGGCTTAATTCATACTTGGTTGGCAGACATTTCTTCTCTTTTTTACAAACAGTGCTTTGTCACCAAGCAACAAGGCACCATCTATTGTACAGAAGACTCCGGGCTACTTGTATAGTAACAAGGCATGTTATTCGAAACCAGCTTCTTAATAGTTTTCTCACGTCACAAAGATTTAACGTAACCTGAATTTGAGACCGCACGTGTCACACTGCAATTGCTCGTCGTCTCAGTGTGACTTAAGCAGTGTGTCTTAAGCTTTAGCTTGAACACAATTCAGGTGATGAATGTGAAACAACTACAAAAAGCATTGGCAGCTATCCGACACTTGTGCGACTGAGTTCAGCTTAATAGCTAACATTGTCAAAGTGTAATGGAGCGCCTGTCAAAACACATTAATGTGACCCGAAGCGACGCCAAAACACATGAGCTGTTGCATCATCTTGTGCGTTAATGGATAATAAAGTGCACCTGGTAATCCCAACGCACACGGAGGGAGAAGCTGGCAAAACACACAAACAAACGCTGACTTTAAGAACAACACAGCTGGCGCCAGGGAGAGTTTGAAGAGCACCGCTCTTGTGGGACGCGTCACATATTTGAGATGCTACAACTTAAACGATTAGCCGTTTGCGGCGGTGCTGGATGGAGGAGCGTTGTTGACAGGCTCTTGTGGGACGTTGATGCAAAGCTCTACACTCAATCTAAACGGAGGGTGTGGCTCACAAGACCGGCAGTACGATGCTAATCGTGTGAGAGTGAACTGATCCCTGATCAGCACTAACTTGGGGAATTAAGTGAGGTTCATAGCCTCACGTCCAGGCCGTGTTTCGTGCAGCTCTGTGCGATGGACATATGAAGTCCATCACAGGGTGATGAGATGTTAAACTATGATCAGATCTGACGTTTCTGATCTCCGCCATCCAAGACGGAACGAAGGTTATGTTTTCTCCTCCGTTTGTCGTTGTTTGTCTGATAACTCAAGTTATGTATGGAATTGGACAACACTTTGTGGTTCGATTACTTATGGGCCAAGAAACAGTTGATTCAATTTTGGCACAGATCCGGATCCAAATACGGATCCAGGAATCTTTGAAGGATTCAGGAATGTCAATCAAGATTCAAGAAAATTGAGGGAAATATCGGGGTACGAATCCAGACCTGATTATCCCCGACGATCCAGATCCAAACTGTTGCTTTAGAGGGATTGTTTAGCCTCAAAAAAATATATGGCAAAGGGTCCTCTAGTTACCTGTATTTGACCTGTAGGCCTATTTAACCAGGCAAGTCTCATTGAGATCTCATGTGCCATCTTTTACAAGAGAGACATGACCCATCAAAGTCTGTTAAGACTTTACTAAGCATTACTACTACTTGTTTCTTAAATTCTTAGCTTCCATATTTTGTGGCGCAACCTCAAACCGGTACGGCATAGCGTGAACACCTAGGCTGGGGGTTAGCGGTTAGCTCCCCACTGGGGCTACCCATGCTAAAAATGTATTCACACACTTTCGCAGTAAGGCGCTTTGGATAAAAGTGTGCACCAAATGGAATATATTATACTATATTATCATGCATTATTCAGGGTTTTTCAGGTGGATGCAAATCTTTATTATTTTTTTATTATTTTATTTTTACATTAGTCTAGCTGCCAAAAGTTTCCACAGCAGTAACTTCTCCACACATTCTGCCTGGCGTCACGTCATCCCAGCAGCCAGCCAGCAGCGGGGTCGCCCCGTGACCTACTGTTGTCCTTCTCCGTTCCGATGAAATGCAAATGGAAAAAATGGCATAGTAAGTCACCGCACACATTGTCACACACACACAGTGTGATCTTTGCCCACCTGTGCTTCCTCTGGGGCATATAAACGGTGAGCTCCCAAGACTAATTTATACTTATTTCTAAAGAGTGCCGTGTGCTGGGCAGTGGATCGCGCCCTCCACTCTCCGCCACTTCATCTACAACAGATTCGTGGGGGTTAGTCGTTAATGGACACTGTTCATGAGCGCCCATGTGCATGGATTCACATTTCTATCTGCAGGAGTGTGTGTGTGTGTGTGTGTGTGTGTGTGTGTGTGTGTGTGCAGGACACAAATCACATCCCTGCGCAAACTTTGCATCACGCTGAAAGCCGTTCGGACGCCAACTTAGTGCGCTGATTTCCCCCGCGAGCTCGTCCAGAAACTACAATAAACAAAGATTAGGAAATTCCCCCTTTGCCCCTAACCCCTCCGCCCCCCCCGAAAGCCTAGTCTGCAGCCAGGAAACAGGTCATCGTGGACCGGGGGGGATGGGCAGAGACGAGGAGGAGGAGGAGAGGACCTCCAGCCGGACCAGACATGACAGCTGCTCTGCCTTCCCCCTCCCCGGCCAAGGGTGCACAGTGTGGAGTTAATGAAAGGCAGGTGAGGCGTCTGGCCGCCGGAGGTTAAGGGGCCACCCGGCGGTTCCTTCTGTTCCCCACCTCGGCCCTTATGTGACATCGTATACCATGTCTGCTCTCCTTCTGTTTTACAGTCCCTACTTGAGGTCCTCCCACCAAACAAACAAAGGATGATATGAGGGCGCTGGCTAGTGGAGCCGCCATGATGGCGGGCGGCACAGACGCGCGGACCTCATTAAAGAACACGCCATGCGCCATTCACCGCCCAAACTAATCGGTCCGTGTGCCGGGTTTTTTTTTTTGTCCACGCTTCACGAAGCTGCATGGCGTAGAAGTGCTGAGATGTCTCGGGCCCAGGGTTGTTTGTGAATGCGTGAGTGAGCGCGTGTGTCAGTCGGATGGTGGAGGAGGAGGAGGAGGAAAGGAGGCTCCCGCCACCACTGTTCAGGAGCGCCTCTCCATGTAGAGGCAGCAGCAGAACGAGGCCAAATGGCTCGCACGATCAGAGGTTGGAACAGGGAGAGGAGAGAGAGAGAGAGAGAGAGAGAGAGAGAGAGAGAGAGAGAGAGAGAGAGAGAGATAGAGAGAGGAGAGAGAGGGAGAGAGAGAGAGAGAGGGGCATCTGCTGTACTTTATTATTATTTTTTTACCAAGCACTTTATAATTAGCCGAGCTCAACTGCTCGGGAGACAAAGCGTCTGTGTTTTTCACCCGCAGATTTCCCGATGACTATTCCATCGGCTCGGAGAACAGGTGGACAGGACGGAGAGAACGGGGCAATTAGCGCGAGGGGGGGGGGGGGTGGTTGGGGGGGGGGGGGGGGGTTATTACAAATACGGGGCCATATTGTGAGGGGAAAATAAATCTGTGTTCAAAACATTCAGCATCGGGGCGGAACTTGGCCGTGACAAACGCTAATTGGTCCCAAAACAAGCAGCGGAAGGGAACCTGTGAAAGCCTTCCAGCCTCTCGCCCGTCCTCCTTCTCGAGGCTCCCTTTGTTTCACACATTAAGGCTTCTGCAAAACACCGTTGAGCCAAGAAAAGATGTAAAAAAAAATGAAATATATATATATATATATATATATATATAAATATATGAATATATTAATGAATTTTTGGAATCCATGTCCAGAGAGGATGCTGTGCACCGGGTGACCCTCACGTCCTCGCGTTGCCAAAAGTAATATTTCACAAAGAAACAGCAAACGCGGGTCCCAAGAAAAACGTAGACATTTCTAGGCTCTGGGATTCTTGAAATACATTGCAGAGCTAAAAGAGCTCATGATGAACAGCTTCACACTGGCCTACAGACACGCCTGCCCCCAGCGCACACACACACACACACACACGTAGTACACACACACACACACACAAAAAGCCAGGAAGCTTCTCTGCCATTTGCAAGCTCCCTCATGCATTGATGCCCTCGGGTGGAGGCAGTGTATCAGCTCATCCTCTCTCTCTCTCTCTCTCTCTCTCTCTCTCTCTCTCTCTCTCTCTCTCTCTCTCCTCTCTCTCTCTCTCTCTCTCTCTCTCTCTCTCTCTCTCTCTCTCTCTCTCTCTCTCCTCTCTCTCTCTCTCTCTCTCTCTCTCTCTCTCTCTCTCTCTCTCTCTCTCTCTCTCTCTCTCTCTCTCTCTCTCTCTCTCCTCCCTTGTGCTTTCTCTAAAAACAGAATTCTGATATTGATTAATTCACAAAACACACACTAAAGATCACACAGCGTCTAAAAACAGACAGCCTTTTATTGATCGATCCTCATGCCTTTCCCTCAGGCTTATCCGGTGCCCAAACCAAAGATATTTCCAAATACTCTTCCAAACCCCGGACCCACAAAACCTCTGACAGGTCAGAGGTCAGCCCCATAGTTCCAGCATCTTGAGAAATGACCACTACAAGTAACAACGGAATCCAATCCTGTTCTCCTGGAAACCACGGGTTATCTAGACTTTTCTAAATGTATCGTATTCTCATTCTTATTTTTCTTTTAATTTTGTATTTGTATTCGTTATCTGTAATGTGAATACTATAATGCATGTCTTGTAAAGGCGGGGGTGAGGGTGGGGTGGGATAGGATAAGGAAAAAGATAAAAGATATACATAACACATAACGGAACAATAAAATAGCCACTACAATTGATCTTAATGGAAACAATTACAGACCAACCAATCAGGAGAGTGTGTACCTAAACCTAAAGCAACAGTTCTTCACCACTTCATCCGGTCCATGTGATAATCCTAATAATAATCATCTACCCTTATTTTCCCTTTCCTCGCAGATCCGGATCCCAAGCCTGGATCCAAATTCGGATCTGGATCTGGATTCGTATCCGACCGATAATATTTCCCTAAATGTTCTTAAATCGTAAATTGGCATCCCACCTTAACCCCCTCACCAAGTGTCAAAGTGACACCATATGTCATTTCTCCAAATGCAAAAAAAAAAAAAAAAAGGTTAGATGAATGTTTTTAAACTGTTTAAGTTCAATCTTCAGTTGGGGGGGGGGGGGGGTGTGTCTAGAAGCCAAACTGTCGAGTGTCAGGATTTTCTTTTTTTCTTCATAGGATTTTGTGGCGGCGGCGGCAACCCGTCTGACAGTGTGACAATGGGGAAGCGGCGAGGGGGGGCTAGGAGTGACATGGCGCTGACACTGGGAGTGTTAGGGACATGTTCGTGACACTAATGGACTCCCACTCATCATTCCCGTGACGCGGTGCATTCGCTCACGTACACACACTCAGTCTGGTGCTCCCTTCTCTTTAGCTCCCATTCTCTCTCTGTCCGTCGGTCGGGTCCTTTTCCTCCACTGACATTTTTCTATTTTTCTGCCGTCACCCACTGAGACAGAGGCATACCGTATGCAAATGAGCGTGCATGCGCACACACACACACACACACACACACACACACACGCGCGCGGCGGACACACACACACACACACACACACACACACACACACACACACACACACACACACACACACACACACACACACACACACACACACACACACACACACACACACACACACACACACACCACACACACACACACACACACACACACACACACACACACACACAAATCAACCATAGATCCCAACCAATCCTAGATCCTAACCCCAACTCTGGATCCCAGACTGAAACCAGACTGAAACCAGACTGAAACCAGACTGAAACCAGACTGCACTGCACAACAACTCGCCCACTTTGGGTCAATTAAAACAACAACTCTAAACTCAAACTAGCCGCCCAGCCCGGTCATGACGGTCATGAGCCTCTGAGACCGGTGAGCGTCTTGGAAGATGAGACAGCGGGAGCCGCGAGGGAAGATGAGGAGACAGGATCATCTAGCGCTCAGCCGCTAGATGATCCTCTCTCTCTCTCTCTCTCTCTCTCTCTCTCTCTCTCTCTCTCTCTCCTCTCTCTCTCTCTCTCTCTCTCTCTCTCTCTCTCTCTCTCTCTCTCTCTCTCTCTCTCTCTCTCTCTCTCTCTCTCTCTCCTCTCTCTCTCTCTCTCTCTCTCTCTCTCTCTCTCTCCTCTCTCTCTCTCTCTCTCTCTCTCTCTCTCTCTCTCTCTCTCGCTCTCTCTCTCTCTCTCTGGATTTTGCGAGATGCCTCCTAACCCCCCCAACGAGAGATAGTTCAGATACAACCACAATGTTGTATCTGAACTCACCGTCAGTCAGTCACTTCACTTGGAATACAACGTAAGTGTCTACTAAATGACTCAATAATAGTAAATAGAGCAACACACGCAACATTTCTTCTACTAGGAGTATTAGAGAGAGAGAGAGAGAGAGAGAGAGAGAGAGAGAGAGAGAGAGAGAGAGAGAGAGAGAGAGAGAGAAAGAGACACAGAGACAAGGAGCAGGTGGTCCTTCTCCCGCTGTCTGGTGAAGGGGTGGGGGGTGGGGTGAGAAGATCTGGGCTGTGTGGGAGGTGCTGTGTGGGTGGGAGGTGCTGAGTTTACCGGCGTCCTGTGGAGGGGAGGGAGGGGGGGGGCGGGGTGGCAAGGGAACATGGCCGCCTGTCTCAACATTACACAAGGATCTCAGAGAGTAGCTAACCTCTCTCTCTCTCTCTCTCTCTCTCTCTCTCTCTCTCTCTCTCTCGTCTCTCTCTCTCTCGCTCTCTCTCTCTCTCTCTCTCTCTCGTCTCTCTCTCTCTCTCTCTCTCTCTCGCTCTCTCTCTCTCTCTCTCTCTCTCTCGTCTCTCTCTCTCTCTCTCTCTCTAGTATAATAATAATAATAATAATAAGAACACGCCTACACACATTGCTGGGATACCTGCATCCAGGCGGGAAGCCGTCTCTGCGGTCGGAAAAGAAAAAAAACTGAAAATACTGACGGATAACAAGATGGCTAACGTTTTTTATTTTTTTTTAAATCATGTTTTTCCATCCCTCCCGCGGGGCGGGGCGTGAGCCAGCCACACTGGAGTAGGAGATTGCGTTCAGAGCGCAGTCGTCCGTCGACGACGACAAATTGATTTGGTATTCATGCAAAAACGGCCCCCCTGATTCCTCGGAAACGTCAATGTGACAGTCGTGGTGGTCTGTAATTATGTGAGTGTGAGTGTGTGCGTGCGTGCGTGTGCGTGTGTGTGTGTGCGTGCGTGTGTGTGAAGCCACTCTTTCTCTAATGAACCCACACACGCACACACACACACGCACACACACAGTGCATACTGAGCTGATATCAGCGACTAAACAACAGCAGCAGCAGCCCGAGGGATTATGTCCATTGATTTCAACTGGCCGCTAACAACAAGTGATTACTGTCTGGACCGCGGGTCTAGACTCTTCAGAGGGCCGCTAGAGGTGCTAGCGCCGGCCGCTGGAATGCTAATGCTACACACGGCGGGGTCCATATTCAGCCCCAGTCCCCGGGGGTCCGTCCGGGGCAGACGGGGGGGGGCGGTGTGGTGGCGGTGTGGGGGGTGTTTGGTGTGTGTGTGTCACCCCTACACATCAAAGTGCTGTCAGGCAGGGCTTATCAGGGACACCGCAGGGGTGCCCTGTGACCTGTGGAACGACACCTGACCGGGGCTGCCTTACCCCCCCCCGGGGGCGCCGTCTCACGCACACACACACACAGGCAGGCACACACACACAGGCATGCAGTATCACACACACACACACACACAGGCATGCAGTATCACACACACACAGGCACACAGTCACACACACACACACACACACACACGCAGTCACACACACACACACACACACACCCAGGCATGCAGTATCACACACACACAGGCACGCAGTCAGACACACACACACAGGCACGCAGTCACACACACACACACACACACACACACACACACACACACACACACACACACACACACACACACACACACACACACACACACACACCACACACACACACACACACACACACACACACACACACACACACACACACACACACACACACACACACACACACAGAGTGACACACATACACAGACATCCTCACAGGCAGACACACACACACTCAAGCACAGACCCACACACACACACACACACACACACACACACACACACACACACAAGGGACGACTTCAAAGAGAGGGAGGATAAGAAAAAAAAGAAAGAAAATGGGAAGACATCCAAAAGAATCAAATAAAGTTGAGTAGCACACCAACAGAGGTGTGCTAGTCTGCTGAGACCAGGGTAAGACGCCCCCTCTAGATCCAACAGAGGTGTGCTAGTCTGCTGAGACCAGGGTAAGACGCCCCCTCTAGATCCAACAGAGGTGTGCTAGTCTGCCGAGACCAGGGTAAGACGCCCCCTCTAGATCCAACAGAGGTGTGCTAGTCTGCTGAGACCAGGGTAAGACGCTCCTCTAGATCCAACAGAGGTGTGCTAGTCTGCTGAGACCAGGGTAAGACGCCCCCTCTAGATCCAACAGAGGTGTGCTAGTCTGCTGAGACCAGGGTAAGACGCCCCCTCTAGATCCAACAGAGGTGTGCTAGTCTGCCGAGACCAGGGTAAGACGCCCCCTCTAGATCCAACAGAGGTGTGCTAGTCTGCTGAGACCAGGGTAAGACGCCCCCTCTAAATCCAACAGAGGTGTGCTAGTCTGCTGAGACCAGGGTAATACGCCCCCTCTAGATCCAACAGAGGTGTGCTAGTCTGCTGTCTTTGACAGCCTGTTCTCCAACACCGGTTGCTACGCTACTTGGGAAGCGTCACGTGATGCAGATGAGAGAATCCCTCCATCCTTCGTATTCCGTCTGGGGCCTCAGTCTCATTTCAACAGGTCCAGGATGGAGGGCAGACCTCATCTCGATCAGCATTCAGACACACACACACACACACACACACACACACACACACACACACACACACACACACACACACACACACACACACACACACACACACACACACACACACACACACACACACACACCACACACACACACACACACACACACACACACACCAACAAACTCCCACAGGTGAAGAGTCAAGAGCAGCTGATACATTTTGAGAGGATAAAAGGCACCGCACTTCAAACTGTGTTTCTTTAAAACCGTTGTTTCTTCTTTATCCTCCTCCTCCTCCTCCTCCTCCTCCTCCTCCTCCTCCTCCTCCTCCTCTCCGGAATGATTAGTGAAAATAGATGTTGGTTGGTTTCTTTTATGCGATTATAAAATGTCTGTGAAAGCCCACGGAAGATCTAGCGGATCAGTGTTTGAATTTATGGACGTCGGAGAAAAAAAAAAAAGGCCAATCTCGACAAATGTTCCTCTGTGGCGTGAGGAGGAGGTCTGGTGGCTGAGTTAAGGGTTTTAGACAAGCGGCTTAAAGACAAACCCCTCTTAGTGTGCGCATGTAGTCCCCGCTAATTAGCGCTGAGCGGAAGATGGCTCCTCGTGAATGGTAATGAATTAATGGAGGTCCCTCTCAATGCTTAAATACAGCTAATTAACTCAGAAGCCACCAGGAAGCAGATGCGCAGCTTTGTGTGTGTGTGTGTGTGTGTGTGTGTCCAATGCCACTTTGTGCCACACACACACACACACACACACACACACACACACACACACACACACACACACACACACACACACACACACACACACACCACACACACACACACACACACACACACACACACACACACACACACACACACACACACACACACACACACTTGAACAAAGGAATACTCTCTCAATAGCCACACCACACCTATTCCTCCACATGTGAGTCACTGCAGTGTGCAAGCGTGAGAGTTCATTAACTCATCTCATCAGGTCATTCGCCCATACGTCCGCTGCCTGACAAGTTCGCAAACTGCGTGCTCTCAGACAGCGCTCGGTTCACCTTCATTCACCTCCGTCCGATCGAACTCGCGCTGGCCTTTGATCCTTCCGGACCTTCGGGACAGCCTCAAAAACCACTCGCATCCGATGAGTTATTCATGCGTGATGGATGACGCCACGCTCCAATCCTCCCCATAGATCTTTTAGACAAGGTGAGGGAGATGAGTGTTCAATCTCCGATCGAATGACGTAAGAGGCGGGGTGATGACGGTAACCGTGGCGACCGTGACGGAGATGACAACTCCTAGTAAGTAACCACGGACTCCCAACTCACACCAAATCCTGGCACCACATCACCTAAAAGTCTAAAAGGACTTCCTTTCGGCTCCCCTTGTCTCCCGACGGATCAACAACAAGATCCTGGTGCTCACCCACAAAGCCCTTCCCCATCTGGCTCCCCCCATAGCTCACCTGATGTCCCCTATCGGTCCCCGAACCCAAAGCCCCTCTGGAGCCTCTCTCTTTACACTCCCAAGTTCAACCTTCGTGCCAGTTTTGGGGACAGAGCCAGGTCAGCTCCCAGACTCTGGAACTCCCTCCCCCCCCCCCAAGACATCACAAGACTCATTTTCTCACAAATTCCACCTCATGACCCATCTCTTCTCCACTGCGTTCGCCACTTTGAGTCCGAGGAAAAGCGCTATATCAATTTCTTATTTTACGGCCTCATCGTATAATCCCTGGAATGAGTCTCCGCCCACTGTGGCCCAAGACACGTTACACACGCATACAAATGAAGCAGCGATGCATCAGTAAGAGCCTATTGATTGATACTCAGGCTTAAGGGGACTTAATGAGGACTAATTTGTCTTGGATTGAGTTCAGAACAGCAGGATTTAGTGGCGAGACAATTTGCCATGAGGAGTTTGTAAGGATTTTTTTTTTAAAACACCAAATCTACTATAGAGTTCATGAAACTCGGATTATGCAGAAAGAGAAAAATATTTGACCTTTGTCCTTTTTGTATAAAGGATGCTACTATGAAAAGAGCCAAAGGGTCATGAATGAATAAGAGAAAAGAAGAG
>CM051010.1:24012974-24042974 GCA_027704905.1 Muraenolepis orangiensis
CTCCCCTTCCGCTCTTCTTTCTCTTCTTTCATTTACACACTTCGTATCGCTCGTAAGTCTAAATCTCTCTCTGTCCTCCTTCTAAAGAAGAGTGTTGTAGAAGTGAACCATGGTGCTGATGGTGCATCCCTCTGCCTCCCCTCCCTCCCTCTCTCCCTCCCTCCGTCCGTCCGTCCGTCTCTCCATCTCCCTCTCTTCCTCTCCCTTTCTACGCACGTGGCTCGGCGCAACCGTGGGTGGACAGATATACAGGAGATCCTCTTAACAGTCACGGCCCCCCAGGGAGCCCGGCCGGGGTCCAATCCCCCCCTCACCCCCCCCCCCCTCTGCATAATCTACAGCGTGGCCTGCTTCCATAATTAGAAGAGCAGTGAGGAAGAAAGGAGGAGGCGATGAAGATGAAGGAGACGAGGAATCGAAAAAAAGACTGCTCTCCGTGGAACAATACTGGTCTGTTACTTTGCTTATACTGAACCAGGTCCCCAGCGAATAGAGATGAGAATCTCTCTCTCTCTCTCTCTCTCTCTCTCTCTCTCTCTCTCTCTCTCTCTCTCTCTCTCTCCTCTCTCTCTCTCTCTCTCTCTCTCTCTCTCTCCTCTCTCTCTCTCTCTCTCTCTCTCTCTCTCTCTCTCTCTCTCTCCTCTCTCTCTCTCTCTCTCTCTCTCTCTCTCTCTCTCTCTCGATCTAGCTGGGAGGATTCCTGCTGTTCCCACAATTCCTATGACGGCATCAGTCAAATGAGTTTGCCTGTGTCCCCCAGCCCCACCCACACACCCACACCCCCACACCCACACACAATTGAACCCAGTTCCTTTACCCCCATCCCGCCACGGTAGCGTGCGCTCTCTCTCTCCTCCCTCCCTCCCTCCTCTCCCTCCTCCCTCCCTGCTGTCTCTACCGGGGGATAAAGAGAGATATTTCTCGTGTAATGAATGCACACGGCGGTTGTATAAAAAGGGATAATGAGGTTGTGATCACAGGGAAGAGAGAGAGAGAGAGAGAGAGAGGAGAGAGAGAGAGAGAGAGAGAGAGAGAGAGAGAGAGAGAGAGGAGAGAGAGAGAGAGAGAGAGAGAGAGAGAGAGAGAGGGGGTGGGGTGAGGTGGGTGTGGACGCCGCACTTCCAACAGTTATTAGCCTGTCACGTGAGATGATGGGGGAGCCACCGGAGACAGGGCTTCCCTCTTTGTTTACAATACTTTCTGTCAGAGAGATACCCCACCCCTCAGAGAGATACCCCACCCCCCAGAGAGATACCCCACCCCCAGAGAGATCCCCCACCCCTCAGAGATCCCCCCCTCAGAGAGATACCCCACCCCCCAGAGCCCCACCCCTCAGAGAGATACCCCACCCCTCAGAGAGATCCCCCACCCCTCAGAGAGATACCCCACCCCTCAGAGAGATACCCCACCCCTCAGAGAGATCCCCCACCCCTCAGAGAGATACCCCACCCCTCAGAGAGATCCCCACCCTCAGAGAGATACCCCACCCCTCAGAGAGATACCCCACCCCTCCCTGACGCTTGCGCGCCACTCGCCCATTTCACTTAACTGTCCTGATTATCACAACACATTACATTACAAGAACGCATTTTGAAATGACACAGACCTGCAAACACACACACACTTACCCACACATACGAATCTGTGTTAGTGTTTCGGGAAGCTTTTTAATTAAGCAGGTGAAGCGCTGGCGTGAGAAGCATCGTTTGCATTAGGCGATACTGGCCTCTGAGGTGCACTCAATGGCCGTGGGATGAGTCAGAGAACGCACCGCTGCTCCCTCTCACAAAACAATAAGTCGTTGGTTAGAGCAAACGTACATCACCGTACATGACTTTAATATAAACCCCCCCACACACACACACACAGGACCAATCACCAGCGATGAACACACACACACACACACACAACAAAGGATGTCCAGAACAGCTACAGACAGCAGTATCCTCGTGAATACTGTCCACTCGGAAGCATGTTTCATGTCACAGATCCAGAAACACAGCCTAATCTTCTTCCTCCCCGGAGCGGCTAAACAACGTACACCCTCGCCCCCCCGGAGAGGTGTCTAACTGTACACCCTCGCCCCCCCGGAGAGGTGTCTAACTGTACACCCTCGCCCCCCCGGAGAGGTGTCTAACTGTACACCCTCGCCCCCCCGGAGAGGTGTCTAACTGTCTCCCGGCTTTATTCGTTCTCCCCAGGCTCAACCTCAGCTCCCTGTAACTTCTTATAGCAGCGCGCGCTCTCGCTCGCTCTCGCTCGCTCGCATCGGCTCTCTGCTCTCTCTCTGCTCTCTCTCTCTCTCTATCTCTCTCTCTCTCTCTCTCCTCTCTCTCTCTCTCTCTCTCTCTCTCTCTCTCTCTCTCTCTCTCTCTCTCTCTCCTCTCTCTCTCTCTCTCTCTCTCTCTCTCTCTCTCTCTCTCTCTCTCCTCTCTCTCTCTCTCTCTCTCTCTCTCTCTCTCTCTCTCTCTCTCTCTCTCTCTCTCTCCTCTCTCTCTCTCTCTCTCTCTCTCTCTCTCTCTCCGAGCGGGACGTAAACACAGCGTGGCCGGCAGTCCTCGCTGCTCATTACCTGCAACAGCATCTGCCGGTTAGCGGCGGAGGCGGCCCATTACGCGGGGCCAACTCATTTTCCATCTTCTGCGGAGCAATCTCTCCATCGCATTCTTATTATACAGCGCCGGCGTTTCGCTCGAGGAAATACAAACCACCGCTGGCTGGCCGGCCGCCGCCGCTCGCTTTCGAAGGCAATTCCCCCACACAGTGGTGACACACTCCGTCTCTCACACACACACACACACACACACACACACACACACACACACACAGCGCTGGTCATAAAACACAGAGGCAGCCAAAAGAAAACACAAGAATATATTGCATTATTTCATCATTTCAGATTGCATGTTGTTTTTCATCCAGTGAAACCACACACAAGCCATTCCCCCATCCATCCATCCATCCATCCACCATCACCACCATCACCACCTCTCCTCCCATCCCTCCCCTCCGCTGCACTCACCTGTGCAATCTCATACAGCAGCTTGTAGTGGTCCTCCCGCTTGCGTAAAGTGCACAGATTGCAGCCCATTCTAGAACGCCGGGGCGGCGGGGGGGTCGTCCCCCCGCTGTACCTGCGGTCACGCGGGGGTCACCGTCCTCGCCGGCGCCGCGCCGCCGCTGCTCATCGGTTAACTCCTCGGGGAGGCTGGGGGGTAAAACCAGGGGTCCCGGGCTCGCTCACACACCGGACACCTCCGGAGTCACCGTCACCATCACCACTGCCGCCGCAGCCAGCACCACCAGCAGCACCACCAGCAGCACCACCAGCCAGCACCCCCAGCAGCAGCAGCACCAGCCTCCTCTCCACCGCCTCTCGCTACACAGTCCCCCGCCGGAGTCTACCCCACCAACCTCTGGCTACCCGTGCACGCATGCATGCATACAGGTGCAAAGCGAGCGCAAGCAGGCAAGCAGGCAGGCAGGCTGGCAGGCTGGCTGGCTGGCTGGCTGGCTGCTGGCTGGCTGGATGGATGTCTCTCCAAACAAACGGGTCACACAACAACCACAACAACAAAAAAACAACAACTACAAAAACAAGAGAGGATCTGCCGCCAGCGAGGCTGATCGCCTTCAAGCTGCTGGAGTGGAAACACGAGCGACAGCTGAAGCAGCTTCCAGCATCAGTGGGGAGAGAGTGCTGTTCTTTTCTCTTGCTCCTCTCGGTCCGTCTCTCTCTCTCTCTCTCTCTCTCTCTCACACACACACACACACACTGGTACACACACGCGCAGAGTTGTGGCTGGCTGTGACGTTTTCTCCTCTCTCTCTCTCTCTCTCTCTCTCTCTCTCCTCTCTCTCTCTCTCTCTCTCTCTCTCTCTCTCTCTCTCTCTCTCTCTCTCTCTCTCTCTCTCTCTCTCTCTCTCTCTCTCTCTCTCTCTCTCTCTCTCTCTCTCTCTCTCTCTCTCTCTCTCTCTCTCTCTCTCTCTCTCTCTCTCTCTCTCTCTCTCTAGGCTCAGTGCGCGTGACTACGCTGACGCGAGCGAGCTCATGAATTACGTCGCTGGGAATAGAGGAGGGGGAGTTTAAGGGGGAGGCGGAATATTCATGAGGTGAAGCGGGAGGAGGGAGAGAGAGAGAGAGAGACAGAGAGATGGAGATGGAGAGAGAGAGAGAGAGAGAGGAGGGAGGGAGGGAGGGAGGGAGGGAGGGAGGGAGGGAGGGGGGGTGGGGGAGGAGCCTGTGAGAACAAATGTGCTGGTCCGTTAAGATCGAGGCGCAGTTGTACAAAGAGCGGCTTTGTGTCGGCAGCAGGTCCTGTGAGATCTGACCACACGCCGTGCAGCCCACGCAGTCTGGAGCTGCCCGCTCGCTTTCCCTATTTAGTCCATTTAGCGGACACTAAACCATCCTAAAAGCGACTCACGGGTGGAGCATGAAGTATGGGGGGTTACACGTTAGGTCTTCTTGCTCAAGGACATCCGAGAGAGGTGGACTGTGGGTTTCCGAAACCCTGAGCAAACACTGCACTGGAATATCAAGCCCCCAGAATAGCTGTTGAGGTGCTGAGACACACAATGCCGCCAAGACTTATAACCTTTTCCGTATGTACAGCATTTATCGACTTAAAAAAAAATCATTTTAAAAGGTCATGTATATTTGTTTGGGTGAATAATGTGTTTAGCCCTATAGTCATACTTAAAACCGGATAGTGCTGAAACCCTCCAGACCTTGCGCAGATGTTGATACCATAACAAGAGGCACTGACGACGTCGTGGGCATTATATATTTTGCAATCATCAAATCAAGAGTCTCCTCCGCTGTTTGTCTCCCGTTCGTTACCACGGCGGTCAGGGACGTCCATTATGCCACAGGAAGGCCCCGCTAACGAGCACTAATTGTTAATGAGCTACAGCAGGGTATACTTGGGGGTTGGGTGGAGGGGGGGTGGGGGTAGGGGGGGTGGAAGAAGACGGCAAAGAGTAGATGAACCATCATCAAGCGGCTAGCGGGCTTCCCTTCCCGGGAGACACTCATAATCTGATCTTCTGGGCCTTTCATTTTCACTCCACGGCGGCCCGGAGGGGAGGAGCTTCCAAACAGCCTCCTGTACGGCAGGACGACGACAAAACGGCAGTGAGTGCATACTGTGTACTCTTCACCAGTCTCTCTCTCTCTCCCTCTTTTTCTCTCTGTCCTTCCATCACTCTCTCTCTCTTTCTCTCTGTCCTTCCATCTCTCTCTCTTTCTCTCTGTCCTTCCATCTCTCTCTCTCGCTCTTTCTCTCTGTCCTTCCATCTCTCTCTCTCTCTTTTTCTCTCGGTCATTCCATCTCTCTCTCTCTTTCTCTCTGTCCTTCCATCTCTCTCTCTCTCTTTTTCTCTGTCATTCCATCTCTCTCTCTCTCTTTCTCTCTGTCCTTCCATCTCTCTCTCTATCTCTCTCTCCATCTCTCTCTCTCTCTCTCTCCCTCCCCACAGCTCCTCAATCTCCATCCTCACTTCCATTTACCCTTGAGGAAAAAACAACATACAATCGCAAAATTGTGAAAAGATTCTGTGTGTGTGTGTGTGTGTGTGTGTGTGTGTGGGGGGGGGGGGTACTGAATTGCCATACAAAATCTAAGTCATGAAAGGCTGTTCACTGAAGTGTCAATTTGACATCAAAGAGTTTCGCTTTGACACCGTAAAGTGCAAAATCTGAAATTACATTTTGTGTGTGTGTGTGTGTGTGTGTTTGTGTGTGTGCATGTGCGTGTGAGCGAGAGAGAGAGAGACAGAGACAGAGTATGTGTATGACTATGTGTGTTGGTGTGTGTGTGTGTGTGTGTGTGTGTGTGTGTGTGTGTGTGTGTGTGTGTGCTTGCGTGTCGGACCATAGAATGCTGCCAATGTTCCTTGTTTGCCGGTCAGCACAGTCACACCGTTGACCCAAGCCACCGGGGGTCAAAGACGGGAGGCAGGAGAGACGCGGCGAACCGACCCCTCGTGCGACCTCCCCGCTGATGAGCGGGAATGTGCTGACATCGCCGCAAACAAACCCACCGGCGGGTTCTGGCCGATCCCCGCTGCAGGGACAGAACCCCGGGACGACCGGCCAGGACAAAAAACACCTCCCTCACTCCCTCACACGGACAAGAGTGTGCCGTCCGCCGCAGACACGGGGGCCGGTGACCCATGAAAAGGGTTAAGATGGTCATCGGTCACACTAATGGCTTCTTCCGTCATCGTTCGGCAGGGCGAGACCGATACAGTGGCCCTCCGTCGGGCCTAGCCCGGCCGGGGGCCGGTCCGGTCCGGTCAAGCGGCACATCTAAATGAGACACGTAAGCGCTGACTGATGTCCTCTGAGGAGTGCATTAGCGCCACTGACACTGGCTTTTTATTGCCCATGGTTCTCGCATTCTGACGGCGGCGGATTTACCTGAGAGCGCATTCCCCCCCACCCCCGAGCCCCGGGAAACATTACGACCCACACACACACACACACACACACACACACACACACACACACACACACACACACACACACACACACACACACACACACACACACACACACACACACACACACACACACACACACACCACACACACACACACACACACACACACACACACACACCACTCGAGATGGAGAGCATTTGCAGCAACGTGGGTGGCGTTCACCGGTTCTGCGCGTCAGGCTCTGCCCTTGCTCCGGGTGGACGTCTTTATATACACACACTTCACCGCTGGGACTCCGATAACAAATAAACATTAGCTCACTCCACGGTAAAGCGTTGACGTTTAAAAAAAAGGGGAGGGGAAGGGGAGGGGAAAATGTATGTATGTAAAATAAAACGTTTATAAATCAACCTGTGAGGCGTGATTCTGTTTCTCCAGTGTGTCCTTTTGCCTCTCCTCTCCACTGTCCTTTCCAACCGCCCTCTTGTCGTTTATCATCCGGGCTGCCCTTTGCGTGCCCGAGTAGAAAGGAGGGGGGGGGGGGGGGAGGGGGGGAGGGTCCTTAATCGTGTTCAGACTTTCAGTTAATAGTCCTCCGACGGAGGCGCATTGAAAGACCATTCGTTCTAACTACGATGGGACTATTTTGAGGTTTCTTCAATTGCATTTCTGACAGACTGTTATTTGAGTCCAGCGTACTTCTGGAGGCACAACCTTCAGCCAAGTGTGTAATGCAGGAACATGGCAAGGTTGTCCGCTCGCCTGCCCGCGCCTATGCCCCACTGATACGGCATACAAGCACTCATATCTGACCTGCTCAGAATGGCGCACATGCACGCAAACATACACACGCACACACACACACCCCCTCTCATTACCCCCTCCATTGTGGTCCTATGTTGCCACACACACACACACACACACACACACACACACACACACACACACCACACACACACACACACACACACCACACTCACACACACACACACACACACACACACACACACACACACACACCTTTTTGTCCTATGTTGCCACACACACACACACACACAGTACATAATCCTACCCACACATACGACACCCACACACACCCACACCCACACACACACAGTCACTCACTCTCTTTACTCCCACCTTTTTTGTCCTATGTTGCCACACACACACACATGCATGCATAATCCTTCCCACACACATATGACACACACACACACACACACACACACCACACACACACACACACACACAACACACACACACACACACACACACACACACACACACACACAGCAACACACAAGCCCCCACTGTCAGAACAGGTTGGACTGCAGCCAATGTGTAATATGAAATCACAATAGCCGCACACAAACCGCAAAGCCATCGATTTCTTGTCCCGGGACGAATACAGTCGGCCTTCACTTACCGCGAGGAAAAATAACGCGCAGGGATTCAATATTCCATATCTGATTAGAACAAGGTTTCCATGCATTGCATTTTAATGTGTAACGGCGGACCCGGCCTTAAACAAGCCCTGACGCCGGGGCCCAGAGATCTGCCTGACTTATTAGCCCAGGACATCTACCACCGTCTTATGAGGCGGAAAGCCCTGGACAGAGATGGATATACCAGGCTGTACTGATACCATTAAATAATCAATACTATTAGGGCCATTACTGAGGAAACAGTGAAAATGATATACACACGCGCACACACACGCACACACACACACACACACACACACACACACACACACACACACACACACACACACACACACACACACACACACACACACACACACACACACACACAACACACACACACACACACACACACACACGCACACACACGCACACACACGCACACACGCGCCCTCCCCCCCCCTCCTCTTCTCCAGCTTGTTTCGGTTGGTTTGCGGTTGAATATTCCTGTGGAGGTTGTTAAAATCAATGCTTGTTATATTGTTGTGTTGCATGTGTGTGGTTTTGTTTTTTTTGCATACTCGAACGATTGATATGCCAATGTTATGTCAGGAAAAAAATCCAATGACATATTACAAATATATATATATATATTTATATATTTATATGTGTGTGTGTGTGCAGTCCACTGATTTGTTTATCCTGACCCGCGGAGGGAAGTCTTAACAAATCAAACCAAAACACAACAACACATTTTTAGACGTTTCAATTCAGGCCCAGTGTGTGTGTGTGTGTGTTTCCAATGTGGAGCCAACGTTTTGGAATCCAACTCTCTCTCTTTCTCTCTTTCTCCCCCCCCCCCCCACTCCCCTCTCCACATTCACTAGTAAAACAGCTATAGGTGCAACCCTGGGGAAATGCACACAGTGGTCCTCGAAATTAGATTGTTGTCGCTTGAGCTACAGAATGTTTCCGTTTCACTGGGTAACAAACAGCAAACCAGGGCAGAGCCAACGCTTTCCAAACACCACCGGTCACCCCCTTTCCCCCCCCCCCCCCCCCCCCACTATTTCACCACCATCAGCGTCAGACCTGCTTCAATCATATCGACATACACCGACGGATCCATACATAGCGCCGAGGGCCCCCGACCGCATTACAGCATAATGGGTTGTCATGTATCGCCGCCTGATGCAGGCTACAATTTACTCATCGAGAGGATGAATCATTTCATGATACAGCCAGAAGGGGAGGTGTACACACACGCACGCGCACGCACACACACGCGCACGCACACGCACACGCACACACGCACACACACACACACACACACACACGGGGGGGGGGGGGGAAATTCGCCATTTTTCCCGGAGACCCTTGAACGTTGGTGAAGATTGGGCGGGGTAAAAAAAAGAAGAAAAAAGGGTGGATGGTTTTTCCACCATCTTGGGTGTTTGGGGTGCGACCCATTGGTTACCATGATAACCACAAGGCAACAAAAAAACGACACTGCTTGATATGCAGGGGTCGTCCTTTTTCCTATGTAATTTACCTGTAGTAGTGTGGTAGTTAGTGTTTCTGTATCGTGGTGTAAAATGCCCGTTATGAATATCAAGCGTCCCTCTGCCGTGCTACACAAACAGGTTCAAGGGGCCAGGGGCCCCCGGGGCGGGGGGGGGGGGGGGGGGGGGGGGGGGGGTGGGGGTATCCGACGGGCAGCCAATTCTCTTTGCTCTCGGGCTTTGAAGATTAAAATCCCATGCATGTGGAAGGCCGAGCCGCCGGGGATCAGAGAGTGGCTCTACGGTGCGACATTGCCTTGGATCCCGTCACCCACCCTGGGGGCACCCCGGCGCCAGTGCCCCCAGGGCGTTGACATGACCTGATTAAAAAAATAAATAATGGCATGGGTAATAATAATAATGGATGAATGAATGAATGGTCACAGGCCACCGATGCTTATTATGACAAGCCCTGATGGGGGGCATGTCCAACACACACACACACACACACACACACACGTCAACTTGTACATATATGCATTCACACACACACACACGCTAATGCACACACAAGCATATAAGCTAAGGTGCGCACGCACACACACACACACACGAGAAGCATGCACACACACACACACACACACACACACACACACACACACACACACACACACACACACACACACCACACACACACACACACACACACACACACACACACACACACACACACACACACACACACACACACACACACACACACACACACAGCTGTAGAAGCATGCACTACACACACACGCACACACGCTGGAGAAGCATGCACTACACACACACATATAGACGCCCACATACACACACACATTGCTAAACAGATGCACACACAGGGAGGTGTTTGAAGCCCCATGTGTCCAGATTGTGGATTGCCATAATCAAAACATGTTTCTCAATGGCAATAAATAATTGAAGGGCATGAATGATTAATTAATGTGGGAACACAACCATGGATATAAATAGAACATATCCTACGTTGAAAGGCGCTCTAACGCCGCTTTTCAAGGATTCAACATAATACTCATTTAATTTGTATCCAACATTTGAAATGGTTTAACCTCTACTTGTGTGTGTGCCCCCCCCCCCACACACACACAGCCTGCCAGTATTAACAATCAGATCTGGAAAATACTAATTACACACAATGAAGCCATGTGAGCGTCTCTCCTTCCTCTGTAGGGAGTTCAATATAGAGGACTATATAGTGAAATCCTTTCCTCCTTCCCTACTCCCTCTCTAGTAGTTCAATGTAGAGGACTATATAGTGAAATCCTTTCCTCCTTCCCTACTCCCTCTCTAGTAGTTCAATGTAGAGGACTATATAGTGAAATCCTTTCCTCATTCCCTACTCCCTACTCCCTCTCTAGTAGTTCAATGTAGAGGACTATATAGTGAAATCCTTTCCTCCTTCCCTACTCCCTCTCTAGTAGTTCAATGTAGAGGACTATATAGTGAAATCCTTTCCTCATTCCCTACTCCCTACTCCCTCTCTAGTAGTTCAATGTAGAGGACTATATAGTGAAATCCTTTCCTCCTTCCCTACTCCCTCTCTAGTAGTTCAATGTAGAGGACTATATAGTGAAATCCTTTCCTCATTTCCCTACTCCCTCTCTAGTAGTTCAATGTAGAGGACTATATAGTGAAATCCTTTCCTCGTTCCCTACTCCCTTTTTATGGGAGTTCAATGTAGAGGACTATATAGTGAAATCCTTTCCTCGTTCCCTACTTCCTCTCTAGGGTGTAGGGAACTCGAAGACTATATAGTGAAATCCTTTCCTCCTTCCCTACTCCCTCTCTAGTAGTTCAATGTAGAGGACTATATAGTGAAATCCTTTCCTCCTTCCCTACTCCCTCTCTAGTAGTTCAATGTAGAGGACTATATAGTGAAATCCTTTCCTCATTCCCTACTCCCTACTCCCTCTCTAGTAGTTCAATGTAGAGGACTATATAGTGAAATCCTTTCCTCCTTCCCTACTCCCTCTCTAGTAGTTCAATGTAGAGGACTATATAGTGAAATCCTTTCCTCATTCCCTACTCCCTACTCCCTCTCTAGTAGTTCAATGTAGAGGACTATATAGTGAAATCCTTTCCTCGTTCCCTACTCCCTTTTTATGGGAGTTCAATGTAGAGGACTATATAGTGAAATCCTTTCCTCGTTCCCTACTTCCTCTCTAGGGTGTAGGGAACTAGAAGACTATATAGTGAAATCCTTTCCTCCTTCCCTACTCCCTAGAGGGAGTTCAATGTAGAGGACTATATAGTGAGCTCATTGACTTAATGAAAAAACTATTTTGGACACTACTGGAGTCTCCGTTAATGACGTTGTTGCCGTCTCATAATTGAACGATTCAGATCTTCGTCGGTGGACGTCACTTCTTGGCAGTTTGCAGTTTTTCTTTCAGCGCTATGCATGATCTATATGCTCTGTTAGCAACCATCGGTTGTACACTACTTTTCACAATGCATTGTGGGATACGATGAGTGCACTATATAGGGTGTAATAATTCTCAGTTTACATTCGGACAGCACTACAAAATGGAGAACTCGCTATATAGTGCACTGTATAGTGAGTGGATTTCGAATACAGGATTCTCAGGAAGCTCTAACTCCTATGCTGTGTTGAGCTCAGATAGGGCTATGCAGGCGCTGGACACACACACACACACACACACACACACACACACACACACACACACACACACACACACACACACACACACACACACACACACACACACACACACACACACACACACACACACACACACACACACACACACACACACACACACACACGGAGCAAAGGAATGGAGCTATCTGCCTAGGATCAAGGAGAATATTTGGGTTGAAAAAAATCGACCTGTCAACTTGGATCACATGACCCGACAACACATCACACATCAACAGGCGCTTTCTTAGCGTTGGTCATCCCACACCAGCAGTGACTCAACACTTACTAATACAATAGAAGCTCAAATATACACATAGTCAGCCTCTCTCTTTGGGGAATAACACCGTGCCATATCCTCTCCACGTAGAATCCAAAAAAACATTGCTTTTTCTACATAGTCATTGTATTTCCATCTCGACTCCCAGTGTGCTGAGGAAATTAAGGTGGTTAAGGTTTGTATTATGAATGATTACAAATGACTCCATTGTGGTCATAATTCTACTGGTCAGTCTTTGTTTCTATACCCTCACCTATGGTCATGAACTATGGGAAATGACCGAAAGGACGAGATCGCGAATACAAGCGGCCAAAATGAGTTTCCTTAGGAGGGTGGCTGGTATCTCCCTGAGGGATAGGATGAGAAGCTCAGTCACTCGTGAGAGACTCGGAGTAGAGCCACTGCTCCTTCGCGTAGAAAGGAGCCAGTTGAGGTGGTTCGGACATCTAGTAAGGATGCTTCCTGGTTGCCTCCCGAGGGAGGTTTTCCAGGCATGTCCAGCTGGGAGACCACGGGGCAGACCAAGGTACAGGTGGGGTGATTACATCTCCACGCTGGCCTGGGAACGCCTCGGGATCCCCCAGTCAGAGCTGATTGCCAGGGAGAGGGAAGTTTGGAGTCCCCTGCTGAAGCTGCTACCTCCGCGACCCGACCCGGATTAGCGATAGACGATGGAGGGATGGAAGTAATAATTCAAACCCTGCTGTGCAACACTGATAGGTCAAACCTCAAAGACCGAGTTATATTCATTACAACAACGAACAAAACAGGATTAAAAATATTTGTTTGTCCACAGATGAGACTGAGAATATTACATTACATTACAGTTATTTAGCAGACGCTTATATCCAAAGCGTGTGTTTCAAAAAAGGAAGACAAGAGAACAACTCGTCACCAGAAGTCGAAAGTGCATTTCATTTCTAGCAAGTCTCCAAGACCTGAACCAGTGCTCAGGTAGAAGTACAATAAGGGAAAAGTCCAATAAGTTGGCAAACAATATATAACAATATCTAGAACAATATCTACTCATTTATAATACCTAATCTACTTAGATCATCGACTTAGCGCTACGAGGAAGGATCCGGGAAGTGTGTCCTGAAGAGATGGGTTTTCAGCCTGCGACGGAAGATGGGCAGTGACTCTGCAGTCGTGACATCCGTGGGGAGTTTGTTCCACTAATTTGGGGCCAGGACGGAGAAAGAGCCGTGACCGCGTAGATCGGCCACAAGGGATCGAGGGAATATGTAGTATATATACACATACTATCTCCTTGTTTTGCATCATTGAGTGTTTTTTTTGCTGTGGACATTATCTACAATCTATCTTAAGTAGAAATGTCTCTGGCCTCGATAAGCATATAGCAGGATGCATCGGTAAGCAGGCGCTGCAACACATCCATGGTTGTTGGTTAATAATAACTAGGATTGTACCCACTGGGCACTCATCAGCGATGAAGCAGCACAGAACCAACAGAGCAGCTTTGATTTCCCGTCCATCCTCCCTTACGCAAGTTGTGGTTGTTCCTTAATATGAATGTGCAGTGCACATGTTATTATGTGATTTGCTCATCTAGACAAGCAATGTGTTATTACATCATATACATTTGTATAAGGGTATGCCTTGTGCTAGCAGTATAGCTATGGTACACGGGTGTCTCGTATTATAGCAGGATAGCTATGGTACGTGGTTAAACACACAGGCTGTGTCCGAAATCCTTCCCTCCTTCCCTACTCCCTCTCTAGGGAGTTCAATGTAGAGGACTATATAGTGAAATCCTTCACTCATTCCCTACTACATCTGCAGGGAGTTCAATGTAGACGACTATATAGTGAAATCCTTCCCTCATTCCCTACTACCTACTCCCTCTCTAGTAGTTCAATGTAGAGGACTATATAGTGAAAAGCTTCCCTCATTCCCTACTACCTACTCCCTCTCTAGTAGTTCAATGAAGAGGACTATATAGTGAAATCCTTCCCTCATTCCCTACTCCCTCTCTAGTAGTTCAATGCAGAGGACTATATAGTAAAATCCTTCCCTCATTCCCTACTCCCTACTCCTTCTCTAGTAGTTCAATGTAGAGGACTATATAGTGAAATCCTTCCCTCATTCCCTACTCCCTCTCTAGTAGTTCAATGTAGAGGACTGTATAGTGAAATCCTTCCCTCATTCCCTACTCCCTCTCTAGTAGTTCAATGTAGAGGACTATATAGTGAAATCCTTCCTTCATTCCCTATTCCCTCTCTAGTAGTTCAATGTAGAGGACTGTATAGTGAGCTCATCGGCTAAATGAAAAAACGCTTTGGGGCAGGAGTCTCCGTTAACGACGTCATTGCTGTCTCTCATTGTGTCTTGTTCAATAGCAGGATAGCTATGGTACGTGGTTGTGTCTTGTACAATAGCAGTATAACTATGGTACAATAGGGCTAAATGAAAACGTTAAAAAATAAAAATCATATTGCAATTATTTCGTTGCGATATGATTCACTATTAGGGAGAATCAGAATCAGAATTTTATTTTTCACAAACTACCATGATGTGACTTTTGCTGGCGTCTGTACCAAACAAACCTGTTTCTGCAGAAACAAATGTGTAGGCTAAGGCATCTCTGCAGCACTACGGTACTTCAATCTATAACGTTGCTATACTTATACTATACTACAATTGACCCTTAAAAAATGTGGATATTGCACTTGGCCACATTGCATTCCGATATTTCGATTCAAAGTACAAGATAACTTAACTCCTTTTTTTAGTCGTGTTTCTTATCCAACCGATGGAGTGGGTCAAGTTCAATGCTGAACACTGAACGCAACGCGCTGTGTGTGTGTGTGTGTGTGTGTGTGTGTGTGTGTGTGTGTGTGTGTGTGTGTGTGTGTGTGTGTGTGTGTGTGTGTGTGGTGTGTGTGTGTGTGTGTGTGTGTGTGTGTGTGTGTGTGTGTACTATGGCTGTGTACACACCACTGAGCTTTTGGATGTCCGTGAAAACACTGGAGTGGGGTTGTGGGGCAGAAAGAGCTCTCTCAGCTCTCTGCCGATGTAAGACGGATGGCAGACACCTGGGGGTCTATAGGTCTTCATGGGCCGTCGCCCGAGGCATTTAATGATGACATCAGTGGCCAGACATTCGCCCTTTTTGCTGTTGTTATGTTATTGTCGTTGTTTCTTGTTGTATTTCATACAGAAACCCAAGAACTCTGAACCCCCTAATGAACCCCAAAGCAATAACTTTACTTTGGACGAACGTGGAGAATACGCAAAGCGACGGCAAAGCCCGCTCACACAGGTGGGGAACAGTGCTTACTACATACAAGTTCTCCTGAATCTGGAGGAGAGGAAAGAGGAATTACAAGCTTCACCCTCAGGGGCTAAATCGGCGGGTTCTTTGCAACATTATTTCTGAATGTCAGCCGAGACAATTAGGCCCGTCAGGCGGGTAGCTGCAGTGACTCTGGGTGAGCACAATGACCACAGAACCATGTGGTGAGGGCTAACCCTGATAACAACTCATCTGATCACATCTCAGAGACCTCTCATGCTCTATGCGGAGGAACAGTAGCTGAAGTGAGGATGTCTGGAGGCAGACTTTAAGACAAAACGGACAAACAATAATAATAATACCGGCTTTTATATAGTACTTTTATCAAAAGGGCTTTATAAGTCATACCTCACATTCACCCATGAATACACCGACGGCGGAGTCAGCCATCAAGGAGACAGCCAGCACGTCAGGAGCAGTTAGGGTTAGGGTGTCTCGCTCAAGGACACCGACAGTTTTTGCTAGGAGGAGCCGGGGGATTGAACCAGCGACCTTTCAACAAACAAACATGGTAGTGTTGCCAGAGTATTCCCCGTTACCTCCAGAACATTCTGACAGACATAAGTAATCATATCTAAGTACAATATAAATACAATATTTGCTATAACTGTTAAATTAACGCATCACACTAGCTTAATGAAAGCGTATTTGATTGACAGCGTGTGAAACCCAGCCTCGGTCCGTCTTCGACATAACCCAACCAGCTACCGGTAATTGCTAGTGCATCTTTTCACTATATCGGCTAGCCAGGCTAGTTTAGCCTAAATGAAATAAATAAACCAGGTGGTCTTAATATACAGAAAGAGAGAGAGAGCGAGAGAGAGAGAGAGAGAGGAGGAATTGCGTCACACATTCCACTCACTAGCTTCTTCTCACCCTTCTCTTCCGGGGATAACAACCTAGCCGTTAAACCCAAGGAGTGTGCGTGGGTGGGCGTGTGCATGTGGGACCGTAATTGTGATATGTGTGCAGTGTGTGTGTGTTTTGCTGCTACAGATAAGACGACAGTGTCTTTGCTTTTCATTTATAGCGCTGCCGCTGTGCCCGAGAGAGAGAGAGAGAGAGAGAGAGAGAGGAGAGAGAGAGAGAGAGAGAGAGAGAGAGGAGAGGGAGAGAGAGAGAGGAGAGAGGAGAGAGAGAGAGAGAGAGAGAGAGAGAGAGAGAGGAGAGAGAGAGGAGAGAGAGAGGAGAGAGAGAGAGGAGAGAGAGGAGAGAGAGGGAGGAGAGAGAGTAGAGGAGAGAGGAGAGAGAGAGAGAGAGACACACACACACACACACCAAGCCTCTGCTCTGGGTTTCATAGACCACCGTGTCCACTTTACCTGACCTGCCGTTATATGGGCTACTATGAATATTTATTCCTCAATGAATGTTTATTAGTCTATGAAAGTCGAGCCTAGTCTACTGGTGTTGTGATCGCTGTTTACGTTTGAATGGCTTCACTATTTGTCATTGCAGGGAGGGGAGCCGACTTGTACTTGTAAATATCTTGAATCTTGAAATATAACATTAATATATGCATTCATACACTATCACTAGCATACCATAGTTCATGAATAGCACTGATAGCACCCGGGGACCTCCATCTGCCAGACCAAGCCCTGGAGATGCTCAAGGTGGAGACCTCAGCGGAGAGAGAGCATTGTACGGCAGACTGTCATCGATTTCACTCTTTTCTCTGCCGTGGGCCTGCCTGAGTCGTTGTCAATACGCAGTCGATACTCCTCTGATTGTGGAAAAGGACAGTTTTGTTCTTCGGTGAGTAGAGAGAGAGAGAGAGAGAGAGAGAGAGAGAGAGAGAGCGCAGATCTATAGACACAATCAGTGCAGAGGGCAGCAGGGCGAGTCCGTCCCTCGGACCATTCAGACCCGGTGGATGGGGCCCGGCGGTCAAAGGGCTGATTTGGAAAACTTGACTTTCAAAAAAAAACATATGCCCTCGCTGCTCAAGGACCATCAAGGAGGACCATCAACCGATGACCAACGCCAACGCACGTGCTTACAGGAGACACACACACACGCGCTGAAACCAAACGTGAGGACACACACCGTAGATGATGGACGGCGGCAACATTACATTACGTTACATTTACAGTCATTTAGCACACGCTTTTATCCACTCCCAGTGACTTACAAGTAGTGTGTTTCAAAAAAGGAAGGCGAGAGAACAACTCGTCACCAGAAGTTAAAAGTGCATTTCATTCGTAACACGTCTCCAAGAACAGAGCCGGTGCTCAGGTAAAAAATACGATAAGTTCAGGTAAAAGTACAGTAAGTTAAGGCGAACAACAGAACAATATCTAACTAACAATCTACTCAAACAATCTTACGCATGCGAGGAGACAGCCAGCTTGTCAGGAGCAGTTAGGGTTAGGGTGTCTTGCTCAGGGACATCTAGACACTTGGCTAGGAGGAGGGAGCAGAGGGGGATCGAACCTGCAACCCGTTCGGTTGCCAAGACAACCCTATCTAAGCTCTACCTCCTGAGCTAATGCGGCCCTAGAGTCATTTCTGAAAAGAAAAACCTCAAACATCTAGAGAGAGAGAGAGAGAGAATCCATCCCAGCTCCTACGACAAACAGGGACACACACACACACACACACTGCCTCAACAGCCGGCCTGCAGAATCCCGTCTATGAAGCGTCCAGGGTGCAGAGCAGGACATTTAGGACATTTGGCAGACGCTTTTATCCAAAGCGACTTACAAGGAGTACTTGTAGTAGTATTTGTTGAAGTAGACAATAGCATAACACTGAGGTACGCAAACATAAAAATAGAGCAGTTCACAAGCATTCATATTAACAAGATGAATAACACAATTTGGTACTGCCAGGTCACCTGCTTAAGTAGCTGTGATAAGAGCGTGTTATCAACATTAAGGATATACACTTGCTAGAATATACAACATGCTAAGAGCTATTAATGTCAGGACTTAAGCAACATACCAAGCAGTTGGCTTGGTACGGGTTCATGTGTGTGTGTGTGTGTGTGTGTGTGTGTGTGTGTGTGTGTGTGTGTGTGTGTGTGTGTGTGTGTGTGTGTGTGTGTGTGTGTGTGTGTGTGTGTGTGTGTGTGTGTGTGTGTGTATCAAGACTGCAACAACAGTACCAAGTTTAATTTCACTTTCACAATGACCTTCAGCCAGCCAAATCATTTGAAGGCTTTAAACTTGGGTCTCCCAAACATTGAATAATGCGATACACAGCAATCATGGAAAGGATTCCACCATCATTTGAGGCGAGGGCATTTCTTCCCCCCCCCCAACTCCCCCCCACCCCCCCCCACCTGACGTGTCGTCCACCATTCCGGGGGGTTTTGTAATTTAAAAGCAATGGCACTACTTTCCGGGCAATTTGAATTGGGCCGCAATAAAAAAACGAAAACCTGTCTTCCCGATGTCAGCTTTGGTAAATGTAAAAAAGAAAATCGTACAATGAAGATAAAATAAATGAGAAGTATAAAAAAGACCCCCCCCCCCCCCCCCCCCCCACATGTCCCTTTCACGGCGGCCCCGGCTATTCCTGATCCCCGCTGTCCTTCTCTATCTGCGTGTGCCGTGATAGGCTCCTACTACCACGACGACACAGTACAAAACACACACACACACACACACACACACACACACACACACACACACACACACACACACACACACACACACACACACACACACACACACACACACACACACACACACACACACACACACACACACACACACACACACACACACACACACACACACACTTCCTGTTTTTATGTATTCCTTCTTGTTCCTCATTCCCTTCGGCTCTCAGCCAAGCATGGCAGGGTGGAAGGTCTGCGCTGCTGTGCCTGAGGATAAGCTCATAAACCTTCACCTAAACGGCCGCGTTCTGCCGCCACAATGGCTAACGCTAACCCCCCCCGCCCCCCTGCTGTAATAAGAACTGTACTGCCGGTGGCTGGATTGTTTTAGCCGGTTTCGTTTTTTTCCCAGCTTCAAACACATCAGGTGTGGAATTAAGATTCTTTTTACCCACAGGACATGAATTATATATTCTACCTTGCTGATAAGATCACAAGAGCGGGCGGAAGACCGACATAGGAAAATACAGGGAGAGAGAGAGAGAGAGAGAGAGAGAGAGAGAGAGAGAGAGAGAGAGAGAGAGAGAGAGAGAGAGAGAGAGAGAAGACACAGAGAGAGAGAGAGAGAAGACACAGAGAGAAAGAGAAGAGACAGAGAGAGAGAGAGAGAGAGAGAGAGAGAGAGAAGAGAGAGAGAGAGAGAGAGAGAGAGAGAGAGAGAGAAGACAGAGAGAGAGAGAGAGAGAAGACAGAGAGAGACACAGAGAGAGAGAGAGAGAGAGAGAGAGAGAGAGAGAGAGAGAGAGAGAGAGAGAGAGAGAGAGAGAGAGAGAGAGAGAGAGAGAGAGAGAGAGAGAGAGAGAGGAAGACAGAGAGAGAGAGAGAGAAGACAGAGAGAGACACAGAGAGAGAGAGAGAGGGAGAAGGAGACAGAGAGAGAGCGAGAGCGAGAGGGAAGAGAGAGAGAGAGATATAGAATAGAGAGAGAATAAAGAGGGGGGGTTGGGGAGAAACACCACACGTGTTACACGTGTGGTGGGCACTCACACATTTGGGAGGATCCAATAAAGTGTGATGGGTGAAGTTTTCACATTGTGGCTTCGACACAACAAAGAGCTGCAGCACAACGCCATACACATCCGGACACAAGGGACACCCCGCTCAATATCACACACAGTCACGCCGCTCTGGCCGCCAACAAAACCGCGGAGAACAGACTCAAGAGGTCATCGACGAGGGCGGCGTGACGAAGGCCTGGAGGCTTAGCCTCCGGCGGAGCCAGAAGCACCGATGCACAAAACCGGGGCTTTTAGGTGTTTTGAAGAAAGTGATTGTCATTTTGAATACAGTGATTGCTGGGTTTTCCTCCCCCCCCCCGAGGTTCAGATGGCCAACTTTGATCAAACTATACCTTTATCTGTCTTTCAAAAAAAATTAAAATAAAGGAAAATAAAGACATTCCTTGGAAGGAAACACTGGAAGGAAAACTATTTCACACGCGCCTTTGGTTGCAACGCAACCGCATCCCTTTGCTTCCCGCGATCTCAAAGACAACAAACCCCTTGTCCCTTTCAAAATGCTAAATGTTGTCACATGCGCATTTGATCATTGTTCAAAAGAATCTTGAATCGGCGTAATCCAACAACCATTAACCAAAAAGAGAAAGTGCACGATTAGACCCATCATCCTAATGTGTGAGGCTTCAGGGGTTCCTACTGTGGTGCGTGCACACGTCACGTCCGTAGAGAGTGTGTGTGTGTGTGTGTGTGTGTGTGTGTGTGTGTGTGTGTGTGTGTGTGTGTGTGTGTATCCGAGGGGGTGGGGGCTGTGTGTGTGTGTGTGTGTGTGTATCCGAGGGGGGCTGTGTGTGTGTGTGTGTGTGTGTGTGTGTGTGTGTGTGTGTGTGTGTGTGTGTGTGTGTGTGTGTGTGTGTGTGTGTGTGTGTGTGTGTGTGTGTGTGTGTATCCGAGGGGGGGGGGGGGTGGTGTGTGTGTGTGTGTGTGTGTGTGTGTGTGTGTGTGTGTGTGTGTGTGTGTGTGTGTGTGTGTGTGTGTGTGTGTATCCGAGGGGGGGGGGCTGTGTGTGTGTGTATCCATGGGGGGTGGTGTGTGTGTGTGTGGGTGGTGTGTGTGTGTGTGTGTGTGTGTGTGTGTGTGTGTGTGTGTATCCGAGGGGGGGGGGGGCTGTGTGTGTGTGTGTGTGTATCCGTGGGGGGGGCTGTGTGTGTGTGTGTGTGTGTGTGTGTGTGTGTGTGTGTGTGTGTGTGTGTGTGTGTGTGATGGGTGGGTGGGTGTGTGTGTGTGTGTGTATCCGTGGGGGGGGGCTGTGTGTGTGTGTGTATGTGGGTGTGGGCTGTGTGTGTGTGTGTGTGTGTGTGTGTGTGTGTGTGTGTGTGTGTGTGTGTGTGTGTGTGTGTGTGTGTGTGTGTGTGCGTGTGTGCGTGTGCGTGTGCGTGTGTCCGAGGAGGGGGGGGGGGGGGGGGTGCTGTCCCCTCTGTCCCCCCTGATGTGCGCTCCTTCATACGGAACACAGGAGCAATTCATCAACGCCTCGGCAGCCTCTCGCCAGCCACCGCCGATTGCCGGGGTTTGGCCATTGATTTTCCAGTTATTATCAACAGCAAATTATTGAATGTCTGATGATTAAGTGTTGGGGGTCCTCAAGCGTCCGGAAGAGAGAGACAGCCCCCCCCCCCGCCCTCGGCCCGGTCCTGCTGCTGCTGCTGGCATTGCCATGGCAACCGCTTGCTTTATTTTATTTATTTTTTATTCACACAGAGCTTCTGAAAACAGCGGCTGTGTCCGGAAATCGCTCACTATACACTATACTACTCACTATAAAGTGCGCTATATAGTGAACTATACAGCGGGTTCACCATTGTGTAGCGCTGTCTGAATGTATAGTGAGAACTGTTATACACTATAGGAAACGGTAGCTGATCGTATCCCACAATGCATCGTGATGAGTAGCGTGCCGCCGACCAACCGAGCGCATCGCGCAAACGGCAGACGGACGAGAACAGACGAGAACCGGTTTCAGCCAGGTAGTCAGGGGACACTTCAACTAAACCTCAACCCGCCCATCTGATGGCAGTTGGCAAAGACGACAGGAATAACTAAATATCTATGCCGCCTGTTTAGAGGCCACTTTCATTCAGAGTGTCGTCTGTACAAAAGCCCGACTGTACACCGTCAGCGCGGTCCCAGTGGGAATCAGATCTGTACCCCTGGCTAAGTGAAGGCTATTTTTATTTATATTGTACTTTTACTTTTACTTTTTCCGTTACACTTTTGCCTGAATTGTTGTACTTCTACCTGAGCACTGGTTCAGTTCTTGGAGACTTGTTAGAAATGAAATGCACTTTTGACTTCTGGTGACGAGTTGTTCTCTGGCCTTCCTTTGTTGAAACACACTATTAGTAAGTCGCTTTGGATAAAAGCGTCTGCTAAATGGCTGTAATGTAATTTAATGTAATATTTCCTCTCAAAGGACAACCACGGATAATTGTCGCTTGTAGCCCTAAACAACTAATAATAGAAACACCAGCAGCAATACGGCCCTTTAAATTCACCGCCGCCGAGGAAATCTGTTGCATTAACTCATGAGGTCATATTTCTTCCACGCCGCCATCTATTAAAAAGATATATCGAGGTGCCTTGGGTTTTATTGATCTCTCCGCAGATATAGTTGATGGACCCGCGGTAGCTGGAGGACACGCGCGGGACTCTGCTCACCGCTCACGTTGGACAGCCCTGTCTTCTGCTGTGACCCCTGGACTACAACGTCCCCCCCGTCCTCTCATAGGACGCCGCAACATCTATTCCATTGTTCATCAAAAAGCTGTTTCTCTCTCTCTTTGGGTTTAACGGAGAGAGAGCGAGAGCGAGAGCGAGAGCGAGAGCGAGAGAGAGAGAGAGGCTCCGCTATATCCGCACGCTGAGGGACATGTGCAGCAGCAGATTTCTAGATGGACGGATTTCAGGTCGAGACACGATTCCCACAGACCGCTAGCCCGTTCCCACTGTAACATCACATCACACCAAACAGAGGTTATTATCCAACCAGACGGCGCTTGGGAGAGAGCGGGCAACACATCCGCCGATGAGCACCGAGCAAGTTCAATTTTGGGGCGGCAGGATAGCTCAGTCTGTCGTGACTTGGCTTGGGAAGGTCGCCGGTTCAAGTCTTTATATAAAATAGATGCCCACTGCTCATAATACAAGGATGGGTTAAATGCAGAGAAACAAATTTCACAGCACAGTGTACATATATGCTACCAATAAAGAGGATTCAATCCTCCAGATTTCATTTTATTTCAAAATACCCCACCCCCTGGCAGCCTGGCTGCTACTCGGCTCACAGAGATATCCAAGAAGCCTTTTTCCTGTAGGAGACCTGACCTTTTGGTCTGTCCCAGCCTCCCTGCGCAGGGAAACCACCACGTGAAAATGATCCACGGAACGGAACGACTTTGCTTGTGGTTTAATGTGGCGCTAAGAGTAGAAAAGATGAGGCTCGTACGTACGGCTCTCTACGCAGGTGGACCACAGCCTGGTCCCTGCTGTATATCACACGCTACACACATCAACGATGGGTCACTTTGAATTGCAGATTAACCGTTTGATTGCGGTTTGCGCTAACACTATCCGTGCGAGCCAATCACCTCCGAGGCAAGGTAGAGAAGAGGTCCTTAGCCAACAGCCAATGTCAATGTTCCAAAGGTCAATGTCAAAAAGATGGATTATTGCATTTCAGACGTTGCAAAGTCTTAAGGATACACGACATACTGTATAGTGGTCAGGGTTAGGAGTGGCTTCGGTGGGGGGAAAAAAAAAAAGAAGGGAGATTTCAATTATAAATGAATAGACCGATAGTGCGCAATACATTGCTGTTGAAATATCTAGTTTCTAATTGTTTCAAAAGATGCACCCAGTATGAATTCGAGAAAATAATGAAAAAAAAATGCTCATGTGTCTCATTACGCTGTCTGAAAACAATGATCTATTGTCTAAAAATGATATTGGCGCACAGGGGAGCACTCAAGATAAACAACGTGCAACGGAAGCCAAAAATAAATACAATTAATTATACCCCGTGTCGTTTATTTGTATAAACTAAAACGGTTTCAACTCTAGAGGGGGGAAAAAGTGTGTGTAAACAATTCTGTCGTGACGTACGCACATTTTACGCAAAAGTAACTCAAGACACAAATGACAAAGGTTGTATACTATATGAAAAACAATCCCAAGATAATAGAATGGAACCCATGCCCCTTAATCCCCAGAGGACCCCTGCTGACATGGTGCTACGGGTGCTAGCTAATACCGTGTGTTTAATCCCTCATTGAGGAGCTCACCTCTGGCCGGCCCTGACAGCCGCTTCCCCTGGGGTGATTTGTAGGTCGGCCATTTTGTGGACTAATTGCTCCGCCTCGGAGCAAAAGAAGTAAGCCTTTGTTGACACGGGGGAGCTGGTTCACAAACGGCGTTACACCACAAACGAGGACCGGGGCAAGAGCTAGGTCAAACTGAACACACATAAGAGCTTAAGCAAACAGCTCACAGTTTTGGTTCGGGGAAGCTATTTATTTATTTATTTATGTCTCGTTCTTCTGCTGACCATATTTGGGTACATAAATCAAGTCCAATAAAAAAAGGCAGATGTTTGATAGTGGAGAGACAAGCGTCGTACAGGGCCTTATGTCCTCTCTTGATACGGATCAAATCTTGTTATCTTGTCACTTTGAATCATATTTGTGATTTATCGTCTCACTGGCTCTTCTACAGCCACGTTTGTGTGGAGAACAATTGGATGTCTCCGTGCTGGGAACCCCCGACCCAACCCTTGGTGAATCGGACAGACGTTAGCCAGACTTATCTACCATCACCCCAAGCCTCTACATAGTACTTGTACTACTAGTACTACTTCTACTACTACCACAACAAATATATCTTTACTAGACTGTTGCAGAATAGAAAGAAAACACTTGCTGGGTCGGTATATTAACCTACCAAATACAGCAACAAAAGACATGTTGTTGGGCAGTAACTCAGGAGTACAGCGGGTTGTCTGGAAACCGGAAGGTTGCTGGTTTGATCCCAGCAAAGTATAGAGGTGTCCCTGAACAAGACACCCTTATCCTAACTGCTCCCGACGTGCCGGCTGTTGTCTTGCATGGCTGACACAACGCCATCCGTGTTTGAATGTGTGTATGAATGGGTGGCATAACGCGAGGCATAACTTGTAAAGGCATTTCATATCCTTCCTTCTACGCACGTAGACCACTGTTCCAGACCAGCACTGTGGTCTTACTGTTTTTTTGACCTATTAGTTGCTGCTGACCTATTGAACCTTTGCTTGGCCTTTGTGGCCCGGCAGCTCTTCATTGTGGTCCATTGATCCGTTCAAATTGATCCAAAATTGACTGTGTAGACTAACTTTGTAAATGTATTACTCATTTGTCATTATGTAATAGCATTTAAGGACTCGGACTGCTTTTTCATCATTTAAGCTCTTGCCTTATTTTCACAAGACTAAACTCATGGTTAATAGGTTGTTGAGTTGCATGTTCTGCTGAGTGGTTGCAGAACCTGGGTTATAGCTGTATATAAATAGATAATAGCTCTGTGGATAAAGTCTACTGACAAACCAAAAAAAATCACTGGTTGTTTGTCCTTGACTGTAAAAATGTAGGGATCGAGAGTGCCGTTTAATTATATGTGTCTCTAGGCATTATTAAGGATGTCATTTGAAGCTGTACACAAACTTGGCTCTTGACCAATTGAACACGTTAACACTTAACACAGTTATCACCATTATTATTCTTGTCATTATAATTTGTGCTAAGTCAAATAAAGGAACAACCAGTGTGTCTGTTGCACAGTATATACAACATAGTGTAGGACACCACACAATACTTAACATTGGCAAAGGGGGGTCACGCATTGCTCTTAATACCATCCAAGAGTTAACCGAGAGTGACAGTGAAGTACAGTTCCGCCTTTGGCCCGGCCTTTGTACTATAACGGATCATAATGGCAATCTCTTAAGGGTTGCTGCCGGGCCCTCCCCACACACACCCGTGAACACTCCATCTTTATTCGACCAGATCACTCAGTAGCTCCCTTGACTTCATCACTGTAGCTGACCCCCCCCCCCTTTCCATTCATTTAATTAGCCACAATGTACTAATCACACGGGGGCACGTTCCCAGGGCTGCACGCCCTCCATCACCGCAGCAGGGACAAAGCCATGTGAGCTCTGCCCATTAGGCCCCTGAGAGTTGGGTAGAATAGGGACATCCGAATAGGTCACGTCGCGGAGTCGAGCGCGGAGATGGCGTGCCACGCTGTGACCGGCGTGCCACGCTGTGACCGGCGTGCCGTGCTACGTGGGAGCCGCACCACTGACATGATTCTATGGCACATGGGAAGACTTTCACTCCAGGGAGTGAATAGGGAGTAGTAGTAGTAGTAGTAGGGTTCAATTCAAACGACGCATGTTGCATAACGTTTAAGGCAACCTACGCTGGGAAAAAGTGTTAGTCTTTTTCAGGTTTTACCGCAACACAAGGGAGACAGATGGCCTGCAGCCAACTTTGAACACAATGCGTCCAATTATGCAAGCAACACACAGACCCTTGGATTTCCCTGCTGTTCCTAAACATGTCCCCACCAGTGCAGTCCACCAGTAGGCATCCCTGAGCAAGGCTGCCTAAATTATGTATCTAAAATTCACTATGGCTGTGTTCGAAATCACTCCCTACTCCCTACATAGTGCACTACCTAGTGTGCTTGCCATTTTGTAGTGCTGCCCGATGTATAGTTAGACTTATTATACCCTATATAGGGCACTCAATGTATCCCACAGTGCAGCATGAAAAGTAGTTTATAACCGATGTTCACTACCAAAACATGCATTGCGGTGAAAGAAAAATGTCAAACCGACGTAGATCTTGCATATTTAATTATGCAGACGCAATGGTGTCATTAACGGCGACTCAAGTAGCGTCTGAACGTTTTTTTTTTTCATTTTGCCGATGAGCTCACTATACACTGCCGTACGTTGAGCTCCCTTTGTAGGAAGTAGGGAGTAGGAAATTATTTTGGACACTTCAAGTTCCTGTAGAGTGTGTGTGTGTGGTTGGTGTCTGGTTGAAGCAGCCTCACCTGGTCCCAGTCAGACTGATTAAGAGTCTGGTTGAAGCAGCCTCACCTGGCCCCAGTCAGACTGATTAGAGTCTGGTTGAAGCAGCCTCACCTGGCCCCAGTCAGACTGATTAGAGTCTGGTTGAAGCAGCCTCACCTGGCCCCAGTCAGACTGATTAGAGTCTGGTTGAAGCAGCCTCATCTGGCCCCAGTCAGACTGATTAGAGTCTGGTTGAAGCAGCCTCACCTGGCCCCAGTCAGACTGATTAGAGTCTGGTTGAAGCAGCCTCACCTGGCCCCAGTCAGACTGATTAGCGTGTGGGGCTGGTGAGGTTGGTCCTTGGTAATCAAGGCCCACAGGTTAAACCAACCACCACCACCACACAAACTCTGGAGGAGAGCGCTATCATGGACCATCTGTTCTGCTCACCATACAACTACAAACTCTACAATAAACCGGTGTCCTGAGTCATTGGGACGAGTTTTAAAGTTGCCATTGGCTTGTGGAAGCATCGACTGCTACAGTTGCTTTGCGGGGGAAAAACAACAACAAAATAAGCACAACTCATCCTCATCATGTTCTCTGATCCTCACAAGACCCTTCAGGTCGCCCACATGCCTCCACACCCGGCCGACTCTGTCTGACACATTAGCCAGGGGAGAGGAGGGGGGGGGTACCGACCGGTACAGCTGCTCACATCGGTAGCAGGCATCAATAACCCGGGACTCCGGACCTGTGGTTTGTAATTGTGTTGGAAGGGTCAACGTCGGGTCAGAGGGAGCATTCCCCTGGCTTGTATAATGACAGTAACACACCCCCACATCCCCACCCCTCCATACACCCCCACCCCCCATACACCCTGCACCCTGCACACCAAGCTCTCCAGCAGCCATCTCCAATTCCAGGCCCCATTGACCGTGTCAATCATGCCATCGATGAATTATGTGTGGCTCACCGCAGAACACAGCCGGCGGGTTCGTATGAGACATGAACACACAACAGAATACACCGTGGCCACTGAATTCATCCATTTAACCGACTGTAATGTAATGCCATATATTCTGAGTGCCGGAGCGCAGGTCCAGGGGAGATCCTAACGGCCAGAGAAAAGCTTTTTTCCCTGCCGTGATGTATGACAACAATGGTGTATAGGTGGTCAAACGTGTTTTAGTGCGCACGGTGGCAGGAATAGTCGCCAGGGGTGGGGGGGTTGGGGGGGAGGGGGGTTTCAGTGATGAGGTCACTGCTTTAAACTGCAATCTGCTTATTGGTACAGGCACATGGTCGGCCAGAGAATCTGCCACTAAACTCCAGTGGAGTGATGCGTTATGGACCATCCGTCGCCACGCTATTCACACGCGTGCAAGTGTGAAGTGCAAGTCGACATACGAGAGGACGCATTCGGTTGGTTAAAATGTGATATTTGCAGGCAGAAGTACTTAGAAGCCCCAATAAAGTTAATATCAGTATTCTGCCCGAAGAAATAACTGGCTTGGCTCTTGTTGCATTGCATTACAGCTGGTGAGTTACATGATCCTCTTTGGGGAACGCTAATTGTCACTCAAACATTGCCTGTGTGCGCCGTGACCAACTATCGGATCATGCCAACAACGCATATTGAATCCCGTGCTTTTTTCGGCCATGTCGGAAGCCAGTTGGCTGCCGTATTAGACAAAGCGTGCTTTTTTTTTTTTCAATTTTTTTCAATTGCCCTCCCGTCAAGTAAGGAAAGGCAGACCAGAGAGGAATGGCTGGCTGGCTGTTTGCCTTCAGGAAATTTGGCAGCTGGACAAATATGCAAAGAGGCTTCTGGGGCCCAGGGTGATTTATTATACTTATTACCCAATAATTTATCTCCTAATCTTGTTGTAATCACTACTGAGGTGTATATACACCCCGACAAGATATTGCGACGATGTGGGAGTTCAATACATTCATTCAGAGTTAAGATACAAAATAAAACTAAGGTCACTTTTAAACGCAGAGAACATTTTCTTCACCCAATCGACATAAACAACTGAATACAACGATTGCAAAAGAGTTAGCAGAGCTTAATGAAATCAACCGTGATGGAAAGAGCTAAATATTGTTCTGTGAACAAAGTCAGTTAATCAATATGGTAATTCGACATACATCTAATTAAGCATCCTTATGTTTTTGTCAGTTAACCAACCATTTGAAGATTCCCAGCCGAATGGAAGGGCCTACTTTGATCAGAGACCACAACATTTAAGTTATCCTTAACATTAAAACACAAGTTTATTTTATACAGGATAGCTAGTGTCCTTTATGGAATATACACTATATGGTCGAATAAGCACAGTTAGTTTGAACATGAAAAGCGTGAAATGGAAACAAGAGGTGGCATACAGAGAAGAGGAAAGGTAGGAATGGAGAAAGAGAAAGATATAGCACAATACCAACATGAAAGAGGGATGGTGGTGATGCTCCGTGGAGAAGAAGACGACCAAGAAGAAGAACAAGTGTTAAAGAACATTCTGCTGTGGAGTGTAATGGCTGTCTGAAGAAACCAGCCCAGGCAGTCAGCGTTGTGTAAAAATAACCTGTCCAACAATGGAGAGGGACAGTGCTCTGT
>CM051010.1:24050474-24140474 GCA_027704905.1 Muraenolepis orangiensis
TTGAGTAGCGATCACTTGAGATGATTTGATCTCTCGGCTGTATATATAAGTCGCTTCGGAGTATAAGTCGCAAGACCAGCCAGACTTCATATACAGTGGCCGGGTGCCTTGCTCAAGGGCACCTCCGCAGTGCCCAGGTGTTTCGGGGACTTGAACCAGCGACCTTCCCCAACGGACTGAGCTACTGCCGCCCAGTGCAAGAGACTGTATGAGATGACTGCTGAATACACCAAGTCATTGTTTAAATAAAATATACAGATAGACAAATATTAAAGATCATCACGGGTTTAAGAAACCTGAATTGAATGTCTTTATTCAGAGATACATACATACCTCTCTACATACACTCACTCTCTCTCTCTCTCGCTCTCTCTCTCTCTCTCACACACACACACACATATATATATAAATCATTTATATGCATCCCATTTAATTTTAGTCATACAAGTTTGCGGTAAACACTCGCTGTAGCGACAGCCACATTGTAACATGCGCCGCACTCGGCTGAGGGCGCGATAAGTGAGCTTGTTATGGAGTCCCGCGGATGACGGCGACTCCTCATTACCATACGGCACTCAGAACGCTTTGATTTGAATAATTCACTCTTCCCGGTTCACAACTCCAGCCTTTGGAGACGGAACTGCGGGTTGAGGGCTCACAGCGGGGGGGGGGGGAGACACTTGAGCTCTGGAGATGGAAAACAGGACGCGGTTTTAAATGTGACACTCGGGGGAGATGTTGACATCTACACTGCACACACACACACACACACACACACACGAGGACCAGATGACAGCCCCCCCCCCCCCCCTTGAAACACGTTAGATGTGGAGGGGTTTTACTTTTCACTTTTTTTTGTTTTAATTTGCGGAAGAAAAATATACAATAATGGGGAATATTTTAGTCGTCGCTGAATAAATTTGGCATACGTTTAAACATTGGCAAACAATGGCCTTTTGAAAACACACATCCGTCGGAGCAGCTCAGGCAGGCGGGGATGTCGTAGGGACGCGCGCGCGCGTGTGTGTGTGTGTGTGTGTGCACGTGAGGGATGTCGGGTCGCACACTCACACACACGCAAACACACACACGTACGGCATCTGTTGTCACCTTGTGACGGTGTCATTGAAAAATTCATAACGTGTCTCCTCCATGGCAGCTCCCAGCGATAACACCCTCCAACTGTCTTTCTATATCCAAATATATTAAATATTATATCTTTTTTTCCAGGTGTCAATCACAGAGGCTTGCCACAACAGCTATTATTAC
This sequence comes from Muraenolepis orangiensis, assembly GCA_027704905.1. Classification (NCBI taxonomy): domain Eukaryota; kingdom Metazoa; phylum Chordata; class Actinopteri; order Gadiformes; family Muraenolepididae; genus Muraenolepis; species Muraenolepis orangiensis. The sequence continues at coordinate 24,051,744 of CM051010.1, forward strand.
ATGAGGGAGCGGGAAATGAACATCCAGTCGAGTGTTCGAGGAAGAAGCACATCCATAACTGACCAAGGGAATAGATGCATTGACATTGTCAATGTCTACAACCCATTTCAGTCAAACGACCGTCAATATTCATTTGTGAGGCTATTGACCGTCTATTTTTATGAGCAGAGTTAGCGCGTCGCGCGAGGCGATATTTTTAACGCTACGCAAATATTAAGATTGAGCAGCCTTCTTTTGTTTATCGACTCGTCGTGGTGGACAAACTCAAAGCGTTCGGTTCGGAGACTTAACGGATACCCGCTGCACTTTCACTCGCAATCACTAGCCAGCAAGTGCGCAAACATTATTCACCTCTGGAGGGCAATCCGGTGAACCAATACTCTTATCAGCAAATACGGTAGCCGCGGCTCGTATTATGCTAACTAGGGCTCGAAGCTGTCAGTTCCATTACTAATAGCAATTAAAAGTTAAGCATTGTACACCCCCCCCCCCCCCCCAAATAAGTTACAACATGGAGTTTTAATTGTTTTATTAAAGCAAGTTATCAGCCCAGCGAGGCCAAGCGGCTGCGTCCGCGGCCTGAATGCTAATCGGCTAAACGACGCCTGCGGCCATTTTTAATCCCGGCAATAAGTTGTGTGTTGATTTGTGGCGCAGAGCGATTCCAACTGACTGCCCGCTCTCTTTGCTCTCTTTCCTCTACACTTTGATGCGGACATTCAATAATATGACTTCCTCTGGCTAATTTCACAGGCCTTGTGTGATTCACTCATTAAAAACTTTCAGGTTTTTATGATTACTCTATCGTTGTAAAAAGGCAATTTTCACACGAGTTGAAGAAAATATTAAAAGTACAGCCGGTATTTGGGTTGACGACATGCTCATTTAACTTGGTTGATACGGTGTTGGCTTCCTGACCGTCGGAATCTAATTCATTCTGGAAAGACATTTACAAAAACTGCAAATCACCGCTGTCGGCAATTTCAAGCAAGCAGAACAATAATAAAAATATATAAATATAAAAAGTATACGGTATATAAAAAAAGCAATCTTCCTTTGAGACTACAACACAACGATGTCAGCCAATGTACCGAAACACATGCACGCCTTGCCCCCCCCCCCCCACACACACACCATGTACACTAACACACACACACCATGTACACTAACACACAGCATCAGAATGTTTTCATGCAAGTGCGGCTGTGTGTGTGTGTGTGTGTGTGTGTGTGTGTGTGTGTGTGTGTGTGTGTGTGTGTGTGTGTGTGTGTGTGTGTGTGTGTGCACACAAACAAATGAAATGTCACACACACATACATGTACACCAACCTACACACACACACACAAAAACACATGTACATCAACACACACACGCACACACACACACACACACACACACACACACACACACACACCACGCCTGCATACCCCTGGCATCCATCAGAGCTTCAGCAGCCCCCACTGTCCGGCCGAGTAAAAGTAGTAACAACAAATCAAAGTTAGGATCCTTTGTGGGGCTCGCGGCCCCTCCCCTCCCCCCCCCCCCCCCCCCACCCCCGCGGGGGCTGCGTTGATAAAGGGCACGGGTGGCATAAATCCCCGCGCTAAATGGCCACCTGTCATGTCGAAGGTGAGGGATCACATCACATCTCGGAGCAGAAGCAGATGCCTGTGAAGGTCTAATGACGGTGACCGTGTCATCTATATACGCGCGCGTGTGTGTGTGTGTGTGTGTGCCTGCTATTGCCTGTACTATAGTAGGCGAGAGAGAGCTAGTGAGAGAGAGAAAGAGAGATAGTTGGAAATAGTAGAGTTTTCAAAAGAAAGAGAGAGAGAGAGAGAGAGAGATCGTGAATGTGCAAATCAGAACGTTTTCATGCAAGTGCATGGCTGTGTGTGTGTGTGTGTGTGTGTGTGTGTGTGTGTGTGTGTGTGTGTGTGTATACGTATGTATGTATGTGCACGAACAAATGAAATGTCGAGACAGCCGACCCACGCATACTCCCACACACATCCATCCAAACAGACCTGACCCTGCCTGCTTGGGCAGAGAACAAAAGGCCACTGGGGTCAAACTCAGACCTAGAGCCCTCATGCAGATCAGAGAACAAAGAGATAGGAAGAGAAAGCACATATATATATATGAACGAGAGAGAGAGAGAGAGAGAGAGAGAGAGAGAGAGAGAGAGAGAGAGAGAGAGAGAGAGAGAGAGAGAGAGAGAGAGAGAGAGAGAGAGAGAGAGAGAGAGAGAGAGAATAACCTATTTATCATGGCAGGGGCAAAAAGCCCTGTACATTCAGCTGAATTAATTCACTTCAGCATATGTGTAGCAACAACAGAGGTGCCTGCACACAAATCAGCGTGCGTGCGTACACACACACACACACACACACACACACACACACACACCACACACACACACACACACACACACACACACACACACACACACACACACACACACACACACACACACACACACACACACACACACACACACACACACACAGAGAGAGAGAGAGAAGGTACAATCAAGACTTTCAGTCCCATTCAGTATGTGGTGGAGGAACCACAAGCCCCTTTGGAAGGTGGGGGCGTGTGCAGCAGCCAGCTCCACCTCACGTGTGCAGCCCCATTTGCTGGTCCTAATTGATGTCCTGAGCGGTGACGGTGGAATGAGGTCCAGAGGAGTTCATAAACCATCCATCACGGCAGACCCAAAACACTGGCCACTTCATGCCGTGTACGCTTAACGTGGTTTCCCCTGGTGAGTTCAGTGTGCTAAATACACACGCATGTCATCGGACTGGGGGTAGTAAAAACATCTTTAAAACAAAAATAAATGGGTTTTGTCCCGGATGTGACACATAACCTTTCCTCTGGTGTTCTGCATGTATTATTCCATCCCATTTAAAAATAATACTGCAAAAATGTATAATTGTGTTTTACTTGTGGTGGTGTTTACCAATCCCCCGTGGCAGAGGGATACACAACAACAACAACAACAACAACATCATCACACACACACACACACATCTTTGATAGTGTTGATATATCCTTTTTTAATATCTTTAGTACCAATAACCCATTGTTTTGTCAACAAGTCATGGATGGACTGGCAGCGCCTGAACAGACTTGGCCTTTTAAGATAGCAGATCATCTGCGGCTTATACACATTTGTAAATCAGCATAAGGAGCTTCGCCAAAACACACTGTCTGACCTTGCTGTGAATAGATTTGCATCCATTACAGCCACCCACCATGCAAAGGGGGGGGGGGGGATAGCGGATGTATTTGTTTCCCCTCCGAGTCAAAGCAAAGCGACGGAGAATCTTTTGAGGATGAGCTAATTCATTAGCGGCTTTTCGCCAGCTCGGGAGACGGGATTAACAATCCTTTTATGCCGAAATCTAATTGAAAGTATGGCCCCGTCTCATTTTTCACACCAGAATGTGATTAAATATTCCTCCGGCAGCGTGGTGGTTAGCCAGAGTTAAACCCTAATTCCATTCTTCAAACCCGCCAGTGTTGGGGTCCAAACGGCAAACGCGCGACAATGTCAAGTTCCTCATTCGGAGACACGTGAGAGGAGTTGACACTTTTGGAAATAAGAAAAAGGGAATGACATCAAGTGGTTTAGTGAGAAAAGCCCCTTGATTGAATTCATACAGAGTTGATACGAGGTGCCACGTTGAGTTGTGGCTCAACTTTGCATATATTTGGACCTGCAAATTAGCTTAGGAATTAGAAAATGAGGTGACAAAACAGTAGCAGTAGAAAAACCAAACATAATAGTTGGAATCCTCCAAAGAAATAAGTTAATGATTCATTGGTCGTGCGTGCACAAAGTCAACATGCAAAAGATACAACAATAGAACAATATTCTTCACTTTCCTTTTTTACTTTATTTGACTTGAGATTTACAAGCTGTGGTACAAACCAATGTTTGTTTTGAAGTGTGTGATGAGGATTCCGGCGTGTTTGTATGATACATAACATATTTAACGAGATGAGACCGAGGATAATTACATCACACTTAGCGTGCGCGCTATTGGTTGGCCCTCAATCAGGTCGACCGTGTGTCAATTAGCATGTGCTTGATTGGATTAAACCCTGATTTGTTAAAGGAATTTGTGCCATGTAAGAGCCTGGGCGCCTGATCTGCAGAAGGGCCTTCCCCAGGCCAGGTGTGTCTCCTAACACAGGGCCAGGGCTCCTTCCAGCCGTCCATACACACAACAACACGAAACACAACTGATATATATCGTCTTGGGCTCCCCCGTGGCTGCACTCAATATTGGGCCCGGTGTAATATTACCAGCTGAATTAGCATTCGAGTTGAATTACCATAGACATACGGAGTCTCCGACAGGCCGGACCCCCGGGTAGATCTTCTCAAATAGTGTCCGACACGCACGCTTGCACGCGCGCGCACGCACACACACACACACACGCACACACACACACAGAGAAGAAGAAAGATTGGGTTCCACCACACTTACACTTCCCTGCTTTAAAAGAACAATGACAAAGACAAGTGAAACCAGTGCGAAGGAGCACCCAGGACACCACCACCGTGTCTGGAGTGCCTTAATTAGCTTGTGATTAACTTTGGAGAAGAATCCATAGGAAAGCCGAGCTGTGGCAGAATGTCAAGCCGGTTAATTACCAAGCTTAAAGGTTGTTCCTGCAGGAGCCGATGACCGCCGCCGCCGTCGTCCTCCTCAATAACCGTCCCGACCAGGAGACACTGTCGCAGATTGACTTCAATTAACTGCATCTGTGGATAAAAAAAAATAATAAGATAACCTTGACTTTTATGCACCACTTTTATGTTCTCCGGGGTCTTTTGGGGATTTTTCTGTCGTTCTCTCGGCGCGATAGTATTTCAGCGCGAGTAGTAAGAAGAGAGCGTGCTGGTAATCAAATGAAAGTCCATCTTGCTCCTCCTCTGTGTGTATTGCAGACATTAATCCCGCTATTGAACTACGCAATGACAGCGATAATATTAAACGTCCGTCGGTGATGTTGATTAATTGCGGATCTGTAGACACGAGATGCTATCGCCTGCGTTTTTTTACCACGCCTGACAGCTAATTTCTCACTGGATATTAGTTGGGCGGGAACGCGTTCAGAACAATAGCCACTAAAATGTTAGGACAGGGCTACGACCGGTCGTTGACAGAGGACCTCTCTGCCAACACAATACCTCAACGCTATAATCAATGCAGTACATTTAAATGGTGAGTGGCTTAAACGGTTTAAACTCCAAAAGCACAAATTGCCTCCCCGCTATCTAGTAATAGTTAATTACCTTCGCCACTCGAAGACGGACCAGAGGTTACGTTTTTACCCCGGTTCGTTTGTCTGTTAGCAAGATCACTCAAAAAGGGATGGACGGAATTGTACAAAACTTGATGGTTGGATTAATTATGGGCCACTTTGATTAGATTTTGGCACATGATCCGGATCCAAATCCGGATCCAGGGGACTTTTTGGTGTGGTGGACATCGTATTAGGCGCTTTACTGAGGGCCCTCCAGTTGTCAATTGTGCTTCTGGCACACTTGGTACGGCAAAAGTGAAAAACGAGAAGCATGGAAGGAGGTCCACAGGAAAAAAAAACCACGTGCAGGTTCCAGGATGGATATTTACCTCAACAAGAGCACTCCATTTAGACCTTCTGTGAGGAACATAGGATTATGTATGGGGGGGGGGGGGGGGGGGAACGAAAGGCAAGCCCGCCCCCAAAGAGCTGCTGCAGACTACTGGAAGGCCAGCACAACGATCCAACCGCCAGCGATCGATCATGAGGTCATGATGAGGTCATGAGCGGCCATCTCCCATCAGACCCTACAGAAGGATCTCAAAAGGACCCCGTCACACCGAAGGAAGAAAGAAAGAAACCCCCAGAAGCACACAGGACTAAAAAACAACAACAACAAGGGGTTATCTGAATAGTTCTAATTGATTTTGAATCTATTGAACGGAGGAGAGCGAAGGCGGAGGACCATCCCCCCGAGCCTCGAGCTCTGGGCTCTGGGAGAGAGCATCATGACTGGCAGCCATTGACAGCGTTTTCCGCTGATAAAAAAGAAAGACGCTCCTGTGTTCCTGTGACCCCTCAAACCCCCCCCCCCCCCCCCTCCCTCCCCCCCTCCACCCCCACACACACACACACACACACACACCCCTCTTTGTTCCTCCCATCTAGCCTGGCACAGAGCACTGATCCGGCGATTAGGACGTTTTGCTTTGCTGTGGATCGCGCCGCCATAGAAAAATGAAAAAAATAAATAAATAAAAGGGAAAACATAAAAACAGTGGGTTGAAAATAAAATAAAAGAGCCAATGGGGGAGGGGGAGGAGGGGGAGGAGGAGGAGGATGAGGAGGAGAAAACCACTTGTGTCTGTATTTATTGGTCCATGAATCAATATGGCTTTTCTTACACAAAAAGGCCGCCTGTCATAGGGAGCTGGTATCTATCACTTCCATCTGGGCCGGGGCACGCTGGCAAGGTCGCTGCTGATAGCCCCCCCTGCACCGCCCGCACCGCCCGCACCGCCCGCACCGCCCGCACCGCCCGCACCGCGGGGTGGGGGTTGCCGGACGGAGCGAGGTGACAGCCGGGCGATATGAGAAATATAACTCATCCCCGAGCCGGGCCCAGAGAGATGGCCCTGATTATCCGGGGTGATTTACCGTATCCTTATTCCGCGGGGCTCATAAACACTTAGCCAGAAGACCCCATGCATATGGTCTCCGTCTGGTGGGGGGTGTTGCGTTTTTGATTTTATTTATTTTTCCGCGCTACCGTTGGCCCTATTTGGCACCTAGGCTTTGCTGACCTGCGGATCCCGTCAGGCGGCGCCGCTGGTTTATTGAACGCCATTTATTAGCCACGAGTGCGGGCAACTTGGTCTAAAGAAAGAAAAAAAGAAAAAAAAACAAATGGAGCCCTGCAGCTTTTGGTGCTTTATACCGTTGTTTCGAGCTCAGGACATCCATCTATATATCGATATATTGTGTACATATATCTTATGGCCAACTATAGTGACGTCTTAAGCCCCGCTTCCAGCATTTTTCCCCCCTTTCATATTTTTGCTGTGCTACGCTATTTTTGCGCTGGAGTTTAAAAAGGGCGATGACAGGCGATTTTTGGCAAGCACCGCATAAGTTCAACCTCCCAAGTTCCTTCTGAAACAATATTGGGTCAACAAATGAAATACCATCATTCAAACCTGCCTGCTGACGCTGTACCCACCGACATTATCGTATCTCAGTTCATTTGACACCAGTCGACACACACCACAGCGAGGTTTCCTCACCTGCTATGACATTATGAGCACCGCTATCTAAAAAGTCGCTTTAGATATATAACCGTCGGCTAATTTTTTTTTCGTTTTTTTATTTATTGCAGCAAAGCAATCGAACGCAATCTCACGACCCACTTTTAACGGTCCACTTGTTTATCACTGCGGTATCATCAGTTTTTTTTGGTTTTTTTTTAGAGGAACATTTTTAGGCGCAACGCGGCCAGCGCTGGGACCGGCCGGGCCGGTGGAGGAGGAGGTCGTCTCCATCCAAAAAGGAGACGGAATATCTTTAGCACTTCCACCCTTTCCTGTCCCCGCTGTGTGTGTTATCCGATCAGGGGAGTTTCAGCTGCCAGACGGGACACTCCTAAGGGGCCACCGGGGCTCCACTGCTAGACATTTTTTTGCTTCCTGAGCTTGTGATTAACTGCCATTGTAGATCTATAGGAGAGATCCCATGTCAGTGTGTGTGTGTGGGGTGTGGGTGTGTGTGTGTGGGGTGGGTGTGGGGTGTGGGGTGTGTGTGGGTGGGTGTGGGTGTGGGGTGTGTGTGTGGGTGTGGGGTGTGTGTGTGGGGTGGGGGGGTATAGTTAATTAGGAAAAGCCTAAAAGGTTGAGGAAAACAAAGAGCACTCCTGCTCTCACAAGGCTGTCCCGGACAGGAACCGCTGCCTCGGACTGACTTCATTTAACATCTCTTTCCCTCTCCCTCTCTCTCTTTGCACGGAACTCTACATCCACAACCCACCGCAACCACATTTAGTTTTTGGAGTAAACAATCATTATTAGCAAAGTTACTGTTGCACAAAATGAAAACCCCATTTGTGATTTTGTCGTCCCCCCCCCCTCCTCCTTCCTCAGAGTGCTAACGCACCCCTCCACCCGAACGGAGAGAGAAAGAAAATTAGGACTAGCTGATGCTTGAGCTCGACTTCGCCTCGTCTCTTTGGCGACCGAACAGCAGTGACACCACGCTATCCTGTGATGGTGCTCTGTGATTATGAGTCGGCATGAAGCCACTTAATTACAAATCGGCGGCTGACGAGTTGCACCGGCTAATGTGTTTTCACGGTGCCCGATTGCCGGGGTCGTCTCGCAGGAGATCAGGGGGGTGGGGCGGGCGGCATTGAGCACATATATTTCGAATTTGTTTATTTGTCGGAAGGCTTCGGGCTTCCTTCTGCCAAACGTTTCGTTTGACGCTCTTTCCTTGGCTGATTTAAACGTACATCTTGACTGTTTGGTTATTTTTCTCCGGCGATTTTCCATCTCTCCCGCTCTCATTTTCCCTCATTCTCTGACAGCTTCACCCTGGTGTCGCTGCTCTCGGATTAACTGCAAATCAACCTTTTTTTCCCTACTGCAGAGTGATCCCCAGCACAGAGAAGACAGAGAGAGAGAGAGACAATGGCAGAGACACCGACAGATAGACAGGGAGGAAGAGATAGACAGGGAGGAAGAGACAGACAGACAGACAGACAGACAGACAGACAGACAGAGAGACTGAGCTTCTGCTCTGGGTTTATAGACCGCCGTGTCCACTTTACCTGACCTGCCGTTATATGGGCTACTATGAATATTTATTCCTCAATGAATGTTTATTAGTCTATGAAAGTCGAGCCTAGTCTACTGGTGTTGTGATCGCTGTTTACGTTTGAATGGCTTCACTATTTATATTGTCATTGCAGCGAGGGAGCCGACTTATTGTACTTTTACCTGGGCACTGGTTCAGATTCAGATTCAGATTCAGAAAACTTTATTAATCCCGAGGGAAATTAAGGTGCAACAGTTGACACAGGGGGAATAAATGCACACACAAGAATACTAAAACCTAAGCTAAAAAACAAAACAACAACTAACTAAAATAAACTATTATAAACAAAAATAGTTCAAATAATTCTAAATGAAGTCTAAATGTATTGATAAGTGAAGATAATTTACAGTATTATAACAGTAGTACGTAGGTATATACAATACACAACAATACGTATAGTGCAAATTGGCAGTAATAATATATTAATAAATAATTAGACTGAAAAGTGACATGTGAAAAGTGAAAAAGTGAAAAGTGAATTCGGATTTGAAATAGAATTTACAGTGCAAAGTACAATGAGATGATTACAGTGCGTTGACCAAAAATAAAATAAAAATAAAAATAAGTACGTTGGCCTCAGGTCACTGAGTCTCCACTGTCCCTCTCACGACCCGAGGTAGAGGAATTATAGAGTCTAATAGCCACAGGAAGAAAGGACTTCCTATGGCGTTCTGTGGTGCACCTGGGTGGAATGAGTCTGTTGCTAAAGGTGCTTCTATATGAGGTCAGCACCTGATGGAGAGGGTGAGAGTTGTTGTCAAGGATACTACGCAGCTTGCACAGCATCCTTCTCTCAGACACCACCAACAAGGAGTCCAGCTGGACCCCCAGGACAGCGCCAGCCTTCCTGACAATCCTGCTGATCTTGTTGGCGTCTGCTGATCTCAACCTGCTTCCCCAGCACACGACTCCGGAGAAGATGGCACTGGCTACCACCGACTGGTAGAACACATTCAGCATCTTGTTGCAAACGTTGAAGGACCGGAGCCTCCGCAGGAAGTAAAGACGGCTCTGGCCCTTCTTGTAGACCGCCTCAGAGTTCTTGGCCCAGACCAGTTTGTTGTCCAGATGAACTCCCAGGTATTTATATTCCTGGACAGCTTCAGCGGACACACCCTTGATGGAAATGGGTGTGGGTGTGGATTTCCTCCTGCGGAAGTCCACCACCATCTCCTTCGTCTTGTTAGTGTTGAGTTGCATATGGTTCAGCTCACACCACTCAACGAAGGAGTCCACGACGCCCCTGTACTCCTCATCGTTTCCCTCGCTGACACAACCAACAACTGCAGAGTCGTCCGAGAACTTCTGCAGATGGCAGGACACAGAGTTGTATTGGAAGTCTGAGGTGTACAGGGTGAACAGGAATGGGGAAAGAACAATTCCCTGTGGAGCACCAGTGCTGCTGACCACAGTGTCAGACACACAGTCCTGCAGTCTGACAAACTGTGGACGACCCGTCAAATAGTCAGTAATCCAGGACACCAGGGAAGAGTCCACCTTCCAAGAGTTCAACTCTTGGAAGCTTGTTATGACAACTGGTGACTAGTAGTTATCTTGCCTACCTGTGGAGCGACCTTATTGTAAGTCCCTTTGGACAAAAGCACCTGCTAAATTACTGTAATTTAATGAATAAAGCTACGTTTTGTGAAGTGAGCAGTACCTGAAAGAAAAATACATTTGGCACAATGACTTTATGTCTTAAGAAGTTATAAGTGGCTTGTTGTATATTGTATTCTACATATACAGGTTTTGAATAATGTGTGATGAATATATCCATCTTATTTTATTTGATAAACTATTTCAATTTCAACAAAAAAGTCATGCATTTTAAGAGGTTTGAGAGCTTTGTTGCCCCTCTGTGCTGGTGCCCTATGCCTACCGCTGAGTAGGAGGCTTACCGTTTGTTGCATTATAGGACATCTATTATCATTTAAAGCTGCACAGCTGTTTGGGACTTAAACTTCACTAAATGATGAACCAGTTATCACCCTTATTATTAATATTATTGGGCTTTTTTTCCCCTAGCTGTTTTCCGTCTCTCCCTCTCTCTCTCATTTTCCCCTCATTCTCTGACAGCTTCACCCTGGTGTCGCTGCTCTCGGATTAACAGCAAATCATTTTTGTACCTACTGCAGAGTGATCCCCAGCACAGAGAAGAAGAGACAAGACAGACAGACAGAGACACCAACAGATAGAGGGGGAGGAAGAGATAGACAGAGACCAGAGAATGGCAGACAGAAAGACACTTTATTATAAGAGAGAGAGAGCGAGAGAGAGCGAGCGAGCTATCAGTGACAAAAGACACTAGGAGACTCTCATCCAGTCTGTCTAATTGCGACCCCGTGGTGGATGGGTAGTTAGGGTGGAGGGGTGAGTGGCAGCAACCCCTAATAACCGCAACCCAGAGACCCCGTCCAGCCAATCAACACCATCATCAGACGGGAGGGGAGGGAATCAGAGAGAGATGGACCACAGGTAAACATTGGAGGGAGGGGGCAGGCAGGGGTCCGATCGGGTGAGGAGGAAAACAGCGAGAGAGAGAAAAAATAAGTATTTTGAAAAGTAGCCTCGAGAAAGAGAGGAACTGATGAACAGAGACTTGAGAAAGAGATGAACCGATGAACAGAGACTTGAGAAAGAGATGAACTGTTGAACATAGACTTGAGAAAGAGATGAACTGATGAATAGAGACTTGAGAAAGAGATGAACCGATGAACAGAGACTTGAGAAAGAGATGAACTGTTGAACATAGATTTGAGAAAGAGATTAACTGATGAATAGAGACTTGAGAAAGAGATGAACCGATGAACAGAGACTTGAGAAAGAGATGAACCGATGAACAGAGACTTGAGAAAGAGATGACTGAACGAACTTGAGAAAGATAACGATGAACAGAGACTTGAGAAAGAGATGAACTGATGAACAGAGACTTGAGAAAGAGATGAACTGATGAACAGAGACTTGAGAAAGAGATGAACTGATGAACGATAACAGGACTTGAGAAAGAGATGAACCAATGAACAGAGACTTGAGAAAGAGATGAACTGATGAACCGATTAACAGTGACTTGAGAAGAGATGATGAACGAGACTTGAAAGGATGAACGAGACAGAGACTTGAGAAAGAGATGAACTGATGAACGATTACAGTGACTTGAGAAAGAGATGAACTGATGAACAGAGACTTGAGAAAGAGATGAACTGATGAACAGAGACTTGAGAAAGAGATGAACTGATGAACCGATTAACAGTGACTTGAGAAAGAGATGAACCAATGAACAGAGACTTGAGAAAGAGATGAACTGATGAACCGATTAACAGTGACTTGAGAAAGAGATGAACTGATGAACAGAGACTTGAGAAAGAGATGAACCGATGAACAGAGACTTGAGAAAGAGATGAACTGATGAACCGATTAACAGTGACTTGAGAAAGAGATGAACTGATGAACAGACACTTGAGAAAGAGATGAACTGATGAACAGAGACTTGAGAAAGAGATGAACCGATGAACAGAGATGACCCCCGGTTCTCTCTCTTTGATCAAGCACACTTCAATGTAGGTGCTATAAATCAGGGGCTCACTGAACCCCTTAGTGGCCGTAGCCAAAACTCCACGTACGGATTTAAATATCTATATTTTGTTATTACACACAACTAATAACTTATTGGAATGCCTTGCTCTGTAACAATACCTACAAAAGATCAAACTAATTGTGTGCCTGCGATGATGTATGAAACATTTAGGTCTATCAACCAGCCTGCAAGAGTCACCTCTAAACAAAACTGGTAATGGCTAGGATCTAGTTATTCTTCGGGTTCGGTTTTGAGCTTGTGGGAGTTCGGCTTCTATGGTCATTCTTGAAATATTCCATCACTCATTGAGCATGTAAGTCGGGATATGAAAATGTACCTGCTGGAATCCTGATCAGCCTCTTTGTCAGTTTAAACTGCGCCTAAGGTGCCATGGCATATAAGAACATGTTTAACTAGAGTTAAAAACATTGCCTTCACTACCAATCAACTTACTTAGAAGTATTGCAAGTTTAGAGCAGGGAATAAAAATCAGCCACTGTTGGAGGCTACCAGACCAACCGTTTCATCATCGGCATCATAAGCCGCTCAAAGTGATCTCTTCCAATGTCCATTGATAGAATATAACAACCACATCAAGAGAAAAACAACAAACTGCTGGGTAATGCAATGGTCCGTTTGTTTCCTCCACCACAAAGCAATCAATTCCATATTTTCTCCTAACCTTCTCCTCAATACACCCACGCCAGCCGGGCCTGCACACGCTCGCACTCCAACCTCTGCCTCGCATCCCTGCAGACAGGCCTCATTCGTGGCGACTCCACGGCGCCAAACAGCAGTCCAATTCTAATCTAATGATGCACACCGCCAACCCCCCCCCCCCCCCCCAGCCTTCACCAGGCCCCCACCCCTCAAAGCCTGCCCACCCACTCATGAAAATCCGAAATGAGTCCGAAATGGAAGGAAGAGCCAAGCCAAGCCGATGGGCCGAGCGTTTGCTGTTATTCCTGGCAATCGGTATGGTTTATACAAATCAATTTAGATAAGACTATTTTTTCACATTTTAGTAACTCTGGGTCCTGAAAGGAACGAGCCAACGTGTTATGAATTTGAAAAATATATATTACAGAAGAATACAGAAGTTTCCATATGATGTAAACCACTGCAATGTTATTTTAGACCGAGCCTCTCACCACTTGATTGAAGGCAATTTGAAAGCATCTTTTATGGTTTCATTGTTCCCTGAAATGGACCGCTGCACTATTTTAGCTTTAACATTACATACTTGAGCACTCGACATCGCAGGAGTGTTTGAAAGAGTGTGAAGTCATTTTGGTTTCACTGTGGTTTCAAGCAAAACTTTCGGGATTGCTTTCGAGTAAAGAACTGACGGTTCTTGACACCGTTACCTCACAGATCCTCACAGATCCGTAGCAGCCTCACAAGCACTACCAGGTTCAAGGACAGTTTTTATCCACAGGCAGTGCTTCTACTGAACTGCTAGGAGTGCTGCCACCATCATAACCAGTCATCCATATTGCATTACATTACACTATCAAACTTTTGTTGGACTTTCTGGACTCATTACAGCTAATGCACTGTTCTGCACTGCATTCATGATGCTGCTGAACTACTGGCACTTTAAAATGCTTTTAAAATGTTTTATTGCACAATTTAACACATGTACATATCAACCATCAGTCACTTTGTTATTCTTATTGTTATTTATATTGTGTACAGTATTTATATAGTATAGTGTGTAAGAAAATTCATACTGCGGGAGGGAATGGGAGTAAGCATTCCATTGCAACATTCCGTTGCATATGGCAAATACTAATCTTGAATCAGAGGACAAAAGGCTTGTTAATCTCTAAATAACTGAGTGACCGTTGCGGTTTAGACTCACCTTTACAAGACTCTATCCATCCCTATCCATAAACATAATGGACAACGCAGCGGCACGTGTCTGCAGCGTTATTCTTACAAGGACGAAACAAAGCATGTATCAACACTATCCCGTCCAAAAAAACAAAACACACACACTGTTGTTCACAACCCTAACAACTCTGTTGTTATGGCGGTCAGTGGGGAGAAAATGGAGGAGGGAGAGAAAGGAAGGAAGGAAGAAAATAAGGGAGGGTACACTGTATCAGTGGGATGTCCGGTTGTCGGTGGAGGTGAAGCCGTGGAGTCCTGCCATCGGAGCAAATTGAGCGGCGGCTCGGTGCTTCGGCGAAGGTGAAGCACCGATCTGGCGGCTCCGGGAAATCTATGCAGAGAGAGAGTGCGGAGCGGGTAATGAGGACCACGTTACCACAGAGTTTCTCCACGGTTCCCGGCGCCAACAGTTTGACGCATGTGCCGGATACACGCGGCAATCACCAAGCCACATGGTCACAAAACAGGTCTGCCGGCGCTTGAGAAATGGCGCCTCACGCAATCACTCCACTTCGCCTGATATCAGAGGACACGAGGAGGGGGAGGGAGGGGGGGGGGGGGGGGGGGGAGGAGGAATGGCTTCTCTTTCGCGGCACTAAGGGCACAACAAAGACTTTGAAGTGATGGGAGCCCTCCTGCGACCCGGAAGATGGATGATTCACCGAAGGGGGGGCAATTCTCCCTGGCGGTGGTACAGTAATGATCTGCGGCCGACGGACTCGTCGTAGCTCTTGTGGTGCGCAAGGCCCCGGTGACACCATCCAACCTGGCCCCCGGACCGGTCGGCCAGAGGGCCACACAGACGCAATTTGGGCCGGAGTAATTGCGTCAACCTGCACATAGAAAAAAAAATGATCACCAAGCAAACTCTCTCGCAAATTCTCTCTCTCCCCCGGTTATTTTTTAGGAATTTTTTTAACTCGACATTGCGACACTGACCCCATCGGGGAGTTTTTCCGACGGCAGATCGGCATGCGGCTGGGGATTTCGCAGAGATGGTATCAACAACAATACTGGAGCTCATCAAGTCCCAAAGAGGATTAATTAAGTTTATCTCTTAATCCTCTAATGGACTTGCACGGGTGCCACTAAATACGCTGTTAAAACAGAGCCTTGGCTCCGGGGCCGCCAATAAAATCAGGCGCTGGCTACCTGCCAAGGAATATACGGCCAAATGAGCTCTCTGTGTCACATGTGGCCGCTCTCTCCTCTCGTGCACTTTCCAATATGATACACCCTTGCCCTTCTCCGGCTCTGTGAACGAGCAGCCAGCCGCCACTGTCAGGCTAACTAGCAGCAGAGCAAGCCTCTATTAGGCTCACAATTACCTCCATTCCCCATTAAGTAGCAGAGAGGGAGGGTAGTGAGAGTGAGAGCGAGCATGCAGGAGAGAGAGAGAGAGAGAGAGAGAGAGAGAGAGAGAGAGAGAGAGAGAGAGAGAGAGAGAGAGAGAGAGAGAGAGAGAGAGAGAGAGAGAGAGAGAGAGAGAGAGAGAGAGAGAGAGAGAGAGAGGAGAGAGAGAGAGAGAGAGAGAGAGAGAGAGAGAGAGAGAGAGAGAGAGAGAGAGAGAGAAGCCTGGTCCCAGCCTCAGACAGATATCACATGAAATACAAATATGAGTTTGAACAGCAACCTTCGACCACATCATCCCTATTAAAGCAGTGTGCTGTCTCTCTCTCTCTCTCTCTCCATCCCTCCCTCTCTCTCCCCCTCCCCCTCCCCCTCCCTCCTCTCCCCATGCTATCACGATACCATTACATGATACACCACCTCGGCCCGTGTTGGTCATTAAAAACATATCCGTCACAATTAGAGGCGCGTGCTACGAGCACCCCCCGCGTGGGCCCTATTCACGGGCTACTTCTCCATTCAGAGGAGAGCACGTGGCAGGGGGAGCTAATGATGCACTCCGTCTGCAGATGGTCAATGGGCGAGCGCCCATCGCCGGTTGTCCAATTAAAAAGACTAATAACAGCGCCGTTCGCATTATTTTCCATTATCTTGGATTTTACACAAACTCAAAAAAAGGCAACACATGACGGCGTCGATGAACAAAAAAAATAATAATAAAAAATAATAAAGGAAGGCATGGGATTAATATTCACTTTTAATAGGAAAATGGCGGTTCCTTTTAGTAGCTAAAATATGGTCTTTGTTTTGAATATAGAAGATAGCTAGAGTTTTTTGGCGCAGTGCAATCCCGAACGTCCGGACCGTCTTCTTGCCATGGAAGGGTCACCCACCATGATTGATTGGAAAGCTACAACCTTGGCTAATTGACTTTAAAAACGCCCCCCCCCCCCCCCCCTAAATAAAGATCTATCTTCCTCGTCCGTCAATGCAGCAGAGTGCAAATATAACTTCTGGCTGACTTTAGCGGCACGCTAAGGTCAGCCTCAATGGGCAACACCACGGGAGGTGTCTGTGTGGATGAGACAGGACCCCTGTTCCATCCACACCGACGCCTCCCGTGGCAGCTTCCCAGTATTTGGAGCATCCGGAGCAGGGTGGGTGTGTGTGTTTTCGACGGTGGAGGCGGGCTGACGTCTTTATGTCGGTGGCGGCTACGGTTCCATCCGTCAGCCTTCAGCGGCAGGGCGAGACGTGCTGCTGACGCGCCACCTCTGGGTGTGATGGATGCAGCCCTGTTCTCCTGCACACCGCACACCCTCCCGGGCCACCCTTTATCTGCCGAGGCCAATCCTTCTGGTTCCCGCCATAATCAGCCAGACTCCCCCCTTATCCCTGCCCTCTCCCAACACCCATTCATCCTTCCCCAGCGTGGAGATAGGAAATGGCTTTGCGTTACATACGGGTTATAGATCGAGCATTGTGAGGAGCTGTGGGGAGAGATGACAGCTGTGAGGGAATGGGCTTCTCTACATATAAATGATGGATTTTGATGGATTTGATTGCTTATTTAACCTTGGTCTTGACAGGGGAGGCAGGAGGGGGAAAAAAGGGTTGTGATTGCTGCTGTTATACGATGAAATAAACCCAAAGATAAGAGCGAGGAGAATGTACATGGCTTTGCGGGCAAAAGGGCTCTCGAGGTCTGACTGGATTTCAGAAACACTTGAGACTAAAGATCGAGGAGAACATTTATTTTCATTTCCCCACTCTTTTCTCTCTCTCTCTCACTCTCTCTCTCTCTCTCTTTCTCTCTTATCACAAACATGCACATTGAGCTTAACACCTTTCATATTTACCAGCGATACCGTAGGTGTCGACGCACTCCTTGTTTCCCCCGTTGTGTTTTTGATTACTTCTGCTCCCTTTGCCGGCGATAACGTTGTGTGTGGTCTCAAGTCTGCGAACCGCAAGCTGTTAGGCGGGAATTGAAGCTTGGCCGAATGTGGACGGACAGACGGACGGACGGACGGACAGTGGGGGGGGGGTTGGGGGGGGGAGAAGGTTGTTGTAAAGTAACTAGCTTCCCTATCTCATCGGCAGTCCTTTCGGTCCCCTCTCCACCCTCAAGCACCTCCGACGGCGACCGTATCAAGCCGGCGCAGGATTGGACCCCCCCCATTTCACAACCACCTCCCTGCCGCGAGGCAGGGCTGCTAATTCCTACCACTGGGATTTGAATCAAGCAGCAGCCACGCCAACCAAGCGGGAGGTCTTCTTCTACAGAGTAAACACCACCGGATGAAATCCCGATATCCATGTTGCTGCTGATCCTCGTACTTCAAATCTAAATCTGGAGGACTGAATCCTCTTTATTGATCACATACATGTGCACACACACACACACACACACACACACACACACACACACACACAGTAATATTTGTTAACCTATCCAAGTATTCGGAGCAGTGGGCAGCAGTTCTACTGCCGCCCATGGGATGCAGCACCTCCACGACTAGTTTGGACTTTTCTATATGTCTTATTGTGCTTTAAATACACTGCACTGCATAACATGGATGCAGTACGCTGACCATAACCCTAACCCTGCACAAAGTGTACGCATGTCACCGGAGAGTCAAGAGTGCATGCGCAAGTCTCCTGGCCATGACTCGGATTGGTACAGTGAATTCAATATTTTTCTACTTTACCCCTCAACAGCTCTTTGTATTCCTAATGACTTTTACTCAGTTCCAGTTCATGACCCTTGCTGGCTACATGAGATCAGTCTTTGGCTCTGTATGGCCTAATAAAACCTTAAGTGTGCAAAAATGCCTTTCATAAAACGTGTCGGTTCAACAGCTTTATCATCCCGGCTATAGCAAATGTCAAACGTTAAAGTTTCATTGGTACGCCCATCAGGAATGTCGTAAAACGGCCCATAAAACATTACTTACTCCATCAGGTCGTTCAGTAATTGCCAACATGGTTCCTCTAGACAAATGTGTGTTGATTTCCCAAAACAGATCGGACAGAAACTTTTATAAACCTGAACTAACGAGAAGCCGAGTGGCGTGAAAGGTTGTTTGCCGTTTGTCCTCAGCCGTTTATCAAAGTACATTCCAAACAAATGTACACACAGTAAAATTAGTTTCTCTGCATTTAACCCATCCTAGTATTAGGAGCAGTGGGCAGCTTTTGTATATACAGTTGCCCGGGGAGCAGTGTAGGGGTCTGGTGCCTTGCTCAAGGGCACCTCGGCAGTGCCTAGGTGTGTCGGAGACTTGAACTGGCGACCTTCTGGTTCCCAAGTCCCAACAGACTGAGCTACTGCCGTCCCCTAGTTCAAATTCTGTGTCACTGTCTCTACTATCAGTGCAGTTTGTTCCTCATTCATGGCATGTCAATTAAAACCGCAAAGCAACAACTTTTTTGGCGTACATTACTCAACTCAATCAGTGATGGAAGGAGCTAGCAAGGATAACTATCAAACTCTCTCTCTCTCGCTCTCTCTCTCTCGCTCTCTCTCTCCCTCTCGCTCTCTCTCACCCCCCCCCCCTCTCTCGCTCTCTCTCTCGTATTACTGGAAGCCCCTGGCCTATTGTCTCCGTTTAGGAGGCTGTTAACCTGGGGGGAAATCTCACTAACCAAGCCTCTCCGTATAAAAAAAAAAAAAAAAAACAATATAAAAAAAAGTGGCTGGCTGCTGCAGCCGGGACAATAGGTCATAAGTGGCATCAATAAATAATTACATTTAAATGTGTCTTAATGAGCAGAGTTTGCTGACTGGGGCCGATGTTTATGGCCTCAGATGAAACTGCAATGCGCAGAACATCCATAATACAGCATGTCATAAAAGGCCGGCCCCGCTAATGGGTCTTAGTGCACCCACTGTCACGATAAGAGCATCCTCATTACATAGCCGCCATATCGCACGACCAGATATGCAAATATTACGCTGATTCCCTCTTCCAAATGTTTGCTATCTCAGCACCGGAGCTAAGCGTTTTTCGAGTGATCCTCATTACGTTCCCTCCTGCCGGGTTTATATCCTTGTAAACATGAAATAGTGGAATGCATATGACAAGTCACTGTGTGTGTGACAGATACGGTTGCAGGCGGGGCCGATGTTAGGTGAGCATTCATCTGTGTGGCTGTCCGTCTATATCTATCCATCCTCTCATCCCTCTAGCCAGCCACCGTCCATGCACCAATTCATCCATCCACCCCTTCAGTCATCTATTCATCAAAGAGACAACCATTGTGCAGTTACCCAAAAAAGACAGTGGCTTTAACACCCACAGCCATGAAGTGCCTGGAGAAACTTGTCATGTTGCATATTAACTTTTCCATCCCCGAGTCCCCACTAGACCCACTCCAGTTTGCATACAGACCAATCAGGTCGGTAGACGATGCCATTTCCCTGGCACTACACCCGGCCCTGCAGCACCTAGACAGGAGGGACACCTACGCCAGACTGCTGTTCATTGACTACAGCTCGGCGTTCAACACCATCGTTCCCTCCAAGCTGGTCCTGAGACTGAGGGACCTAGGTCTGGGCGCCCCCATCTGTAACTGGATTATAGACTTCCTGACAGGCAGGCCTCAAGTGGTAAAGATTGGGAACAACTCATCCACTCTGGTCCACAAAACCGGAGCACCCCAAGGCTGCTGCCTCAGTCCCTGGCCGATGGTGCAAGGACAACAGCCTCGCACTGAATGTCAGCAAGACTAAGGAGCTCATTGTGGACTTCAGGAGCCACCGGGGCCCCCACTCCACCATCAGCCTGGACGGGACACCGGTGGAAGTCGTCAGCTGCAGTGCGCCTACTGAAATGCTAGGAGTGCTGCCACTATCCTAACATTGTCATTTACATTACACTATCATACTTTAATGGACTTTCTGGACTCATCACACTGTATTCATAATGCTGCTGAACTACTGGCACTTTAAATGCTTTTAAATCTTTTTGCACAATTCAACATATGTACATGTCATCTGTCAGTCAATGTGTTGTTCTTTTTGTGTCTATTTTAATTGTATATATCATTTTACGGTATTGTTTAGGAGATTCATACTGTGGGAGGAAATGGGGAGTAAGCATTCCATTGTAGTTGTTGCAAATGGCAAATCAATGTATCTTGTATCCATCTACCCATCGATCTGCCTATCCAGCCCATACGTCTATCAACTTGGGGTGTATGAAAAAAATTACAATCGTGATTCCTATCGTCCATGATTCAGAATCAATTCATAACTTCCAATTATTTTTTTTGTCTTAAGTTTGCCTTTGAGTGTTTACATTATTGCTCAGTTTATCACTTTTTCTAATATAAAAACTACACCTTATACACACTTTTTGAATCGTGACCCCAAGAATCTAAATTAAATCCAGATGCCAAAAGATATACATATACATCTACCTATGCATCTGCCCATGGATCCATCCATCCATCCATCCATCTATGCATCTATCCTTCTATCCCTCTATCCTTCTATCCCTCTATCCTTCTATCCCTCTATCCTTCCATTCCGTGCCCTTCTACCTGAAAGCAGCCAGCTGTAATTAGCCATGGACGGTTGTGGCCCAGCTTCACCTGTACCTGTACTGTAAAGTGCACCACTTGACGGGCTGCCCAGGTCCTCCCGAACCTCCTCAACACACGTGGCTCCAGAGGTGTCTTAGACAACAAGCAGCATCAACAGCAGCTTCAAACAACAGCAACTTCCAACCACAACGACAGGAACAACGGACCGCTTCATCCGGAGGAGGCAGGTAAGCTTCCGCTTCAGGTACCGTCGCTTGCCACCGACAAAGCGCTGCTCCGTTATACATTATTAATCAAGGTGCACATCCTGCATCCAGGACGGATACAGGAGCCTGTGTGTGTGTGTGTGTGTGTGTGTGTGTGTGTGTGTGTGTGTGTGTGTGTGTGTGTGTGTGTGTGTGTGTGTGTGTGTGTGTGTGTGTGTGTGTGTGTGTGTGTGGCTTTGTGCTGGTGACAGACAGGCGTGGGTGACACACGCGGAACAGGTGCACGCCACCGCGGCCCCAGACGCAGCGGGATACCGCACACAGAGACCTGTTTTCCCGGGAGGAGAGGGGAGGGGGAGGGGGAGGAGGAGGAGGAGGGGGACGGGGGGGACAAACAAATCAATGGAAGGTTGGAGGTTCCAGGCAGGGATGGGGGGGGAGGGGGGGAGATTTGGAAGAAGACGTCGAGGAGACTGTTATGGGAGGGGGGGGGGGCAAGAATGGGGGCCGCTTTGAACCTCTTCCGTTGGGTTGTTGTATTACCATGACACCTAAAACACACACACATATATATATATATCTATATATAGATATATATATATATATATATATATATGTGCGTGTGTGCATACACACACACACACACACACACACACACACACACAGTACCAACACGCACACAAACATACCCACACACACACATACACACAACCACACCTAGCCACACACCACCCCCCCTCACACACACACACACATACCCAGACACACACACACCTAGCCACACAAACATACCCACACAAACATACCCGCACACACACAGTACCAACACACAAACACACCGAGCCACACACCACCCCCCTTACACACACAACCAACACACACATACAACCCCCCCCTCACACACATACATATATATAAACACACACACATACACACACACACACATTCACATGTACACACATACCCACACACACACAGTACCAACACGCACACAAACATACCCACACACACACATACACAACCAAACCTAGCCACACACCACCCCCCCTCACACACACACACATACCCAGACACACACACCTAGCCACACACACACATACCAACACAAACATAGCCACACACACACAGTACCAACACACAAAAACACCGAGCCACACACCAAACCCCTTACACACACACATACGCACAGTACACACACACACCTCTCTTGCGGCTAAGTAACAGCAGTTAAGGAGGCTCTGACTTCCTGTGGCGTCACAGGAACATCCTGTCGGCCCCGCCCCCCCCACGGCCCAGTACTCGTATACACATGCTAGTGGGTGCCTGCACGTGAGCAGGTGACCTTGTGGCTCCTCCCCACCGCAGGTTGCCCTGGATGTCAGCCTGAGGTGCTGGGAAGCCCGTGGCGTTTTGGCCAAAGCTTGAGTTGGCTACAGCGCGGGAACCTATGGAACAGGGATCCTGTACATGCTAAACAAAGGTAGCCGTAGCAGAAGAGAAGACGAAAACACACACACACACACACACACACACACACACACACACACACACACACACACACACACACACACACACACACACACACACACACACACACACACACACACACACACACACACACACACACACACACACACACACACACACACACACACACACACACACACACACACACTAAATGTCAACGGTTCATGGGGGAACACTATTAGATTGAATTAACTTCAAATAAAGACCTCACAGGATGAAAACATTGGATGAAGACGAGGGCGCCTTAAGACAACTCACAACCCTGCACACCATCGATGTTGTCGGTACATTATGTGCCTATTCATGTACAGTACATTATGTATCCAGTGGGATACCGGTCAACTATAAGCCCTTAAACCCCTTGGTCTTTCTCCACACTCGTCAGTCTGTTAAAAGGTGGTGTACGGATAGGCTCTCACTGGCATTAAACCTTAAACTGTGTGTTTCCCGGATTGTCCCCAAGTCACACACACGAAAAACAACAACACCCCTGAACATGTATGGCTTAGTGTTCTACGGCCGTGCTCCTCGAGACATGCAAACAAAAAATAAAAACACAACACAACAGCTGCCTAAATCCACAAAACATTTCAGAAGGATATTCCCCGTGACACCAAAGAGAGTAAAAATGATAAAGTTCCGAGAGCACGATACCTTTGTTTAACACTTCATTTGGATTCACCGCGCACGCGCACACACACACACACACACACACACACACACACACACACACACACACACACACACACACACACACACACACACACACACACACACACACACACACACACACACACACACACACACACACACACACACACACACACACAAAAAGAGGTCCTGTGTTACATCCGATGTTTGAACATCCAACTGGGAAGCACACGTGAACCAGGACCCTGCTGATGATAACCCTGCTGGGGAGAAACCAGGTCAGGCATCAGCGCTGGCCTATAAGGCCTATGAGACCCCACCAGAGATAATGTACCCTAGAGGAGTGGCAAAACATTACCCAACACACAATGAGGTCATTAAACCAGTGTTCAACTTCACTGGAAACAATGGGGTCAACACGATTATTATCATAATCAGTTACTCATCAGTTATCATTTGATGATGCTCAAATAAAAATATTTGATTTCAGAATCATCAAATACTTTATTGTCATTGTACGTGTACAACAACACGGTGTCGCAATCCTCAAGGTGCACTCTGTACAAACAGCAATTTAAAAAGATATATTAAAATAAATGAATAAAGTAATCTAAATTAAGGTTTAAAATTGCCTCATGAAATCGTCCCTATGGCCCCATGTACAGCCGTGCAAATTAGAAATGTATATGCATGGAAGGTGCGGAGGGATGTAAACACATCCTACTACAGTAGGTACTGTGGTATTGATGCAATACAGTATTGTAGTTAAACTTAAGATGCAGCTAATACATTTCTAATGTTCACAACCCTTTGTGCCCATGACGCGCACAGGGAGAACCCACTGCCAGAGCTGTTATATATTCAGAGCACCACCTGAAAGAAGCCCCGGTGGAGGGGGGGACTGGGACGGGACGGGACGGGGGGGACGGGACGGGACGGGGGGGGGGGGGGACGGGACGGGACGGGGGGGGGGGGACCTCCTTTTAACAGGTTAAACAGGGGGTCAGCTCACTCAAATTCCCAAGCTGCTTCACTGCCAGACCTTTTCTCAAAGCAAGGGTATCTGTGGCCCTCCCTCCCTCCACTGCACCACAGAACCATCTATCCATTGGTCGAAAGGTATGGAAATGTATGAAAAATAGCCCCAGAGTGGAGCAGACAGCCGCCATCCATCAGTGTAATGACAGGAGTGACCCTCCCCCCCCCCCCCCACACACACACACACACACACTATTGTCACCCTTCCACCAGCCCCACCTCCACACTGACCGAGTGAATGAAGATGGTCAGATGTGGGCTCAGATCCACGTCCAGCAAAGGCTTTCGCTGTGAGTGCATCAATCAATCTTGACGGTTTAGAATACCCTCCCCCCCATACTATAGACTGCCACTCACACACACACACACACACACACACACTGACATACACACTGAGACACACACACACACACACACAAGCTAACCCTGCGGACCCTCTGCATCGACCTCATAGAAACACCGGCCAAGCCCACCCACCGCCCTCACGGCAGCGCCAAAACATGGCAGCTGCCCCACATCTCCTCGCGCCGTTCTAAATATTACAGTGGTGCGGCGGTTACCCCCGACGACGACGACGTCGACAACGACGACGACGACGCAGGGCAGAGCAACCCGGGGTGAAACACAGACCCACTTACTTATCCTCAATCGCCGGTTGACTTATTTCCCCACCGCCGTTCCCAGAGGGTGGGCGTGGGCGAGGCGGCAGAGAGGCCGAGGGAGAGGGGAAGGGAGGGGAAGGGGAAGGGAATGAGAGGAGGTTGGATTTGGTTCTGAAAGCCTCCTGGAACAGCGACATCATGGCACGGTTCCTGGAGGCCCCCCCGGGAGGCTGCGCGGCGGTGCCAAGCGTCTTGATTTATCACCGGCCGCTCTGCGCCCTCGCTAATGTACCACCAGGCTGGTCTGGCTCGCTACTGGTTGGGTGGGGGGGGGGAGGGGGGAGGGTGGGTAGGGGCGAGGGTGGGTGGGTGGGGGGGGGGACCTGCCCCACGCGCCCCGTTAGAAGCCTGCTTTAGTAGCATCGACGCTGGCGTGGAGAAGGAAGAAGGGGGTGGGAGTGGGGTGGGGGGGGTGGCCTGTATTATTCATAAGATCACCCACATCATAAGGTCCCCGAGCCCCCACCCCAAGGGACTACGCAGAGTGCACTAGGGTTCACCGATTTTCCCCATAGAATCACATACATCACAGTAGTGTACAATTATGACGTGTCCATGTATCAATACCGTCTCAAAATATGTGTCTCCGGTTACGAGCGCTCATTAAAATAGTCCTTAATGGGCCACTGACCTGGGGCTCAGTTACTGTCATTTGAAGGCTAGACTATTTGATCTGACGTCAGCCAATCAGTGGGACGCTTGAACGCAAGGGTTTAGGGTTAGGCCTATGACAGTGGAGGTGCTTAGAAGCTAGCTGGCATCACCGCGAGAGCCTGAA
Source organism: Muraenolepis orangiensis (assembly GCA_027704905.1). Taxonomy (NCBI): domain Eukaryota; kingdom Metazoa; phylum Chordata; class Actinopteri; order Gadiformes; family Muraenolepididae; genus Muraenolepis; species Muraenolepis orangiensis. The sequence continues at coordinate 24,077,887 of CM051010.1, forward strand.
CAACTCAAATCCAATTGCAGACATTCAGAGTAGAATCAGATTAAGGTCGAAAAACTGTGTGTGTGGATGTGTGTGTGTCTAAGAATAAAGGCAGCATTAACAAAGGACCTTTAGCATTGGCCTGCAATGAATTGGGACTTGTTGAATTGAAAACCTAAATTGAATCCATCCATCCATCGTCTACCGCTTATCCGGGTCGGGTTGCGGGGGTAGCAGCTTCAGCAGGGGACTCCAAACTTCCCTCTCCCTGGCAACATCAACTAGCTGTGACTGGGGGATCCCGAGGCGTTCCCAGGCCAGTGTGGAGATGTAATCACCCCACCTGTACCTCGGTCTGCCCCGTGGTCTCCTCCTCCCAGCTTAATAGATGCCCGAACCACATCAACTGGCTCCTTTGAATAAACTGTTTGGATTCCCTGTTATTTATTTTCCTCAAAATGCGCCCTATACCTATATTCAGCTTCATAGTCGGTATGTGCTCAACGCTTAGGCATAAATATTAAAGAAAGCGAGGTAATTATTATTAATATTAATTATAATGAATCATTCCTTTTGGCCGGCCTAGCCTACTCACACAAAGTTATGGATAGCAAAAGCTTATGAAGGTCATAATTCATCGCAAGTCTATTAATCAAACATGCCTAGTAGCCTTATACTGGATTTGTTAATGGGTTTATTATGCATGAAACAAGACTGGGGGGAAAATAAGTGACTTGCAAAAGATTGCTGCCCCCCTGTGGCAGAAGAGAGCGTAGCAGCTCAGGGCACACTCGTATAATTAAGAGTATGGGTTCTTCTGGCTGTTGTCAAGTGTGAACCATGATGATTTGGGGAGAGGTTTAAAAAAAAATTGATAGTGTGCATCTGCTCTGCGTTTTGATGCGCATCTAAAGCCGAGAAGGAGAGATTCTTCAAACCCGCTAAAGCAGCACCGGAGAAACAGCAGGGAGAAGGAGGAAGAAAGGAGGGGAGAATAACAAATAAAAAAAACATTTCCACAAGCTTGGTACCAAAATGAATAAATCAAGACGAGAGGCCGCTTCCTCCGACACAAACTCGAACCCTCGCCTGGCCGCGCAGCGCAGCGGGCGATGGCGTGTTGCGTAGTAGTAGTAGAGTGTCCAATAATAAGTCATCATTTGACTCACTGACTGTTCCTTATCACCGCCACTGCATGAAATCACACACACACACACACACACACACACACACACACACACACACACACACACACACACACACACACACACACACACACACACCACACACACACACACACACACACACACACACACACACACACACACACACACACACACACACACACACACACACACACACACACACACACACACACACACACACACACACGAGCAACAATAAAAGCACGCCGAACGGTGCCTTTCCTCCACCGGAGCGATACGGCCAATAACAGAGGCCCGAGAAACATAAATAATAATACAAATAATAATAATAATAATAAATAATTAAATAAATAATACTGAAAACACGTCACTTGGTAATGGGAGCCGGTGTTACCAAATGATTTTTTTTTTTTAATGCCAGAGGGTAGAGATCATGTTGACGGGTGACAGGTATAAAGGTTGTGTTCGTGTTGATCTTGTCAAACGCACAAACCACCACTGATCCTTCCTGTGCTCTCTCTCTTACTCTCTCTCTTACTTTCTCTCTCTAACACACACACCTAAAATCACTCCAACATCAGTAAAGTGCACATGTGTGTGTGAAACAATAACCGCCAAATCATCTCTGCTGTTCATGGGGGGGGGGGGGGGAAGAGAGAGAGAGCGAGAGCGAGAGCGAGAGAGAGCGAGCTGTCTAGTCAATCAGGAGAGAGAGTGAGTCTATTGAAAGTTAAACAGCTGCAGCAGGCTGGCTAAACAGAAGGATCAATAAGGGCGCTTGTCTTTGAGGTTCCGTTTGTCCTTTCCTGTCTTTCTATAGATCCACCTGGTAGGTGGCGGTAGTAGCAGTTAAACCAACTGAAACACTTCCTAATCTCTCTCTCTCTCTCGTGTGTGTGTGTGTGTGTGTGTGTGTGTGTGTGTGTGTGTGTGTGTGTGTGTGTGTGTGTGTGTGTGTGTGTGTGTGTGTGTGTGTGTGTGTGTGTGTGTGTGTGTGTGTGTGTGTGTGTGTGTGTGTGTGTGTGTGTGTGTGTGTGTGTGTGCACACGTTGTGCTTGTCTCCAACTATACATACACTCTATACACGTTTGTTCTATGGATCTGTAGACCCGTAACAAAGACTTATGAGCGCAGGTTTCCTGGCGCACTGGATCAGCTCTAGGTCAGGTTATGTTGTTTTCTGTAAGTCTGTGCCATGGCTGCTCGACTTCGTGTGACGGTGCATGCGGCGTAAGATCAATGACGATCCGCCGAGAGAGAGAGAGAGAGAGAGAGAGAGAGAGAGAGTACAGCTTTCAGACGATGCATACGGAGGGGCGGAGGAGGGGGGAGATGAGAGGAGAGGGATGAGGTACAGCAGTGTGCTGCATTACCAACAACACACTTTGAAGTGGAGGAGAGAGAGATGGGGGCTCTCATACCATGAGAGTCATGTGTAGACTTTAAAAATGCACTGAGAGGAATTCGGAGAGAGAGAGAGAGAGAGAGAGAGAGAGAGAGAGAGAGAGAGAGAGAGAGAGAGAGAGAGAGGAGAGAGAGAGAGAGAGAGAGAGAGAGAGAGAGAGAGAGAGAGAGTTCAGAAGAGAGTCAAGAGAGAGTAGAGGGGAAGAGAGACGAAGTCGAGAGAGTAGAGAGGAGAGAGACAGACAGAAGGAGTAAAGAAGAGAGAGAGCGAGACAGAGAGCGCAGAATAAGGATGATGCTCTGCAATTTGAAAATGTACTCTGCTACGAATGCACAGCCCAGGGGTGTATTCAATGTTATTATATTTGTAAAAGAGCATATGAAAAATATACAGGATGGTATGGAAGTTTACGTGGGAAAATGAATACAGAATAGTTATAAATAATTTATCTTACGTTTTATTTTTTGATCCAATCACGTAAGTACACACCGAGTACAACCAATGGGGGAAAATTCAATTATAAATAAAATTAAAGTGAATGTCCGATTTCATTAGCTAAATATCTTAAATAACCAACAACTGGCGAGGCAGCGTTGCAGGCGTCTTGGAAACTGGAAACTAGTGTGTGTTTTCTGCCACCTGCTGGATTATCTCTGCCATCACACGTCCACTGCGTGTCACTGCCCACGTAATGTTTCCATCCGCCAAAAGCTACTGAGCTCTAACTTAGATTGGCATGATACTCTACAACAGCTGGGGTCCAAAAGAGAGCGAGAGACAAACACACACGTACACACAATCCGCTACCTTGCATAATGACCAGTTAGAGGGAAATGAGGCAGACAATGTTGACGTATATGTACCTACCACCCACCCACCCACACACACCCACAAGAACATTTGAGTTGATAGACTTTCATATAAACTAATGTATGTATGATGAATGTATGCAAACTAAGACATCATTCAGAGTGCATGATTCCAAATGTGCAATCCTAAAAAGTCTTCCATAACATCCATAACACACAATCGAGGTACCAGGATCAAAAGAGTGGAAGATATACCCATAGCCAATTACAATTGAATATTCACACTCACACACAATACTCATCCCATCAGGCTCATTAAAAACCCATCAGTCAGGGAACACACCAGCACACTACACACGGGGGAGAGAGAGAGAGAGAGAGAGAGAAAGAGTTCCGGAAGGAAATCGAGCAGTTCTGTTTGGATGCAATGAACCACAGGCACTTAGCCTGTCGCCCGCAATTACCTCACAGGTCACAGAACTCCGGGCGGGTCGATGGCCTCCGCCATGTGGCGTTACCGACGGTAAACGGAACCCAATGGTCTGATGTGCAGGAGAAGAGAAACACGTATATTGCCACTTTTTAAAGTGTCCCTTTAAAGTGTTGCTGGTCACACTTCGTACCGGATGCCGTCTCGTGTGTGTGTGAACCGGTCTACATCCCGTCAACAGGTTTTTACAAGCACACAGTGAGCACACACACACACACACACACACACACACACACACACACACACACACACACACACACACACACACACACACACACACACACACACACACACACACACACACACACACACACACACACACACACACACACACACACACACACACACACACACACACACACACACTTCCTTTTGTCGTATTGGGTCACCAGCCGGGGCATACTCATAATAGGCTTGACATTTCAAGGATAGTTTTTTATCCACAGGCAGTGCGCCTACTGAACTGCTCGGAGAGCAGCCACTATCATAACATTGTCATTAACATTACACTACATTACACGGTCATAGTTTGCTGGACTTTCTGGACTCATATGCATTACTCATTAAAGTCACTGCACTGCGCTGTATTCATGATGCTGCTGCACTACTGGCACTTTAAAATGTTTTAAATGCTTTTTGCACAATATAAGAGGTACATATCACCCATCAATCACTGTATTGTTCTTTTTTTTAAATGTTTTTTTTTAAGTTTTATTGTGTATAGTATTTTTATAGTTGTACGTGTAACGGACGCCAGCAGGTGGTGCTGTGCAGTGGTAAACCTCACTGCGTTGAAGCTCAGGCCTAGGGGTTTTTAGCTCTCATGTAACAACGTCACCTCTCATGCCGGAGGTCGTCAGTTCGAGCCCAGTGCGGGACACTGACTGTAACACATGTGCACTTAGCACACAGCAGTGAGGACCATAGTCGAGAACACACAGACATGTACACTCAGTCAGCACACCGCAGCAGTAGTAGAACAAAAGTGATCACCCAGGTGACGACAGACGCATTGGGTGCTGCTTTACGGTTGCGTTTCTTGGGTTTATGAAAGATGTTGAAGGTGACGATGCTCAACATTATGGGAGAAAAGGGCCTGGAAGAATAATTATGCGTTCTCCAACACGAGGGAGTGATTCAAACGAAATGTCAGATGCCGCATCTTGTTTATGAGTTTAGTGCCACAGTGTGTGTGTGTGTGTGTGTGTGTGTGTGTGTGTGTGTGTGTGTGTGTGTGTGTGTGTGTGTGTGTGTGTGTGTGTGTGTGTGTGTGTGTGTGTGTGTGTGTGTGTGTGTGTGTGTGTGTAGTCGGACAATAGCATGGCACAGCAACATAAACACCTACACCACATGTTAACCTCAGTGTACTTCTACAGCGGGCGGCACTGACAGCACAGATGGAGCCACAGGCGCGCGTGTGTGTGTATGTGTATGTATGTGTGTATGTGTGTGTGTGTGTGTGTACACTCCTGCTGACTCAGGACCTACGCTCTAATCTACTTGTTGCAGCTGTAGGTTATACCACATGTTTATCGAGGCTGCAAAGGAAAATCACCAGATCCACATTTAAGTTCAAAAGCAGCTGTGCTCCCCAGCCCTCCTGTGGTGGACCAGCCCTGGGAGCTGGGAGCCCAGTGCGGAGATCTGGCCATCATCAAGGCATGGATGTTGGGAGTGTTTGGTTACATGAGTGTGTGTGTGTGTGTTGGGGAGACGATGGGGGGGGGGGGGGGGGGGGGTACTGCCTCGCACACCACCATGGACAACAAAGACTCCCGGTACAGTCATATGGGTCAGCTGTGTATCGCTGTGTGTGTGGTCACACCTGAGAGTAATCACTGTCAAACTGTGGCGTTGGCGTGAGGTCACTCACCAAGCATGACAACATGGGGCTCAACTCCCACTGACGCCCTCACCACATGGGCGGGACGCCCCCGTAGCGACCCGGGTTCAATTCCCCCATCTGTGGTTCAGCGAGCGCGCGCTCTCTCGCGCTCTCTCTCTCTCTCTCTCTCTCTCTCTCTCTCTCTCTCTCTCTCTCTCTCTCTCTCTCTCTCTCTCTCTCTCTCTCTCTCTCTCTCTCTCTCTCTCTCTCTCTCTCTCTCTCTCTCTCTCCTCTCTCTCTCTCTCTCTCTCTCTCTCTCTCTCTCTCTCTCTCTCTCTCTCTCTCTCTCTCTCTCTCTCTCTCTCTCTCTCTCTCTCTCTCTCTCTCTCTCTCTCTCTCTCTCTCTCTCTCTCTCTCTCTCTCTCTCTCTCTCTTTGAGATGGGACCAGGGAGCTGACTAAGTCATCATTGACGTCCCATGAGGACCAGTTCACCACCACCTCTGCTACACAAGCATCTACTGCAGATGTTGTCCAGAGAGGAGGGGGGAGGGGGAAAGAGAGAGAGGCCATGTAAGAGGGTGCATCGGAAGATGAACCACTCAGTCGCGCACGTGCCTCTCTCTCTCTCTCTCTCTCTCTCTCTCTCTCTGATCAAAGTTACGTGGTAGTTAGTCTACTGGGTTGCAAATGACAGACTCACAGGCTGATCGTAAACAAAAGTAAAAGTACATATATTATATATAGATAGAAAAACAGATTCATTGAAATCAAACCCGAGAGTGACAATTAAATCTACCACTGTCCCGCTCAAGTCCAGAACAAAAACCACACACACACACACACACACACACACACACACACACACACACACACACACACACACACACACACACACACACACACACACACACACACACACACACACACACACACACACACACACACACACACACACACACACACACACACACACACACACACACACACACACACAGTTAAAGTGGTTGGACACCCACATACAAATGGAGTTGGATAGCAGGCCAGCTGCACAGCTTAATGATAAGCAGGTGCTTTGCACAAATTACTGCAGCCGGGAAAATTAACCTCTTCATCGAAGCGCAAAAACATCACTTAAGAAACTTCAGGAAGTCATTATTGACATATGCATAAGCCCAGTTTATTTATGCCCCCATCAAGAACCACGCCGTGTACATTCCTTTCCAACCTCACAGAGGCCAGGCGAGCCAAGTCCTCAAGCCCACATTCTGAAAGGGCCTTTTCAGCAGGTATCGGGTCCCAGAATTACCCAGAATGCTTCTCTTTGTTGTACAAACGTGGTGGTCCTCTAGTCTAGTGGAACACATTTTGATATTTTCACACTTCGCCTGCCTGCAACAACAGAGCAGTGGACCGCAAGCACACACACACACACACACACACACGGTCGGTCTAAACTGTGTGCAGGTAGGGTCCACTTTAATACCTCTGGAATCAAACGCTAATCTAAACAGCTGTCTGCTAAAGCAGGGGCCAAAAGCCCACTGCCTTGGAATAACATGAGAGCCAAACCCGAATCAGCACAGGAAACATATTGCTGCACATTCCCCTCAGCTAATGAATTGACCCAGCATTAAGGCATTACAAGTGGAGAGCAAATGAGATATCAAATGTTATTTAGGAAAGGGGCCACCATTTAAAGACAAACAGGTTGCTAACAGTTCAGCGTGTGTGTGTGTGTGTGTGTGTGTGTGTGTGTGTGTGTGTGTGTGTGTGTGTGTGTGTGTGTGTGTGTGTGTGTGTGTGTGTGTGTGTGTGTGTGTGTGTGTGTGTGTGTGTGTGGTGTGTGTGTGTGTGTGTGTGTGTGTGTGTGTGTGTGTGTGCACAACGGCCTATAAATTAACCAAACATCAAATGTGTTCTTAGATTGCATAGACCAGCTAAAGGCAGCTAAATATATAAGTAAGTAAACATTTGTCCCCTTTTCTCAAACAAAAATGGCGAAATGACAAAATGCCCCAGTGTGCATTCTGGGTAACTGACAACCCCAACAGAGCAGAGAAGGAAACATGACTTGACTCAACAAAAAAGGGTACCATATACGATAATGGCATGGGGCAATGTTGAGAGATCGTTGATGATTAGTGTCGTGTCATGATGTGATTAGTGTTTCATATGTTTTCCCTCTGAAATGTATTTATGTATCTACGCATCACATTAAACTTTAACTCAGTTGGACACCACATACACCAGGAATTAGTATGCGACGGCACACGCCCCGTGTCAAGCAAAAGTCGAGAGGGGTAGTAAATATTTGTTTACGTCACGCTCCTCCGCAGCGCACACAGTGGGTGTGACAGGACGTTGTTTATCGGCGATCACTGCCTGCTTGCACAGACTTCTCCTGTGATCCGCTAACACGGGGGGGGGGGGGGGGGGGGGGAGAAACACTAAATACAATCAGCAAACATGAAAGCAGAAGCCATAAATCTCTGTTTTCTCTCGTCGCCGCACACCAATCTTCCCCTGTCGTCTTTTGTTATGGGAGACCCAAACAAAGCAGCCCACGCTTCCCGCTCCCTCTGCTGTCACACAGAACAGAATTCTGATGAAACCACCGATACCTCCTACACACACACACACACACACACACACACACACACACACACACACACACACACACACACACACACACACACACACACACACACACACACACACACACACACACACACACACACACACACACACACACACACACACACACACACACACACACACACACACACACACACACACAGTCCATTAGAGACTGCCACAATGAGCTCCCTTTCAGACAGGTGTGCAAAGTCCTGAATATATCTCTCTCTCTCTCTCTCTCTCTCTCTCACCCTTCCCCTCTCTCTGTAACACTCTTCTCTCTCCCCATTTCTGTGGACATCTCTCTCTAAGTACTTTCAAAGTGGCCCTGCTTTGGCCCGAGTGAGAACAAAGTCCAAATAGAGCTACCCTCAGGATGGCATGAGGAGATGGTTGGGACCAGTCGAACAATTGTCTCGCTCCTGGTGCAAGAACAAATGGAGAATATGAGAATATGACCCTTAAACTGAAACATGATACATACATAACATCGGGTAATGTTTTGTCTGTTTGTCAAAAGGTTTTTACGGAATTGGACCGAACTTGGTGGTTAGACTATTTATGGGACAAGGAACAGCTCATTTAGAATTTGGCGCAGATCCAAATCTGAAATCAGGGGACTTTTTGGTGTGGTTTAAATTAATGTATTCATCTTAGGGATGCACCACTATGACCCTTCTTGGCGGATACCGATATACATAAGCTCTGAGCAGTCCTCTGTTTGCAGTGTTCAATGCAATTGTCTGTTGCATGAGGGGTGAACATTTATTTCACCATTCAACTTTAAACTTTTTCATGGCACATCTGACTGAATCTTTATTTGCATGAGTCATGGCAGGGACAAAGACTTCAGTCAACCACAGGCGTGTATCCTTTTGAGTATTCAAATTCACTGACCACTGACCAAATGTAAACCATCATTGGAGTGAGGGGTTTCCACTTAGTAATCCAAACTGTAATCAATCAATTAGCCACTTCTTCTATCCAGCACGGAAAGAGAACATCGTAAATCAAAAACATATCTTCATATCTTCTTAAAAACGATATACTAAGTGGCGCAGGTGTTAAAAGAGGTGACCCACCCACCTTAACCTTGGGGTAGAAATTCATAACCACCTGAAGCTCAGCCAACACATTTGAGTCAAATTGTCACACTGGCAAACCGTTCGCTCGGCTTTCTATGCCTGAACCTACGACGCTGCCCCTAGAAACTGAAGGAAACAGCGTTCGTGGCCCTAGTGCGCTCTAAACTAGAGAACGCCAGCTCGGTCTGGGACCCCTACACTGATAAAGACAAGGATGCTCTGGAATCAGTACAGTGAAGAGGTGCAAGATTCATCTTCGCAGATTATAAGTGGGACAGCAGTGTCACCGATGGAACTGAGTGAAAGGCGGAGATTGCCTCAGTTAGTCCTCTTCTTCAAGATCGTCCATAACATCTCAGCCCTTAATGCGTCACTGTACCTAGAGCCTGTTAGAAGTACAACCCACAAAACTAACTCTTTGAACTTTGAGCGGAATATATTAGCTTCTAGCGACACTCTTAAATACTCATTCTTTCAAAGAACAATCAGAGAGTGGAACTTGCTACCAGAGGAAGCTGTCATTGCAGAGTCCGTCGAGTGCTTCCGGGAAAACGTTAAGAGACATTTAGCGGGGGATCATTCATCCCCCACTGAGCGCGACACCTCGGGGTTCTGCTCAGTATTCATCCAGATCCAGGCCTCTGAATAAGTCGCCCTAATCCCCGTTTGGTTGACGGAGATCTCTTTAGTAAACTCCCACTAACCTCCAAAGAGACCCCCACTTAACCTTGTAGAATGAAGATGAATCCCAGCGGTGTTGTAAAATCTATCTGGGAAGCGGGAAAAAAAAAATGTAATAATAGTGTGAGAACTATTAAAAAGTCATTAGTTGAGAGTTGAGGTCTGGAAATAGACCTTGTGCCGTGTTTTGGTAATAGTGAACAAAGCTACTGCATGTCCTCATTCATCCCGAGTGGACCTGTAGCCCGCTCCCAGCATGAAGAGGGAAATTAGACCGACTGGTACTTTTTGTGACCCGTGATGAAGTCCATTTAACCTCAGCCATGGTTTGAACCGAACACCACAGCTGCTGGTCAGAAATAATAATAATAATAATAATAATAATAATAATAATAATAATAGCAAACTCCCACAGAGTTTGTCTTGGTTCTTATAACATTTGACAGGGAGTTCCATAATGCAGATCTAACCCCTTGTTAACGAAGACACGAGGCAGCATATACCTTTAGTGTGCATAGTAGTACATAGGACAGAGGGAAACTGAATAATTGTCGATACCATGACTTCAAGTAGTTGTTAAACAAACTTTATATTCCCTCACAAAATGCATACAGATTGAATGAAAATAAAGTCTATAGGCAGACCTATTTGGGCAGTCATTTGTACAATTGACATAATCAGAAATTGACTTTGAACATGTTACATGTGTGTCAATGTTCAACATTGTAGTGTTTTTTTGCTTGCTGCCCACCATCACAATAAGTTCAATAACCTGGTCTTTTTAGGGTTTAGAGTGAAAAGTGATACGTTGACATGTTGACCCCTCACTATTCCCCACAGAGAGAGAGAGAGAGAGAGGACCTCATCCAGCAGACCTTCCTGGAGGAACATGTCCAAGAGCTGACACCAGATCCCCTGAGACCACGAGAGACCGGGTCAAAGTCCACCCAGTCGAAACATCCCTCACGTCCTCAACCAAGGACAAAAAACGAAAACGAAAAAGGAGATGGCTACTCGGACAGGCGACGCCTTCCTTTTGTTTCTGGTTTGTGCTTTGAAGTCCGGTGATTTTGTGAGGGTCATGAGCGGGTTCTCAGCCACCGCATGAGAAGGGTATCTCGAAGGCTGTTCTGACGTCCTCTAAACCTTTATTTTTTATTTTTTTAAATCACATAATTGGCATGTTAACGGTACCGCTGTTTATGACCTAAAGTGGTTCTTCTTTCTGAAGATGTTGTTGGCATGTTGGTCATTATTTACGAGGTACTTGCGATGAATAAAACGCCCCCCCCCCCAGTCAGTCATTCATATTCCTGACACACCGAGGCAGAGCAAAACGCTGCGGACCAAATAACAAGCCAGTGCGTGACGTGCGGTGCGATTACTTTCCATAAACGTCGACCGTGTGCCACATATTGCCCTCACTCACTAACACATAAAACGCATGAACACGGAAACGCAAAACCAATATTTGCACACAGATTTGTCTGGCTTAAGGCTTATTATTTCTCCAATCCATATCATCAGGATTATTATAAACGCAGGATTCAAGCCAGTGTGTCGTGGCAGGTATTCCAGACATTAATAACATAAAAGATAACGGGGAATGTTCATACTAATAATTACAATGTGGTGGTACATTCACAAACCGCTTCTGTCCATACTTTTTTGGGGGGGTTTGGAGATGTGAGCAGAGGTAGACCTCTGATACACAGGTGTGTCACACCTGGCGTGTGTCTTACCTTGGACTTGGCTTCGTCTTGTTCCTCAGGCTCTGCCTCACCGGATATCCTCTTGTCACCCTGATCCGTGAGGCCAGAACAGACATGTGAACGTTTAAGTCCACGTTGGTCAGAGATAGGGAGGAAGGAGACTGTGGCACCACTTCTGTGATGGATGGTGGAATGCCCTGTGATAATGCTGCAAGTATCTGCCTTTTATCTATCTCCAATACAGTGTTATGGAACTAAGATGTTAGAGCATGTATAATGTGTCAAAATAAAATGGAGCAGAAATAAGCCTACATTTGATATATTTGGCTATATAATAGTATCCCCCCCCCCCCACGTATTTCTATCTTGACTATAGGCAATTACATGGTATTACATACATGTTGCACCCTTAAGTAAGTGGTTCCTCGATCTCACCTTGTAGATGCCGATCACCTGATCTGCGATGCTGTGGATGTTCAGCATGTACCGGTGCAGGTTCTGCTGGTACTTGAGCGCAGCGAGCTGAGCTTCGCCCTGCAGAGAGGCCACCTGGGCCAGGAGAGACCGCTCCCTCCGGACCCACCTTAGACGCGCCATGCGGGACTCGTGTTGCAAAGTGGCGCTTCTCCGCTCGACGTTATTGACGTGCGCTCGGACTGCCTCCAAACAACAGTGGTTCCCCTGACGAGGCGGTAAAACAACACCGCACAACACCTTTTCGCAAACACAACGATGACAGTCTTGCTTGGTTTGGGAGTCCATCGCACCGAAGTTCAAAACTTCTTGACGGGCAACGTTGACGCAATCTGCGCACATTGTTGTCGTGCGTCCCGATCAGCCAATACACGAGGATATGGAGATATGGACACTGAAACTAATGGAGTTTTTCAACTTGCTGTCGTTGTCTCTGTCTGCAGATCGCGGGCGGCCAGCTGACCTCAAGACATGAAATGACACTTTGGGTAGGCTGAGCCTCAAGGAGCTGACCAGGGGAAACTTTCCTCCCATGCGTAACGTGTGCGCACTGGCACACACGCACTTTTAAGAACTCTTAACAAACCCGTTATATCTATCGTGTTATAAATAAAGACACACGATTTATGGATAATATTATTTAAATATTACCAAGTTAATAATTTTCTAATAGGTCTTCTACCTCGAGACACCACAGGACCGCTTTCTGGATGACAAACTAAATGAAGTAAGGATGACCGCCGCTAGAGGTCACTGTTCTCCCTCTAATATAGGTTCAGACAGTTAGTTGATATTATACGGTAACAAATGTTCACTCTTCAAGAGTAACGTAAGCTCTTCAATGTCGATACACGAGAGCTTGAGTGGTTCTTGTGGGAGCAGTCCGCTCACCAAGAACCACTGGAAGGAGATATATCTAACCTTGAGATAGACGTTGCTTTAAAGCGTTCCCTAACTACTGTATGTCTGTCTCAGTGTCTTAACACAGCATGACGTAATACTGGCATTTCCTCCAGCTGTAGTTGGTGATGTTCACATTACTCAGAGCGTGTATACTGTGTGGTTTGCATGCGTATGAGTCTGACAATGTCTTAAAGAGATGACGTTGTATTACAAAACAGGTACTGGAAAATAAGTACCAAAAAGGAACAACGAGATCAAAGTAATAAAACGACGGGTGAATGATCTCTGCTGAACATAACACGCCAGCAGCAGAGACCAGGGAAGTGAAATGAAAACATGACCTTCCAAACTGGAGACACGAAGGAGACTAAACCAAACTACACGAGGGGAGGAACACAAACACTCCATTACATCACAGCCATCAAACACGGGAGTCTTCCCCCCCCCCCCCATGAGCCAAATGAAATGGACTGCCCCAATCAGGCCCAATTAAGCAGCCGCACATGTCGTTAATGCCAGCTGTGACTCTGGCCTCAGCAGAGGTAAACTCAAATAAATATGAAAGTTTGTTATATGAAACCAAAGTGTTATCATTATCAGAACTGGATGGTGGATGTGCATTATGCATGTTAAAATAAGTGAAAGTAAAACGTGTGTGGTTGGAACCCCAGCCCTCACCTCTTTGTAAACATTGATTATAGAACTTATTGTAAGTCAATGTTTTAGACAAGTTGAAATATGTATTACCAGCATTGTAATGAAATATTGCACATTTGTCTGCCAAGTAGACCTAGGCTACAATATTTCCATGAAAGATACCTATATAACCTGTATAATTAAACTATATTTGAATACGAGAGGATGTCACGAAATAGATGAAGGCCTACATATCAAACCCAGGAGGGTATCCTCCTGGGTAATGTAGTTTGGGGTTATCCGAGGGGATATGGTCGGAGAATACATTGAACAGTGTCCATGTAATTCCCCCTTGTGTGTTTTGTGATTTCATGTCAGTGAACATGGAGATACCATAAGCAAAAAAAAAAGCCAAAAGCAGATTGTTTGACCAAACCCCCGATGAATGTGACTGGCAACCACCAACTTGTTTCTGACATAATTCAAACTTGTTTCACTAGACATTCTATGAGGTCAGTAGGTTGACCTCATAGTTTAACTACATCTCCAGTTCATAAGAGTAAAAGAGTAAAAAGGCAAGACGACTTTTTTTGCCAAAGTAAATGTTTTAATTGCAGCAATATAATATTAAAGTCAACAGTCCTTCACTAGACATTAAAAAGGCGCTTTAAACTAACAGTTGGTACAGAGGTGGAAGTGATTCAGGGACCGTTTCCAATCCTTGGGCTGGAGCCGGCTTCTAACAGGAACTTTCCTTTTAAAAAAACAAGGTGGTAAAAAGGGTCTGCATCAGCTCTTTGAGCAGGATAACCCCCCCCCCCCCCTGGCCTCCGTCATAACCAGTGGGGTGTTTCGAGGACTTGAGGGCATTCGAGGCTTAGCCCCTTGAAGAAGCACATTCTTCAAGTACATGTCTTAATCTAAAAATGTCCAGTTATGAATTGTCATGTGAGTATAGATAGCTGGTCCCCAATACATTTTAAAATCATAATATGGTAACAAAAATGGTAAACAAACCCCAGTGGAAATAGGGGAACCTTAAGAGGGGATCGACCAAATGATATGTTTGGCTATAGTTGCTGGGGGCAACCAGGTCAGAGGGGACTGGTCTGGTGGACTGGCTTGGATCAACCTTTATTTGATACCAGTAGGCAGTAAGGCGAACACAACTGGTTGTGAGGACTATGAATCTCAAGGACTCTGGCAGGAAGTAGTCCTATACGTGATGTATAATGGCAGAGTGTTTTGAGTTTTGATCACCGAGGTAAAATTGCTTTTATATTCAATATTCATTTGATATTATTCTTTCTATTCTTTTTTTTCAAAATGATACATGTTTATTATTGTATATACTTGTAATACCTGGCCTCTGTCCACAACTTTGTTTTGTCCATAAAGTGTGTCCCCATTTAATATACACCAATAAATATGATGAATGATGAACATCTCAATAATTACATTTTGCAGGCAGAATGTGACCTGTTCTACAACATAATGTTCTCAACATGTCAGTCACACTGCAGTGACTAATGCCACTCACCTGTCATAACATGTTGCAAGCATGCATAAATGTATCAGCCGGTCTAATGTTTGGACAATAATATATGACCATTTCATGTTACAAAACCATTTCAAAGCAGCAGCAGCAGCAGCAGCAGCCCAATAGAACACACTGTAAGAGTTAACTACATTTGTTTTTATTGATTCCTTTAAAATCCAGCCAATCAGAGAGTCCAGCATCTTGACGATAACTACTTCGGCTGCATCATCTGCATGGAATCCTTCAGTCAGTCGTTCTACTTGGTCCCAAAGACAACTCAAAGACTCACTGCGTGAATATGACTTGCTTTAATCACCTCCACTGAGGACTACCAACCCCCGGGGAGGGAATATAACCATGTATGTAATGGAAAGCCACAGGAGGAGGATTCAGAAGAGATGAGACGATTCCCCTGCAAAGTATAAAATCCCACTGCAGTAGTGGTCACCAATTTTCGTTTTCCAATGTTCATGCATGGTACAATGTGTGGTTTTTGAGTTGCCGTTTTCGCCAAAATATGTCTTAATGTTCAATTCATGCATTCACGCAGCTTGTCGGACGCTTGTGTTGCATGAGGGGGGGGGGGGGAAAGCACTTGGTGGTGGATGTGGATATAGTTACAATGATAAGCTTGGCTAGCCTCCTCAACCTCCGGCAAATTATATAGTACCTTGCAAAAAACAAAACGGTTCAGGAGGTACAAATAGTTGAATAATTACAAATTAGAATAAAATTATGATGCTTATATTTATATATATATACAGATCTATATATCTATATATCATCTATATATAGATATATATATATCTATATATACACACAGTATATTATGGCATGACATGGCAGCTTTCATTTTGACAAAGACACAAACAAAGCAGCACACATTAGGTTTTACAAATGGCTTGCTTCTCCATCTTCATTTAGCACACAGACGGTTTATGATTGGACCCAACGGCGACGCACATCAGATTGGGAGCTATAGGCAAGTTGTGTTATTAGAGAACGTATGGGAGCCATTAAAGCAGCAGACATTGCATTGCACCATTACTGAATGAGGTGCCCATTTAACAAAAGATCACATGTACAAAGTATCCATGGTGGAAAAGCTAAATGATAAAAGATGAAACAAATAAGTATTACAGAAAATGAAAAAGCCAACATTCTTCACAAAGCACAAGTTGGTTCCACTGGTACCAAGTTCAAACTCCTACAGTCAAAACACAAGCATTTCTAGACGTACACACCTCATTGTGTAACAAGTCTGTCAGATTGGGATTATGGGTAGGTGGCCCTCATTTTAGTGAAGCCACGTAGGGCTACATTAGTATACAACTGTTAAATCAAGATCACAACCGTCTAAAACGGTTTGTTAATTATAGGTTCCATCCATTTTCTTTACATTCAACTGCATTCAAATTGTTATGTCACCATTGGGGTTCACAATTGTTTTGGAAGTAATTGTCAATACTTTTAATTACAATTTGCAATATTCTGCAATAGGGGGTCCACATCAATCTAGTTAGTATCATTGCACAGATAACACCAATAGCACATTCAAACATAAATGATTGCATATATTACATTGCCATGGCTTTTTCTTTTTTTTAAGTCTATGACCCTAAATGTTATTAGCTTTTGACTGTATCGCTGTAATCCACGCTGTGCTTCGGTTTCTAAAAGACAATTAAAAAAGTAAGTACTCTGAAACGCAGTATTATAACCACAAGACAATTTCATAAACGTGTACACTTATCGTTCACAGCCATCTACCCGCTAGCTTATCATATGGAACGCATCGTCGGAGAGGCTATCCAAAACGTCAACGCGTTGGAAATAACCGACAATCACATTTATCGACATACCTTTATCCGTTTAATAAAAATAAAAAAAAAGGAGAAACGGAAAACAACAGCTTCATAATTCAGAGGCGCAGTCACTCGCCTTCCGCTGCCCATTTTTAGAGGAGATAATTGTGAAAGATAAGAGTCATCGTTTACATAAGGCATATTGAACAAGTCGACAGAACACGGTTATTGACACTCCAGGATGCTTAGTAGATACTAGATAAGGGACGTCTTTGCCTTTGTGTCCAATTCGTGTCAAACTTTCTTTCTTATTTCTTTTTGCTTTCATCCCACAAACTTATTCCCCAGCGGGTGGACATAGTGTTGGAATAGAGGGGGTGGTGGGGGTGGGGGGGGGGGGGGCCGAACCAAAAAGATTGTGGAAAAAGTCCATGAGTCCTCATAGGCTGTCAGCGTCACAAAGTCCCTCCCCCTCCCCCCTCACAGGAAGTGAAGACATAAGGGGGTGGCGCTACATTCAGAGGTCCAGGCAGAGGAGGCCCACCAGCAGTAGGCAGAGACCGCCTAGGGACCGGGCAGCCTTGACTCCTTCACCTGAAGGGGGACACAGAGAAAAGAAAATCTCAGTCTCACCTCTGTTGGCGTCGCGAAAGAGTTGAAGTTGTTCCATAAAGGTTAATGCTGTTTGTTTTGTATTAACTAACGTTGCTTTGGATCAAAGCAACGTACAGTGGATTTATCAAAGAGCAGTTAGTTATTCGGCAAGAATGCATGAAAGGTATAGCTGCGGACGATGGGGATGGAACCCACAACCCACTTGCATCTGAGGCCGAGTCGAATATCCTGGCCCCTACAAAATCCTCCTCGGTTAAAAATACATGAATAAAAAAGACATCGCTTATTTGAATATGCACTACAAACCGGAGAGGGATGCCTCCATCGATCAAACCTAAGCCAATGTTCCACCCCCCCTTTCCCCCCCTTCCCTAAACAGTCAGCCATTATTCAGAGCCAAGTCATTTGTCAGCGGCATGGCTTTTTATAATCCTCTGCAGCTTCAATTCCAGAGTCGCAGATGTCAAGCTGTCCAGGTGTGCCTGCAGGTCCCGCGATAACGGGATGAAGGAACCCGCCAGGTGGACGGGGCTGATCAAGATCCATTACGGAGGCTTATGACCCCCCCCTTCCTTGACCCATTCCAACCACCAGCACAAAGCAGAAGATACAGCTCTGGCCCAGAACCCTATAGACTCATCATCCATCATAACTCTTAAGCCTTCACAAGACACCCAACGTGAGGGCTTTGCTGGAGCAGCTACTGGGACCTCTCTGAGCCCCCCCACCCCCACACACTCTCTCACACACACACACACACTGAGCCCCCCCCCACCCCCACACACTCTCTCACACACACACACTGAGCCCCCCCCCACCCCCACACACTCTCTCACACACACACACACACACTGAGCCCCCCCCCACCCCCACACACTGTAGTGGGGGACCACCTTAACCTCACCAATGGTTTCCCATTGGAATCAAACCTGCACACGTCCTAATGTGGAGTGAAGGGGGATTTTCCCCCCGACATTTGATATGAATTGATATGAATGGTTTATATGAACTTAATACGAATGTGACTAAATGAATACATGAATAGAGAGAGCTTGCAATGACTTCTATCTATGGTCACTGCCTTTGGCTATTGAGAAAAATCATACAAAAACGATTTAGCCAATTTGGTGTGTCTCAGGAAATCCCTGTTGTTTCCAAGGTGTCAACCCAACACACAGTAAGACACACTGTTCTCATCTCTCTCATCAGCAGCCGTGTGACATCACCTGTGATTTGAATCTGTGACACCGGCCCATCTCCTCCAGCACTGTGTGCCCTGACCTCCACCTGCATGACGTCCTTTAACAAGTCGAGTTCTATACTCCGCTTAGGTGTATTGTACAGGGTAAAATTGGTTTGACCCTGCCTTCTGCACAGGACCTATGGACACACACACACACACACACACACACACACAGTACATGGTGTGTATTAATAATGTTTTGACACACAAGTGCGGAGCATAGCTTGAGACGACACCAATTGGTGTACACACACACACTACACTACATAGTGTGTATTAATAATGTTTTGATACACAAGAGCGGAGCATGGCTTGTGACTACACCAACAGGTACACACACACACACACACACACACACACACACACACACACACACACACACACACACACACACACACACACACACACACACACACACACACACACACACACACACACACACACACACACACACACACACACACACACACACACACACACACACACACACACACACACACACCCCTCACCTTGTAAAAGTCTACCGGTGACTCGTTAGCGAGGGGCACCACTGGTTCCCAGGCAATGTTCACTTTCTTACCCTTGACCTTCTTACGGATGATTCTGGGGGCTGACTCGGCGCTGGTTGGACAAGAGAAGAACAAAAGCACAGACGTACAACATCATGACAAAACTATAGCTGGGTTACCAGCTAACAGTTGAAGCTAATTTCAAGCTAACTTTTGGAAGTTTGCACAAAACCCCCAAAAAAGGAAAAGTGAATTAGTTGTGTTTCCATCCACTAGTTGGAGCAAACTAACTACGTAAATGGTAAATGGACATTTATATAGCGCTTTTCTAACCTGTGGTTACTCAAAGCGCTTTACAAGTCAAGCCTCACATTCACCCATTCATACACACATTCAACCACCGAGGGCGGAGTCAGCCGTGCTAGGAGACAGCCAGCACGCCAGGAGCAGTTAGGGTTAGGGTGTCTTGCTCAAGGACACCTCGGCAGCTTTTGCTAGGAGGCCGCGGCAACCTTCCGGTTTTGTGAGGCGACCGCTGTACCTCCTGAGCTATACTGCCGCCCTGTAGGTGCGTACAGTCAGCGATACTGTACGTCGGCGATGACGGATATGGGGCGGTGACGTAGAACGCTTGAGAAGAAGCCCACGACGTAAGTCACACGAGTTCAGAGTTCGATACGTCAGAATTTATTCGGCAAAGATGTTTCGCCATCTCAAGCGAGCGTATCAACTTTTACGCGAATCAGAGGAAGTTCATTTGAATTTGGCCGTTTCCATCAACATTTTCTAATGTTCGTTGCTCGTTGCTTCAAAATGCAAATCTAAATAGGGGGATGGAAACCCGATTTATGACACGACAACACGATGGCCAATGAAGACGGTGAGGTGTAGAGGGGCAGTTGGGTAAGGTAAGGTTAGGTCAGGTAGAGTAAAGAAAGGTATAGTATATTGTATAGTATTATTGTACTTTTTTCCTTACACTTTTGCCTGAATTATTGTCCTTCTACCTGAGCTCTGGTTCAGTTCTTGGAGACTTGTTAGAAATGAAATGCACTTCTGACTTCTGGTGAGGAGTTGTTCTCTTACCTTCCTTTGTTGAAACACACTATTAGTAAGTCGCTTTGGATAAAAGCGTCTGCTAAATGACTGTAATGTAATGTAATGTAATGTAATGTGATGTACAGCATAGTAAGGTATGGTAACGTAAGGGTAAAAGTGAAGGTCAGGTATAATATATACAGTACTGTAAGCTAAGGCGGATAGCTATAGTACGGTATTGACCCATATACACATTCATTTTCACCCATTAATACACCAACGGCGTTGTCAGCCATGCAAGGAGACAGCCCAGTTAGGGTTAGGGTCGACACTTAGGCTAGGAGGCGCCGGGGGAATCTAACCAGCAACCTTACGATGAAGGTTTAGTACGATGAACCGGTAAGACGTGCACTATGGTAAAGAAGAAGGTCCCATGGGGGAAACATACGGGGTTTCGGTGTGTGGATTTGAAATTGGCGACTGGGTGGTCCGTATCCGGCCATGTTGAACGCCCGGACCTCGGTGAGATAGTGCGAGTTGGGTTTCATTCCTTCCAGCCGGGCCTGGTTCTCCTGGCTGGACACCATCTCCTTCTTGGCTCCCAGCTCGTGGTCTTCCCCTACCCCCCAGTACATCACCTGGAAAACACACACACACACACACACACACACACACACACACACACACACACACACACACACACACACACACACACACACACACACACACACACACACACACACACACACACACACACACACACACACACACACACACACACACACACACACACACACACACACAGAGGAGTTGGTTTGGACTTGGTTTAAACGGAATCTGCGTTGAAATGACTCAAATGTTACTTTTGCGGTCACATTATAAACATTCCCTTTGTAAACACAAGAATACTACTAACCCATTGTTTTGAATATATTTGAATGCATTTTTCTGGTGGTCTGGGATTAAAACCAAAAAAAAATCCAGGACCAAAAGTTATAGTTGTATTTTTGCCTCACAGATCTTGCAAATGTGTCTATATGTATTTGCTTATTGTTTAACGTTTCCTTTTTGGAACAACCGTTAGCACAGGTGTAACCGTTGCTACAAACTAAATCCAGTTAGGATACATAATAAACTAGAGGGCCCAGAGTAGAGTGCATACCTCCCCACACCCCCTAAGAGTCCCCTGGATCCGGATTCGGGTCCAGATCTGAGCCAAAATAATCATAATAATATTATTATTATTATTATGATTATTATGATTAATAATAATCATAATAATAATAATAATAATATAATAATAATATCGAATAAACTGTTAATTGGCTCATAAATAATCTGTACACAACTTTTGAGGGTTTGTTTTGCTTACAGACCAATAAACAGACAGACGGACAAAGAGACAGACAGACAGGCCCGGCCTGTGGGGTGTGGGTCTAGTTATGTCTCTGAATCTGAGACAGCAGGTGAAGGTGTTGTGTTGCTGCAGACCCACCTGGTAACCCTCTACGTGATGTTGGGGGGGGAGGAGGACCCACCACACGACGACTTCCGTGGCGTTCAGTGTCCGTCCCAACAGGCTGGCAGGGGCCTCGCTCGGAGCTGTGGAGCCAAAAACACACACATGGTACTGTGGAGTGTGTGTGTGTGGTTGGTGTCTGGTTGAAGCAGCCTCACCTGGCCCCAGTCAGACTGATTAAGAGTCTGGTTGAAGCAGCCCCACCTGGCCCCAGTCAGACTGATTAGAGTCTGGTTGAAGCAGCCTCACCTGGCCCCAGTCAGACTGATTAAGAGTCTGGTTGAAGCAGCCTCTCAGGCAGTGTTTACTTCTACAGGGATGGTACCCATACTTTTACTTGCTTTTTTGAATTCTTCACATTTGTAAACATGTTGAAGTTCAGATAGATGTCATTAATAAACGAGAGGTGCACATATGTATCCGATACAGTATGCGATACAAGTGGATGTGTTACACATAGCGACGGAAACAAACCGACATTCCCATGGGCGTTACCATAGCAACCGGGCATCTCCCGTCTCCTCTGCCAGTGTGCAAACATGTTATCTGGACTAGTCTGTCAGTGGAGCTTAATAAGTAGGCTAAATGCTTTGCATCCTTGGGCGAATTATCAGCTTTCTGGTTCGTGCTACAGAGATCACGGTAATCCCTGCTCTGCAGCTGAGGGACGGGGAGAGAGAGAGAGAGAGAGAGAGGGGAGACGTGGAGAGAGAGAGAGAGAGAGAGAGAGAGAGAGAGAGAGAGAGAGAGAGAGAGAGAGAGAGAGAGAGAGAGAGAGAGAGGGGGGAGATGTGGAGAGAGAGAGAGAGGGGAGACATGGAGAGAGAGAAAAGGGAGAGGTGGAGAGAGAGAGAGAGGTGGAAAGAGAACAAGAGAGAGAGAGCGAGAGAGCGAGAGAGCGAGAGCGAGAGAGAGAGATTGAGAGAGCGAGAACGAGAGAAAGAGGATGAGAGGTGGAAAAAGTACAAGAGAGAGAGAGAGAGAGAGAGAGCGAGAGCGGGGGAGGGTGCAGTGATAGGCGGACAAGGGACCACAGGCCCTCATTAAGCTATATTAAAATTCCACACATTTACTCCCACAAACTGTTATGAAGGAGCAGAACTTTGGCCCTGATAGAAAGGTGACACTGACAGAATGAAATGGCAGTGTTGAAATATTACTACCAGAGAACATGGTAGTAATAACACACATACAGAGAGCGAGAGCGGACAACCAGAGAACAGCTAAACTTGGTGGTGGTATATTCTCTCCTCACTATCCAGGATACGCACCAATTCCCCCCTCCCTATTTTCCTTTCCCTACCAACGAGCTATACAAGCTACGAGCTATTCCAGCTATACGAACTACAAGCTATACGAGCTACAAGCTAACCAGCTACACAAGCTACAAGCCCCCCCCCCCCCCCCCCCCCCCCCGACGCTGCTGCTTGCTTACCTCCCGGTGCGGACATGACAATGACCGTGGGACTGTAGGGTCCCTCCCCAAAGTCGTTGAAGGACATCACCTTCACCTGGTACTCGCTGAAGGGCGGGATGGAGGCGTCCTTGTGAGTGTAGCCGTGGGCCTGCGGGTTCACCACCATCACCTTGCGCCACTCCATGCTGTCGTGCGGCTTGAAGGCCAGGATGTAGCCAAAGTTCTCACCCGAGTAGTACTGCCGCTTCACCGGCTGCACGGAGGGCACCAACAGGGGAACAACAACAACAGGACATGGGGGTCACAAGCGGGCACGGGGCGGACAGCAGCAGAGGACATTTACATGAGGACTGTACTTTAGCACAGACTTTGTTCAATGGATCTGTGCTTTACTTGAGCATTAGCATTGTTTTGGAAACGTGAATTTCCACTACATTGGAGAGACTAATAATATTGTACTTTTGACTCCACTACATTTGAAAGACAGATTTTGCACTTTTCTTTCACGTTTCTCATTACTTTGAAGCACATAGCTCTGAAGTCGGCGGATGTTTTTTTTAAAATTATTTTTAGACCATATGCTGTGTTGCAGTTCAATTTGCAGTTCAGGGCTGCAATAGCTTTAGGAGGTAGAGCCGTCGGTCGTCTGACAACCGGAAGGTCGCTGGTTCGATCCCCCGGCTCCTCCTAGCAAAAGCGGTCGAGGTGTCCTTGAGCAAGACACCCTAACCCTAACTGCTCTCGACGTGCTGGCCGGCTCCTTGAATGGCTGACATGGTTGAATGTGTGTATGAATGGGTGAATGTGAGGCATGACTTGTGTGTGTGTGTGAGGCTTTGGATAAAAGCGCTATATAAAAGCATCCATTACCATTTACCAATTAGAACTTGGCGGTGGACGGTAATGATGGCTACGTATACGATGGAGCGTAATACATTAAAAAAATGAACAATGGCTGTCCATTTGTCGATTCGATTGTGTTTCTACGGGCTTCTTTGTAGCATATTCTTCAAGCGTTTTATGCTATGGGTTCTACGAGTGCATTCAGGAGGTTGTCTATTCAACAAAGCATTGACAAATTGAAAAATAAAATGTTCTTCTGAATACCCACATAGTTTTAAAACCAAGTACCCCAGTACTTTTACTCAAGTAAAAAATTGGACCGAACAACTTTGACTTGTACTGGATTATATTGTATTGTATGTACTTGTATTTGACCAGGATAATCAATCCATCCTGGTTAAAATACTAACCCTGAGTCAAGTAATGGAGTTGTGTACGTTGCCCACCACTGCAAACAGCTTACAGGAAATTGTGGTGAACACGTTTGGTTTATAACTAATAATGAAAAACTGTGGCGATGAAATTAAGCCTGGAAAAAAACCCATTGAACATTTAAAGCACTTCAGAGACCCATTAAGGGAGTATCTCACTGATGGGCATTACCACGTGTTAATGGTTAAAAAAAATGGAAAAGAAAGAACGTCTATTGATTCTTTTACTTTTTAAGTGGTCAATGAACACCACAGACGTGGATGAGGATGTGCACTCACTAACTAGACGTTGGACTGAAACTAAACTCTCTAATTTCCAACCGGGGATTAATAAAGTACATCTGATCTCATCCAGCCGGAGTCAAACACTGAAGTTCATCAGTGAAAACATCCAATGTCATGGATTCCACGGGAACATTCACTCACAACAGCGCCACATATATGGTCAGAGAGAGAGAGAGAGAGAGAGAGAGAGAGAGAGAG
Organism: Muraenolepis orangiensis; assembly: GCA_027704905.1. Lineage (NCBI taxonomy): Eukaryota > Metazoa > Chordata > Actinopteri > Gadiformes > Muraenolepididae > Muraenolepis > Muraenolepis orangiensis. Next base: position 24,103,134 of record CM051010.1, read on the forward strand.
AGAGAGAGAGAGAGAGAGAGAGAGAGAGAGAGAGAGAGAGAGAGAGAGAGGCAGAGAGAGAGAGAGAACATTGCATCATCTCCTAATGGCTACTTTGTGAAGTGATGAGACTCCACAGAGTTGGAAGCGTCTCCATCATCTCTCTCTCTCTCCCCCTCCATCATCTCTCTCTCTCTCCCCCTCTCTCTCTCTCTCTCTCTCTCTCTCTCTCTCTCTCCTCTCTCTCTCTCTCTCTCTCTCTCTCCCCCCTCTCTCTCTCTCTCTCTCTCTCTCTCTCTCTCTCTCTCTCTCTCTCTCTCTCTCTCTCTCTCTCTCTCTCTCTCTCTCTCTCTCTCTCTCTCTCTCTCTCTCTCTCTCTCTCTCTCTCTCTCTCTCTCTCTCTCTCTCTCTCTCTCTCACCCTCTCCACATCTCCCTCCACCTCTCTCTCTCTCTCTCTCTCTCTCTCCCCACGCCTCATCGCCTGTGTGTGTGTGTTGGCACCCTGGGCCTCATCATCTGACCATATGTTCAGGGGGAAAGTGCCTGCCTCAGCCCCAGTGCCTGCACACACACTCGGCCTCCGTCACCAGCTACTTGCCGTTGAGGATTGTAGAGCCAAGCACTACGGTATACACTACGGTATATATGTACCAGCAATCTCTCAACGAGACGCACACGTAAAGCCACGAGGCGAGCGAGGTCATGGTTCCGCACTCCGTCGTCCGTTTTAGTCAGTTAGCTTAGTGGGTCCGCGTGTGACACCAGAAAGCAGAGATGAAATTGTGTTTGTTCTAACGAACAGTGCTTGGCTGTGGTACATAACCGCCTACTGTGAAAATGTACCAGAAATAGAAATAGAAATAGCGAGAGAGAGAGAGAGAGAGAGAGAGAGAGAGAGAGAGAGAGAGGAGAGAGAGAGAGAGAGAGAGAGAGAGAGAGAGAGAGAGAGAGATGCTTGGCTGTGGTACAGAATAGCTCACTGTGAAAATGTACCAGAAATGTATTAAAGACAAGAAAAGAGAGACAAGAAAAGAGAGACATAGAGACATAGAGAGAGAGAGAGAGAGAGAGAGAGAGAGAGAGAGAGAGAGAGAGAGAGAGAGGAGAGAGAGAGAGAGAGAGAGAGAGAGAGAGAGAGAGAGAGAGAGAGAGAGAGAGAGGAAAACAAAGAGGCGGTAAAAGAGAGAGAGCGGGAGAAAGCAAGTGAGGTGAAGGGAGCGTGAGAGGAGAAGCAGGAGAAGAGGGAGTGAAATGTCTTCCGCCGTACCGTCCAAGTGATGATCAGCTCCCCGCTGGTCCCTCCGGCGCCGTTGCTGATGTCCGAGGGCGGCACCGTAGGAGCTACGACCAGACAGAAATTATGCACTGAAAACTCCTCCCCAGCCGACACAAAGATAGAGCGCACACACACACACACACACACACACACACACACACACAGACCAATACGGTATCTGGATCCTGAGCGCTACCTTGACGTCTCTCCGCCGACCGAGAGAGAGAGAGAGATGCTTGGCTGTGGTACAGAACAGTGTACTGTGAAAATGTACCAGAAATGGAGAGATTCTAAATTTGTATTTGCCATTTTCTTTTTTAATTTGCTCTTTAAGTACAATGTAATGCTTCCTGCAAATGGCAAATAAAAATCGAGCGAGCGCGAGAGAGAGAGAGAGAGAGAGAGAGAGAGAGAGAGAGAGAGAGAGAGAGAGAGAGAGAGAGAGAGAGAGAGAGAGAGAGAGAGAGAGAGAGAGAGAGAGAGAGAGAGAGAGAGAGAGAGAGAGAGAGAGAGAAGGCACGAGTCACGTTCGGCGTTCCCCTTTCCCCGTCTCTCGGACCGTACGCTGGGAGGCCGACAGCCCTGTTTACAGAGAGCCTACAGTCTGCCATTTCCATTTTGTAATTGAGTTTTGGTGTAGGGTTTCTCGTTCCACCAAACATACTCATTTGCAGAGGTTTCTGTGGTTCTGGTTTGGGCACCAGGCGTCATGACTGACTCACGGCCCCGGGGCGGACATCCCCCCCTTCCCTCTACGTAGAAAGAGGAGGAGGCGGGACTTCCCTGAACCAAGAGACAACATTACTATTTATAGTAAAAAAATAATATAAAAGGGTATTCAGAGACTTCAGGTTCAGGTACTTTACATTACATAATTGCACGCTACCTGAGCACTGCTTCCGCTCTCGGAGGCTCGGTGGGAAGGAAATGCACCTATGACTTCCGGTGACTAGTAGTTATCTTGTCTACCTGTTGTTGACCACGCTTACTGTAAGTCACTTTGGACAAAAGCGTCTGCGTCTGGCGGGTGGTCTCACCTGGCAGGTGGTCTCACCTGGGGGGTGGTCTCACCTGGCGGTGGTCACACCTGGCGGTGGTCTCACCTGGGGGGTGGTCTCACCTGGGAGGTGGACTCAACTGGGGGGTGGTCTCACCTGGGGGGTGGTCTCACCTGGGGGGCGGTCTCACCTGGCGGTGGTCTCAACTGGGGGGTGGTCTCAACTGGGGGGTGGTCTCACCTGGGGGGTGGTCTCATCTGGGGGGGGTGGTTTCACCTGGGGGGTGGTCTCACCTGGGGGGTGGTCTCACCTGGGGGGGTGGTCTCACCTGGCGGGGGGTCTCACCTGGGGGGTGGTTTCACCTGGGGGGGTTCCGGGGGTCTCACCTGGGGGGGTGGTCTCACCTGGGGGGGTGGTCTCACCTGGCACCTGGCGGGGGTCTCACCTGCTTGCAGCGTGGTGACGTTCATCAGAGTGCTGCTGGGCATTCCCGTACCCAGGGCGTTGGTGGCCATCACCCTGAAGTCGTAGTGCGTCCAGGGGAACAGGTCCACTGCGGTGGCCTTCTCCGCGTTCCCCCCTATGTCCACAGGATCTACAGGAGACGGGGTGTTCAAAAGTTGTTGTTTTTCCTTTGTTTTTTACATCCATCCATCCTTAACTACATGAATAGCGGACTCATTACCGTTACGGCCCTGTGCTGCACTTTATCCGGGTTTTTTATCCATGATGCTGCTGCCCCTCAGAGAGCTGCACTACGGTGACTTTAAAACGCCTTAGGCACTGTCCGCCATATGTACTGTGGCATCCAGTAGACACTTTATTATTATTTTTATTCTGTTCAGTTTTGTTATGGTATAGTGTTGTTTAAAGTATATAGTATAGTTGATGGTGTTAGATAGTAACACCAACAAAAAAGGATGCTTTTATATATATAGCACTTTTATCCAAAGCACTTTACAAGTCATGCCTCAGTGAAAGGGGGTGAGTAAAAATAATAGTCTGTCTGTCTGCAACAAGAGAGCCAGTAACGGCTATAAAGAACCAACGCTAGCTTACAATTCAACTGTTTAATTGGAGTGAGAGCAGGGGGGGGGGGGGGGTGCGGCCGTCACCTGTGGGGGCATCCCTCCATCCGTGCGAGTAGGCGTCTCGGTACTGGACGGTGTGCTTGGAGATGGGGCTGTGGTTGTCCACGCCGCGGCTCCACTGCAGGGCCACGCTGGTCTTCTTCAGAGTCACCGTCTGCAGGCCGATGGGGGGCCCGGGAGAATCTGGGGGGGGGGAGACCACAACCAAGCCAAGCTCAACCGCAGCCACTAAACACACTCTGTGCTTTAATATGAATTTGTAGAAGCCTAAGATACGAGTTTGGATTCCACAGCCCAACACAGCGCTACACGGTTGAATCCCCTTTATTGTGTTCTCAATTGAAGTATTGTCTCCACTTTAAAAAGGAAAGGTTTTGGGGGTATTTTAGCTTGGAGCTAATTGGCACACACACACACACACACACACACACACACACACACACACTGCCCAGAGCTCTCACTGGTCCTTCCCGCTGTTTGAAGTATAAACATGGCCTAATGGAGAAACCAGACTGCGTCACGGTTTGCCTCCAGAAGCCACAGGCCCCGGAAATTCTCCAGGATTTATGTTTGTCGGTGTCCGTCACAGAACAGGAACCCTGAGAAACCGGAGTCAAGGCGCTGGATAGAACCTTGTAGCTTTCCATATCCTCTCTGACAGAGGCTTTCAACCCGATACCCCAGCGTCCCAAAAGGGCTTGTAGCAGAATTGTGAGACAGGAACTTCTGTTTTGGTTACCGATCAATATCTTTAAAAGCTCTTGTTGCGCTGCGCTTGTACAAACACGCCAAAAAAGGGTCGTTTTTTTTCGTTTTCGGACCAAGGCAATGCATTATGGGTCATAAGCCCTGGGAAGACTTGTGATGAATGGGATATTGGCAGTGCACGATAGACAAATACAGAAAAAACAAGCAATATTTTACACACACTTTTGTGTACACAAACAGCATGTGTGCGTACACATGTGTGCACCAGACTGGATTGCAGAACGTGACACTACAATCGCTCACTCGCTACACACACACACACACAAACACATACACATGAACACATGAAAACAACTGCTCTCTGTATGACAAATCCCTCCTCGTAACGGCCATGATAAATGTGTGGGTCTTTCATCCACGCCATATCTCCTTCTTTCTCTCTTTCCCTTTCCCCCTCTATCTCACTCTCCCCCTAGGTCTCTCTCTCCCTCTCCTTCTCTCTCTCACTCTCCCCCTAACTCTCTCTCTCCCCCTCCTTCTCATTCTCACTCTCCCCCTAACTCTCTCTCTCCCCCTCCTTCTCATTCTCACTCTCCCCCTAACTCTCTCTCTCTCCCTCCTTCTCATTCTCACTCTCCCCCTAACTCTCTCTCTCTCCCTCCTTCTCATTCTCACTCTCCCCCTAACTCTCTCTCTCTCCCTCCCTCTCTCCCTCTCTCTCTCTCTCTTTCGCTCACTGACTGACTGACTGTTGGCATTCACTGCTCCCATTATGACAGGCTCAAGGCTCTGTGTTTTGGTTGGTTTCCCTCAAGGCGAGAGCGCCCTGCATCACCTGATGTCAGCCCCTGGTCCGTGGACCCACGTGCCAGCGTAGCCCCACAGCAGCAGGGGGGAGGAGCTGGGATCACTGGCCACCGGATTACAGGTCTGGCTGCTCTCTCTCTCAGGCCTGATGCCTGAAGAGGCCCTTTGTCTAGATAGCACTACAGCTCTCTCTCTCTCTCTCTCTCTCTCTCTCTCTCTCTCTCTCTCTCTCTCTCTCTCTCTCTCTCTCTCTCTCTCTCTCTCTCTCTCTCTCTCTCTCTCTCTCTCTCTCTCTCTCTCTCAGCAGCACAGTTGCCTGGGTGACGCTCCACATTCATAGAACAGTGTAACAGACCTGAAGCACTAGAGCAGATAGCGGTGTGGCCTCGCTCACTTGTTGTTAGTGTTAGTTGTTGTTAGTTGTTAGTTAGTGTGTTGTTGTTGTTTCTACATCTGTATCTGTATCTGTGTATGTGTGTGTATGTGTAGCAGCACAGTGTGCATGTACGTATGCAGTGATTATGCATGTATGTTTACAGGCATAGGTACGTGTGTACCTACCTACGTGTGTACGTGTGTGCCACTCACCCCTGACAACAAGCTGGGCCGTGGCGGTGACATTGTCCACGATGGTCTCTGCCATGCAGGTGTATTTCCCAGCATTCCTCAGCTGCGTGTCCTTGATCAGCAACTCCCCATAGGAGCTACCGTTCTAAACACCAACAAAAAAACACCCAAAACAACACAGGTTTGATTTTTTAACATACGTCGTTCAGCGCAGTTCAGTTCCAGCCGCCCAGCAAGATGGCTGCTGGTGAACTACTAGAGGGCACTCAGTAGAGTGCATACCTACGCCACACACAAAAAGTCCCCGGGATCCGGATTCGGATCGGTGCCAAAATCAGAACAACTGTTCATTCACCCATAAGTAGTCTAACCACCAAGTGTTGTCCAATTCCGTCCATACAATTCCAAAGAGACGTGGAATTGAGACGTGGAACCCCGAGTGTCCAAGTGAGACCGCAACTGGAAAAGGCTGAGATTGCTATGGTTTAGGAAGACATGCGTTGTCAGGAGACAATCAGCCAAAACCAAGGTCTAACCCTCGTGCTTCCCGTTTTCTAACCAGCTAGTTTATCCTATATGATCGTGGCAGGTAAATGAGCTGCAACGTAACATTAAGAATCACACAATAAAACGTCTCCTAGCTACCCTTCGTCGTGTGTACCCAAAACACAAACGCAGCGTTATTATGAGGTAAGGTAGGATTTATGATGGTATTGGACCGGTGGGTGGAGTGGTGAAGCAGAAATGCTTACGGTTAGGCATTAGAAGAGTGAACATACAAAAACAAAAAAAACAATATGTGAACAAGTATTGTAAGCTTGGCCCAGGGTTTACTTCATGCTTATTTGAGTTTGGCATTGTGTTTATAAAAAAAATAAAAAATAAAATAAAAAGGAAAAAACCATCTCTGCTTTTCCCATTTCCCATACAAAAATACCACAGACAAACGCGAACCGCAAATATTCATAATTGTATAATCGACCTGAAAGTCCTCCAGACCAAAGTGGTTCCATGGTATTTTATAGTCAGGTCAAAGTAAACTGTCAAGTGAAAATCCTTCACGGTGCATTGTGTAAAAAAAACGAAAAATTAAAACAAAAAAAATGAAATAAAACAAAAAAATGTAATCAAACCAAATAAAAAACGCCCGAACACAACAGACATCTCACCGTGGTGCGTTGGAACTGGCCGCCGTCCTCCGACGGGTCGATGACCCGGCCGTTCAGGGACCAGACGAAGGCGATGTCCAGAGAGGGGTCGTGGGAGGCGCCGCACTGCATGCGCATTCTCTCCCCCACCGTCACGTCACCGTCGGAGGGAGCCAAGGTGATCTTGGTCTGGTCTACAGGGGGGGGGGGGGTGGACAACAACCAGAGATCAATCAGAAGAGGAGTCTCCTGTCTGATCTAGACTTGGCTTCCGGTCCCCGAGTCCCCGAGACACCTGGGCTGCACTGCCGAGGTGGCCCTTGAGCAAGGCACCAGAGCCCCTACTACACAGCTCCCAAACGCTGTATATATAAAATAGCTGCCCACTGTTCCTAATACTAGGATGGGTAAAATGCAGTGAAACTAATTCCAGTGTGTGTGTGCATGTGTGTGACCAATAAAGAGGATTCAATCCTCCAGATTTAGATTGAGATTTAGGATGATGAATACACGCATGTAATGTACACTTATGGCCAGAAGAGGGCAGAGGAGAGCCATACAACCATTCAATTCCAAGACTAAATATATATATATATATATATGATATATATATTTCTATGTAATCAGAATATCGTAACATGACCGCATTTCACCCATTAACACCTCAGTCACGTAAACATACCGTCATCTATTCTATTACCCGAGGAGTAACTGTGATCTGTGCGTGTTAAATCTAAAGTAAATGTTAGTTTCTGGCACGTGGCCCAAACGGCCCACTGGTGTTAACCCTGTTGAGACAAGGACACCATGTTCATAACTACGCTATCAAGGACGGCTGAAGGTCGGAACGCTACGGTGATGGGTAATAACAACAGAATCCCATAACATCAATACCTAGAGGGTCCACAGTAGAGAGCATACCTTCGCCACACCAAAAAGGTCACATGGAACCGGTTTGAAAAATCAAATCAACAGTTCCTTGGCCCATTAGTAATGTAACCAGTTATCTTGCTAGACAAACCGACAAACCGACAAACAAACCAACAGACAGACACAGCAGGGGCCAAAACATAACCTCCTCGGTTATGGTTTCAAAAGTAAAAAGGTTGTTTTTGAAGTGCCGTATTGCTCTGGCTGACGGGGTACCTGTGATGGTGAGGGAGCCCGTGCTGTTGTCCTTTCCCTGGTCGTTCTCGGCGAAGCAGGTGTACCACCCCTCGTCTGCCCGCGTCACGTTCAGTATCTCCAGGGTCCCGTCCTCCCAGATCTTAACCCTGGGGACCAGAGGAACCACAAGGATCACACACACACACACAACGACACCACATTTCCCCGTATGAGATATTTAACCCACAACAGTGAGGTCCGACATCTAGTAGTTTGTGAGGAGGACACAGCGGGGGGGACAGAAGCCGGTGACAGCTGTCCTGTTGAATCGCTTTGCGTTCTCCAAAGCGAAGGCACTGGTATCCGGATCTGGATTCGGATCCGGATCTGCACCAAAATCAACTCAACTGTTCTTTGGCCCATAAGTAATCTAACCACCAAGTTGTGTCCCATTCCGTACATAACTTTTCGAGTTATCTTGCTAACAGAGAAAACAAACAGACAAGCAAACATAAAAAAAAAAGAATATTCCAACAGTAACTTCAAATAAGCAATGCATTAACAAACCAGTTAAAGCTCAGGTCCCAGCTCATGTCAGGTCTCTTTCATGACCCTCTGGTGATTTATTCTGATAGAGCGACAGGCCCACGCTGTGACCAGCCTCCTGGGATCTCTCCCAGACAGACAGCGGCCTCACGGAGCAGCAGGTGTTGCAAATGTTGCATGGAGATTATTCTGCGTTAGTCCCCTTCTCTGTAGTGTCTTGGGGGACGTGTGTGTGTGTGTGCGTCCTTGTGGTAAGTGTGTGTGTATACGAGTGTGAGTGCGTGTGTGTATGAGTGTGATCGCAAGTGTATGTGTGCGTGTGTCTGTGTGGGCACGTGTGTGTGTATATGTGTGTGGTATTATGTGTGTGTGTGTATGAGTGGGTTCGCAAGTGTACGTGTGTGCGTGTGTGTGCATGCATTTGTGTGTGTGTGTGTGTGCATGCATTTGTGTGTGTGTGTGTGTGTGTGTGTGTGTGTGTGTGTGTGCATGCATTTGTGTGTGTGTGTGTGTGTGTGTGTGTGTGTGTGTGCATGCATTTGTGTGTGTGTGTGTGTGTGTGCATGAATTTGTGTGTGTGTGTGTGTGTGTGTGTGTGTGTGTGTGTGCATGCATTTTTGTGTGTGTGTGTGTGTGTGTGTGTGTGTGTGTGTGTGTGTGTGGCATGGGCTCATCAGTAAGGAGAGCCTACACCCTTGAGCCTGTGCTCTGCTGGATGCCCTTTAGAGGGCGCTTCAACTCAGACCACAGCACTTCAATCACGGATTTGCTTTAAAACAAAACAAAAAAAATCCTTAAGGAGGGTTGGACACTTTGCTCAAGGGCAAGTACAGGTCGGCGTCACATTTCATGTATGCTGGTGGACAGCCCTGTCACACAGATGGGTTTTTAACACGTTCTATACACTACCATTTCCACATGTGCTGTGTCAAAACCTTCAGCGGAGCAGGGATTTGAAGTGGCTAGTGAGAGGTACCCTGCACACACGCTCCACTGTCACTTAACTCAACGGCTGATTCATCTCATTTTCCAAAATGCTTGGTTGCTCTATTGTTGAACTATTTATCTGTTTAACTACACAGTGCAATGTATGAGCAATGAGCCGATGCTGTTGAGGTTCATCTTGAGTGGTGTGAGAGTGCAGCACTTCAGCAAATGTTAATGACGGCCAGCCAACCTTTAAAGAGGTCTTCAAGGGAATACAAAAAGGCCAAAGCTTCCATCAGCTTTCCTGGATAAGACGTGACAATTGTCCTTTAACTGATTATCCTTTTTAATGTTCTAATGTACTGTGAGTCCTGCCTGTGTATGTAAAGCACTATACACTACTAATGGACTTGGACAGATTTATAGAAATACACTTCCCTTCCCCCTGAGGGGCAGGATGATGATTCAAATTCAACAGTTTTGATTGTTAATAAATTCCTAATAATGAATCAATTATCTTAATCACCTTGTTGTTTGGTGTTATATGTGAACATTGTGTCAAATATTGCCATCAAATATCGTCAGCGCACACACACACACACACACACACACACACACACACACACACACACACACACACACACACACACACACACACACACACACACACACACACACACACACACACACACACACACACACACGCACACACGCACAGTATCCACAGACCAGATGGGCCATTCCAATGATTATTAATATTATTATTATTTAATTATAACAAAATAAATAGGATCGTGACTCTCCCTTAATCTGCCCAGAAGCACCAACCGTGAGTTTTTTGTAGTTTTTCCCATGAGCAACCCACCTGGCGGAGGTGTGGAGCGGCTCGGTGCCTCTGGACCAGAGGAAGGTGGGCTTGGGCGCCGCCTTCGGGCGACACTCGATCAGCGCCCGGTTGTTCTTGGCGGCCAGCACCATCTTCACCGGATTGGGGTCGAACGTTGGCGCGCACACTGGGAGGAGAGGACATGGCGCAGAGGCAGTGCCGTCATCGAATATATATCTATATTTATGTGTGGGTGTATGTATGTATGTGTGCGTGTGTATGTATGCATGTATGTATGTATGTACGTATGTGTGTGTGTGTGTGTCTTAGATTTCGATTTACAGGAGAGCCAAATACTTACAAACTGTATAAGAAATACCATGCATTTCTGCATGACTTGTTATAGTAGTGTTTATAGTTTATAGTGTTTATAGTATATACTAGTATAGTACATAGTATAGTACATAGTGTTGTTTATAGTATAAAGTATAGCATATCATAGGTAGCATATAGTGTTGTTTACAGTATAGTATTGTATAGTTTACTATAGTATTGTTGTCGGAAACATTTAACTGCGGGTAAGGTAATGTGGAGTAAGCATTCCATTGTACTTCTTGAATCTGGACTATATTTTCCTTCCCTTTATTTGATTTAAACGTATTTTAAATATAGATATAAACTTTCACTGCACCCGTGTTTTCAGTGAGGCAGGGGGCGAGTGATAACCACCACATGGTATTTCACTCGACACCGTTGGCCCCGTCTGGGTGCAGAGGTGCTGACTCACCGATCACACGCAGCTCTGCGTTGGCGTACAGGATTCCGTGGCGGTTCTCGGCGATGCACTGGTACATCCCCGCGTCCTTGGCTGTCAGCCCGAGGAACTTCATGTCTTTCTTGTGGAACTATTTTGAACGGAGAGACCAAGAAGGGCAAATATAAACAGAATAACTCAACTGCAAAGCTGTACGGGTATTCTTCTTCTTCTTCTTCTTCTTCTTCTTCTTATTATTATTATTATCATCCAAATATTGATCGTGTTTATCTTATTTTCGGGTCGCACCTGTTCTTCTTGCATCATATTTTTGTACTCTCGGCTTGCTTTTTTTAGGTATTTTATTTCATATGTATATACATTGTATTGTATTCATTGTTATATTGGAGCTTGTATTTAAACGGATAACACACTTGTAGGGCCATACACACGTACAAGCCAGGTACACACAAACAAGCCCCGTCATAATCAGAACCTCAGGACACCTGAGATGGATACCGCATTAATACATAATCCCGCCTGCAGTCAGACGACATCAAACAACCATCCCCCCCCCCCCCCCCCCCCCCTACCGTCAACCCTTCTCTCAGTCCGCTGCCAGCATCGGTCCTTGTTCTCTGGGGGGACTACTGGAGGGGGTTACTTACAACACAACCCACGCAAACACACACAACAACATTGGCAACCCACCAATCAGAAAAGCCCTGGCACTTTCCAACCGACACGGTGCCCTACGGGAGCACTTGTGGCCAACAGCCTGTCAGCCTTGTGTACAGTGTGTGTGTGCTTTAATGCCACGCAGAGGTCCGACCGGTAACCGGGGAAGCAGAGAGCTCTGATTGGGCGATCCCCGCGGTTGGATGATCCCCATTGGATGATTCCCTCCCCACCACCATGTGGGTCTCATCATTTAATCATGGTTCAGAAGTCGATATGATTCTATTTTGTTTATGCATGCTATAGATCCTTTTGTAATAAGTACACACATTTGACCTGGAGGAAGTGCTTGTATAAAATAAGAATCAAGAATTCAAAAAAGGTACATTTTTTGGGGGGGATTTCTGTTACGCAGAAGAGACCGATCCTATGGTTTTCTATTATATTCACTTTATGGAACTGACCAGATGGCCGTTCCTCAGCCAGCGGATGTGAGGCCTGGGTTTACCGCTAGCCACGCAGGACATGGTGAAGTCGCTGTTGATATCTCTCTCCATGCTGTTGATGAACTCCTGCCACTCGGGGAAGGCTGCAACAACACACACAGCACAGCAACTTCCAGCGACTGCACAATACCTATGAGAAGGTTACCCTCCTACTTGTAGACTACCAGTCAGAACACTAGGTTACCCTCCTACTTGTAGACTACCAGTCAGAACACTAGGTTACCCTCCTACTTGTAGACGACCAGTCAGAACACTAGGTTACCCCCCTACTTGTAGACTACCAGTCAGAACACTAGGTTACCCTCCTACTTGTAGACTACCAGTCAGAACACTAGGTTACCCTCCTACTTGTAGACTACCAGTCAGAACACTAGGTTACCCTCCTACTTGTAGACTACCAGTCAGAACACTAGGTTACCCTCCTACTTGTAGACGACCAGTCAGAACACTAGGTTACCCTCCTACTTGTAGACTACCAGTCAGAACACTAGGTTACCCTCCTACTTGTAGACTACCAGTCAGAACACTAGGTTACCCTCCTACTTGTAGACTACCAGTCAGAACACTAGGTTACCCTCCTACTTGTAGACGACCAGTCAGAACACTAGGTTACCCTCCTACTTGTAGACTACTAGTCACTAGGTTACCCTCCTACTTGTAGACTACCAGTCAGAACACTAGGCTACCCTCCTACTTGTAGATGACCAGGCTGGTGACCTTTGGGGAAAAGTTTAGCAATATACGATTGCCTTCACACACACACACACACACACACACACACACACACACACACACACACACACACACACACACACACACACACACACACACACACACACACACACACACACACACACACACACACACACACACACACACACACCTGAGAATGAACCCATCCTAATTAGGAGCAGCTCCCCGTACCTTCCACGGAGACATGGGCCGTGTGGGAGTCCTTGCCCTTGGAGTTCTGGGCCTCACAGCTGTAGTTCCCGGCGTCCTCCGACTGCACGCTGTACAGGTGGAGGCGGGCCCCCGCCATGCTCACCATGTGGTTCGGAGGCAGCTCCCCGCTTTCCTTCTTCCAGCTGATCTCTGGGATGGGACTAAGGATGGGGTGGGTGGGGGGTGGGGGGGGCTGTTTGATGAGCCTGGGGCTGATGAGTCTGTGTCCTCATCATCATCATCAACTCGACACAGCTTCCACTGTGATCCGACAGCTCTAGTCTCTCTCTACCCCACGGCAGTACTCTTGTCTTGAGTGCTCTTGTGTGAATCAATAATTATCGTATCCCTCGGCTGACTTACTTGGATTAATATTTCACTTCCAGGCTCAGGGTAGTCTATAGTCTAAGTAGCCGGGGTTATGACATAGCAGCAATTGTTCTCAGTTTCGAACCCCCGATGTCCGCGGTCCACCCTCAGGCAGACGCCCTAACTGCTCATGAATGACATGACCCTATAAAGTTGGCCCCAGTCAGACTGATTAGAGTCTGGTTGAGGCAGCCTCACCTGGCCCTAGTCAGACTGATTAGAGTCTGGTTGAGGCAGCCTCACCTGGCCCTAGTCAGACTGATTAGAGTCTGGTTGAGGCAGCCTCACCTGGCCCTAGTCAGACTGATTAGAGGCTGGTTGAAGCAGCTTCACCTGGCCCCAGTCAGACTGATTAGAGTCTGGGGCTGGTGAGGCTGCACACCTGTGCAGGGTCCGAGTTCATATGTACTGCTGCCCGCCCCCCTCCCACACCCACACCCACACACATACACACACACACACACACACACCCACAGTACTTACTTCCCCAAAGCAAAACACTCCAAGGTGATGTTGTGTCCCAGCAGGGCCGTGGTGTCCGGGAACTTGACTTTGATGTCCGCGGGGTACTTCCTGATTGGACCTGGATGAGACCGGAGAAGAGCGGTGTGAACAGATGTGAGGCGACTCACCCGGAGAGCCGGGGTCATTCAGTGGCGGCAGACCCAGGGTCATTTCCAGTACAGCCTAGCGAAGAGCCCAGGTGGGCGGTTGTGTTGTAATAATCACAGCACAGGAACTGTGTAGAATAACACTGAGCACTGAGATGCACAAGCAAGCAAGCACACACACACACACACACACACACACACACACACACACACACACACACACTACTTAGACGCACAGACACTACTCAAACACACACACACACACACTACTCTGACGCACACGCTACTCAGATGCACGTACACACTTCTCAGACACACAACACATGCTCACAGATATACACACACACACACAAATGCGTCAGATCCACACACACATAGACACACACACAATAATTGTTTTACATAAACAGCACACACACACACACACACACACACACACACACACACACTACTCAGACATACACACACTGTCACAGACACACACAGACACACACATTTACGCACAAACAATAATAGTTTTACAGAACCAAGGCGAAGGTTAAGGTCACCTACCAAAGCGACCTTAGCTCACTAGCAACGAGGGCACAAACTTAGCGCATGGTGCCAGGGGGCGTCCGGGCCGAGGTCATCCTTTATGAGAAACCATTCCCATACTGTTTCACAGGTAAAACAACTAGAGACACCACACACACACACACACACACACACACACACAAGCGTGAAAGAAGCCTAATATAGATGGGCACACGCGATTGCAGAGAGACAGGCTCAACTCTCACAATGGCACTGCAGAGATAAGTACAGCCAGAGGGCAGCTCTCCTGTCGAGAGAGAGGAAGACCGCAGCGCTGGAGTAAGAACTTGTCTGTGCCAGAGAGACTTTACTCTGAGGCACGGCTCCACTCCTCACTCACTCCACTACCACGTCTGCCTGTAGCCTGTAATTCTTGCAACCAAGACAACCCTCTCCTCCTCGGAATTAGAATTGGAATCGTGCAGAACGACCAAGTCTGTACTGCACATTAGACTACAATGCTATTAACAAACGGCTTTACTTTGAAGTGTTCAAAGCGTCCCTCGCCCCCAGAGGAACTCCTTTTGGAAATGTTGGCGGGTGACACACTTTCGCAGCAGCCTACTCGATAAACACAATGCAACAAAAGGCAGACACATAATAATAATAATAAGAAGAAGAATTGTAGGATATTTGAATAGTGCCCCGACAACGGCATAGAAACAGCGACATGCCTGTTTTTTCTTTACAACCCTCAAAGGTTGTTTAAATGCGAGGCCATTTCACTGAAAGCTAAAAACGTGTGCTAGAATATGATTTGGTAGCCTTGGCGGTAAAGGGAGCCAAAAGGTCACCATATAATTATAAGTCTCAACTGAATAATAAACTCGCTGGACTCAATCTTTGGTCATCAGCTAGTCAAACCTCCATGGCAAGAATGACGTCCAAAATAATAGGGGAAAGCTATTTTTAATCATTTTCACGTTAAAATAAATCAAATATTCTCATCCCTGTGGCACAAGCAAAGTCATAGTACTATTATAGTACATAGTAGTACAATAAATCAATGAAGGTCATAACGACAGTTCAACAGAGCCTTCTCTTTGATATATATGGGACATTAAACCATAGAAGCCATGGAAGAACTATGGAAAGTTTGTCTCAGGACGCCAACTTGCTCCTGATATGATCTCCCAATCATCCAACATAAGGCTGTCTTGTTTTTTGTTATTACTTTGTTTCTTCTTTTCATTTTTGTGAGTTATTTGAATGAACTTGTATTTGAGTATTTTAGTGATGGGTATTTTAGACAAGTGCAGAGACACACTACTAAAGCACCACTGCTTTCAGCTCACTACACACCGCGGGCAGGAGGAGCAGAGTGGGGTCTATTTATTCCAGCTCCGCCCGAAATATATATGTTTTTTAATATACTTTATATACAAATATACAAATATTTCTTCCAGCTGCTGATCAATATCAATAGACGTGATCCATGCAGGATTTAACATGACTCGTGTGACTTCACGCGCCTCCGGCGTGAAGACGAGGACACAAGAAAAAGGTCATCTTCCGTGGCGTGAGTCTTCGGTACGTCGATGGCCGTCGTACAATCCATCCCATCGGGAAGTCCGACCTCCTTGTTCCCGTTTGTTTCCGCTACAGCTTTAACGAGGACCAATGATCTCTTTATGTGTTATTATGTCAACGGAACTAACAGTACCAAGCTGGACGGAACAAAGGAGCGTGGAGCAAAAAGGGCCTCTGATGCTATCAGTCATGGTTTAAAGTGTGTTTGGAGGGAAAACAAGTGAGGGGAATATACAATGATCCAAACTGTAAACCTGCAATTATTCTAAGCGGTCCGTCCGATTGGGTTATATTACGCTGAAACCAACCCGTAGACCTGTGCTATTATGCTATTATTCTAAGGAAAAACAAACCTACAATTTGTAATTGATGAATTGAAAGCCTGTCCGCTCCAGCGTTGTGTTGTGGGTTTGATGAGGAATACGGGGATTGGGAAACGCTGTTGTTTGTTTTGAGTCTTCTGTTTATCATTATCATTATTATTATTAAGTTGTTTTCTGTGTCCAACATCATAACATTATCTTTCCAGTCGATTGAGCCAATATGTCTGATTCTTAGCACCGCAAAGTCTGCTAAACCACTTCCCGCTCTAATCTGCCATCCTCAGTCCTACACACACACACACACATACATACACACACACACAGCATATGCTGATACTGAAATGACCTTAATATAGTCACTAAAGAATGACATCACCTGATTGAGGCGGCGTGTCTGCAGTCTCAGATAACTTAGCATTAGCTAAGCGAGAACACGTGAATATGCCACGTGACACGTGAATATAACATGTTAACAACTGTTGGCGAGAGCTTTTGAGCCCAATTCCAGACATTAAAGCATATGATCCATTCAACAGCAGAAATATAAGCATGATAAGGAGAGAACAAACACAATAGATAAGGGAGGGGTGGGCTGTGTTATGAAACAATCCAATAAACACATGGTTAAAACTGGAGGGCCCTCAGTAGAGCACATTCCTCCGCCACATCTAAAAAGGCCCCAGGATCCCGATTCTGAATCCTTGGCCCATAAGTAATCTAACCACCAAGTTTGGTCCAATTCCGAAAATATATTTTTGGAATTATCTTGCCAACAGACAAAGAAACAGACGAACAAACAGACGAACAGACAGACGAACAGACAGACAGACAGACAGACAGACAGACAGACAGACAGACAGACAGACGAACAAATAGACGAACAGACAGACAAACAGACAGACGAACAGACAGACAGACAGACAGACAGACAGACAGACAGACAGACAGACAGACAGACAGACAGACAGACAGACAGACAGACAGACAGACAGACAGACAGACAGACAGACAGACAACAGACAGACAGACGAACAGACAGACGAACAGACAGACGATAGACAGACAGACGAACAGACAGACAGACAGACAGACAGACAGACAGACGAACAGACAGACGAACAGACAGACGACAGACAGACAGACAGACAGACAGACAGACAGACAGACAGACAGACAGACAGACAGACAGACAGACAGACAGACAGACAGACAAACAGACAAACAGACAGACAAACAGACAAACAGACAGACAAACAGACAAACAGACAGACAAACAGACAGACAGACAAACAGACAAAAAGACAGACGAACAGACAGACAGACAGACAGACAGACAGACACAGACAGACAGACAGACAGACAGACAGACAAACAGACAAACAGACAGACAAACAGACAAACAGACAGACAAACAGACAGACAAACAGACAAAAAGACAGACGACAGACAGACAGACAGACAGACAGACATAACCTGTACGATGGCGGAGGTAAAACAAACCAAAAAGGTGAAAGATGGCTAAAAAGCCAGGCGTTCTTACGCTCGGCCAGAGGCACCAGGGGGATGAACTTGGAGAAGACGCTCTTGGAGATGGACGGGCTGGACACGAAGCAGGAGTAGTTGCCGGTGTCCGAGTGGTCCACCTTGGAGATGTACAGGTTGCCCGTGGTCTGGGAGACGAAGCGCCGGTTGTCCAGCGGGATGAAGACGGGAAACTCGTTCAGCATCCACCGGAACGACAGCTCGGCTTTGGGGACGGACAAATTACAAGAAAGCCCGTCAATCAAAGTCAGCCTCACTCACTGTCACTTTCTGGATTTGCATATTGAATTGTGTTTTTTGAATCATTTTAAATACATGGTGAATGAGAGACGGATAGGAAAGTTATTTTTCTTCTTTATGCAGTATTGAGAGGCAGATGTGAGTTATGGAGAGAACTGACCTTTTAAATAATACAGATGGGCAGAGAGAATATATCAAATTGATATGTGTAGATAGATGGGCTTGAGAAATCCCGGAGAAAATACCGGCAAAGGGTAACAATGGCTTCAGGTTGAGGGATTCTACAGTATGTGATGGATTTGCTGTTTTGAAGGATGAATATGGAATGATACTGTGTGTGTGTGTGTGTGTGTGTCTGTTGCGTTTCAGAAAGACTGAAATGCAACAGTGGTCTGAAATAGGGGGGGGGGCAGGGCTGGGGCAGGATGGCTCTCTGGTATGTTGGGACTTGGCTTGGGAACCAGGAAGGTCGCCGGTTCAAGTCCCCGAAACACCTGAGCACTGCCGAGGTGCCAAGGCACCAGACCCCTACACTGCTCCCCGGGCCGCTATATATAAAAATAGCTGCCCGCTGCTCCTCATACTAGGATGGGTTAAATGCAGAGAAACAAATGTCACTGTGTGTGTGTTTACATGTGTGTGACCAATAAAGAGGATTCAATCCTCTAGATTTGAAATATGATATCTGATACATATACATGACCTCCCACCCCTTTGTATGGATATGTATTTTCTTATTTGTATTTTGTAATTAACTTAGGGCCACTGAAATATGCATATATATATAGAGAGAGAGACTTTTACTCATATTTGGCTATTTAAATCTGTTAATTTAGTTTAGTTGTTATGTGTGTTAAGAGTAACCGTGAGGATTCTAATAATATTTTATAATAATATTTTGTCGCACACACACTATTCAAAAACCAAGGTGACATGAAACTATGTATAGAAAAACACAGATTGAGAAAACGCCAAAATATCTTGTCATACCAAGTTACGTAAGGCGTTTATGTCCTGTCAAAGGGTGCAGTTCAGTGTGGCGCCAGTAGAGGGCGTGATTTGATTGGCTTTTTATCCGACACACATTTGGTGGGAGCTGCTTTCCTGCTTTGCTCGGGAAACACACCAGAAGGAAGCCAGCGGAGTGCTGTTCAGGGACACGTACCTGGATAGTGGGGCGGGGGAGCACACAGGAGAACAGCTCCCTGCCCCTCCTTCACATACACAGCCTCTCTCTCCTCGGAAGAGAAGAAATCAAGATCTGAGAGACAGAGTAAGAGACAGAGAGACAACGAGAGAGAGAGAGAGAGAGAGAGAGAGAGAGAGAGAGAGAGAGAGAGAGAGAGAGAGAGAGAGAGAGAGAGAGAGAGAGAGAGAGAGAGAGAGAGAGAGAGAGAGAGAGAGAGAGAGAGAGAGAGAGAGAGAGAGAACGAGAGAGAACGAGAGAGAACGAGAGAGAGAGATACAATGAGAGAGAGAGAACGAGAGAGAGAGCAAGAGAAAAAAGAAAAAGAGAAAAATAGAGAGAGCAATGACAATCAAAAGGAAGTCATCGATAGGAAGTGTAAGTGAGAGTGAGTGGGAGTTCAGCCTCGGCAGCCAATCAGAACTCAGCATCACACCACACATCCACAAGTCGCATTGGGAACATCTCCATCTCACAGTTTCTGCAAAACTCAAATTCACCCTAATGACGCCAAAACAAAAGGAAACATGTAATTGTTAAAACAAAATGTGATCACACAGGCTTTCATGAAGTTGGATCCTGTACATAGTAAGCTTCCCAAACCACAGCAACTATCAACACTATGAATATTCATGGAGAACCAAGAAGTGATACGGGCCAAATCCCTCGAAAACAATAAAAGACTCATGCATGATGCAAAAGACACGAGAGAGAGAGAGAGAGAGAGAGAGAGAGAGAGAGAGAGAGAGAGAGAGAGAGAGGAGAGAGAGGGAGTGAGGGAGGGAGGGGAAGAAGGGAGGGAGGGAGGAGAAGAATGAGGGAGGGGGGAGGGCAGGAAAGACGGGAGGGAGGGAGGGAGGTGAAAAAGGAGGGAGGGAGGGAGGAGGGAGGGAGGGAGGGAGGGAGGGAGGGGAAGGAGGAAGGAGAAGAAGAAGGAGAGAGGATGGAGAAGGGGGGAAAGAAGGAGAGGAGGAAGGCGGAGTAGGAGGAAGACGATGAGGAAGAGGGGGGAGGCGGAGCTGGAGGGAGAGAGAGGTAGAGAGAGAGAGAGGTGGAGCTGGAGAGAGAGAGAGAGAGAGAGAGAGAGAGAGAGAGAGAGAGAGAGAGAGAGAGAGAGAGAGAGAGAGAGAGAGAGAGAGAGAGAGAGAGAGAGAGAGAGAGAGAGAGAGAGAGATCTCTTACACCCAAACTGCACGGCGGCCTGCTGACTGATGACGGTGCCAAACTTGTTGGTGGCCATGCAGGAATAATTCCCCAGGTGTTTGTCGCGGGTGGGGTTGATGATGACCAGGTTACCTCCCATCAAGCTGTAGTGGTCATCCCCCTCCATGATGATGTCCACTCCCTTTAGCATCCATCTACAAGAGGACAAATACAATGAAAACCTCAGTAGAGCGCCCTATACCTCAGCCACAACTAAATGTACCCTGGATCTGGATTCGGATCAGGATCTGTGCCAAAATGTAACCACCAGGATTTGTCCAATTCCGTACATGACTTTTTGAGTTATCTTGCTTACAGACAAACACACAGACAGACAGACAACCTAACCTCCGGTCCATTTCCGATGAAACTCTTTATTTATATTACTGAGACTTTGTTTTTCATGACCAGAATTAATTTGCGCAACATCCAATAAACGGGTGTGTTAATGAAGTGTTTACAGACCGGGTTTTTCACATCTGACTGATCAGCCTTGGATTCTGGACGCATGAGATTTAGTTTTGGAATTTTTTGGCAGTTGCTCGAGTAGTGGACAGCAATTTGAAATGTCTCCAGCCCAAGGGTATTTCAGCAGTTCAGACGTTACGAGAATCACACCTTTTAAATTAAGACTACCGGGGCCATTCAGACACATTCAACCCATTTTCAAAGAGCTTTCCTTTTACCTGTATAAAGAATGAGATACTTTCATCACCATGCTGCCATGACTGAAAAACCTTCCATTAATCAGGGGTGTCAAACTAAACTGCAAGGAATCCAGAGAAAGGCACTTGAATCCTTGAATCCTCCATCCTCGCCTCAAAGAAACACCTCTTAATCCACTTTGGACAACAACAACAAAAGAAACCACATTGAGGAGTGTCAACATCGCCGGTCAGAAAAGGCACGACTATTGTGAGATGAGGACTCAACAGGCCCTTAAGGCGGCTATGATCAGACAGTTCCCCCCCCCCCCCTCCTCCCCCTCCCCTTCCTTCCCTCCGGCAATCTAATTCTGTGACACCGTAACCGATTCAAATGACAAAGGGGTCAGCATCATTTACATACATTTGCATCTAAATTGAAATGGAGTGGCACCGAATGCTTTCTAACGTACGGCAGCGGAATGAGGACGAATGAGGAGCACGTTCTGGACGCAGATCTGAGAACGTGACGTTTATGTCGACATACAGACAGTTTGGCCGGGGCTCGGCAAACGTCATATGTTTTGGCTCTTTTCAAACTCTTCTTAGCTGGCAGGGAAACGGAATTACTGACTCACATCCTGTGCCGTGACTGGGATTCAGTCAAATGAAGGCCGCAGAGGTTTGATACAGTGATGCAGAAAACCAGTTTCAACCCCAATTCACACTGGACCAGTTACATATATATGTATATATATGTATATATATATAGTAATTATAACCCTGGGCACATGCTTTCATGTTTATGATGACAATTTACCGCCGAAATGTTGGCAAATACAACAGGCTGTGAGGGGTTAAAGTTCCCATTCGAAATCGCTATGGATGGATGCATGTTTTGTATGAACCTGAAATAGATTCACTTCACACAAACACACACACACACACACACACACACACACACACAAACACACACAAACACACACACACACACACACACACTAACTGGTCGATTTCCTGTCAGGTGCTACAGAGGTCTTGCGATTGATCGCCTGACTTGACTTTTTTTGGGGCCTGGAATCAACTGGACTGGTTTTGATGAAGCCCTCGAATCAATGACATCAACATCAGGAGCAGAAAGAAAAAGTCAGAGGAATATGAAATGGATGAAATGTGAGCATGAGCACACCCGCTCAGGAGGGTTTAATGAACACCTAAACGTTTCTAACACATTGCCCGAGCACTCTTAATTACACGGGTTCCCTGAAGGGGGGGAGGGGGAGGTGGAGCAAAGTGCAGTGGCTTTTGACTGCCCGTGCTGAAAGGTTCTTGGTTCAATTCCCCAAGGTCTGCCCTAACAACTACTGGCGCCTTAAAAGGTGTTGTAGGGAAGATTTAAGAGCTATTATTTGAGTGTCATTTGTGAGGCTCATTTCTGACCAATCGCGAGATTTCTTCTGTAATTGGTTCAGGTGAATCAGTGAGGCCCGTGAAATGCAACACATTTAAATGGTGGACAAATGCAGGGAGGGAGGGAGAAGAGAGGGGAGGTTTTTTTCCCCCTGCTTGGTTAGTTTCAAAATATATTATTTTCTGCTCTCTCTCTTTATGAATGTTACCTACAACACTGTGGAGTGTGTGTGGTTGGTGGCTGGTTTAAGCAGCCTAATTTGCCCCCAGTCAGACTGATTAGAGTCTGGTTGAAGCAGCCTCATCTGGCCCCAGTCAGGCTGATTAGAGTCTGGTTGAAGCAGCCTCACCTGGCCCCAGTCAGACTGATTAGAGTCTGGTTGAAGCAGACTCACCTGGCCCCAGTCAGACTGATTAGAGTCTGGTTGAAGCAGCCTCATCTGGCCCCAGCCAGACTGATTAAAGTTTAGGGCTGCAAACCTGTGGGTCATGGTAATCAAGGCCCAGAGGTTAAACCAGCCACCAACACACACACTCAGGGTGAAGGGCATAGACCCTCTGCTCTGTTCACCATTACTCTACAAACTCTACAATAAAACGGTTTCCCCATCACCCTGTGTCCTGTGTCCTCGGGAGAAGCAGCCATTTTAATGGCTTGTGGCAGCACGTCTGCTACAAACCCCTTTAATACAAATGACTTCACTGTAAGTGGCTTCAGATCATGGGTGAGGAGAGAGGGGTCATAGGTCACCTGTATGAGGCGGCGGGGATGGCGCGGGCGCGGCAGCTCAGGGTGATCCGGGCCTCGGGAGACTCCTCGGGGTAGATGGTGTCCACCGGCTGGTCCTCCAACACCGGCCCGTAGCCGTTCGCTGGTGGGGGGGCACACAGAGAGAGACACAGGGAGTGGTGAGACAGCCGGGTCAGCCCGGGACAAACTGTAGTACACTGACTGGCCGTTAGGTCACTCCTTCGAGCGCTTTACCAAAATGTCCCTTGGATCCGGATTCCGATCGGTACCAAAATAACCAACTGTTTTGGCTCTGTATATAACTTTTTGAGTTATCTTTTGCTTACAGACAAACAGGGGCGACAACATAACCTCCTCCCATCTCTGATGAAGGAGGTAAATATGGTGATGTGTAAATGGGTGTTAATATGCTGTGAGGATAAAAGGGCAGGTCATTTGTAGTAATGATAATGCAACTTTAATTTGGACCAATCTCAAAGAGCTACATGCGAAAATAAAAATAAAAATAAAAACTTAAAGAAACAAAATGTAGGACAATAGGGGTCTATTGCGGGGAGGCAGTAGAAAGTGAGAGTTTTGGCCTTTTTAAAAAAAACGGTACTGAAGAAGAGCTGGACTGGAGTCTGGACTGGAGTCTGAGTCTGAGGAGACGGGTGAGGTTCAGCACTGGTTTCACACCAGTACCAGTCCAATTGTTACTTTATCCTGCAGCCGGCGCATTGACACACAAACACACTGAATGCTCTCACCAGTTTAAGCCATACCTATCCAAATTGTGTAAAACATAAAACATTATGTGTGTATATATATGTATATATATATATATATATATATATATATATATATATATATATATATATATAGACAGATGCAAAACCATCAATAATGCGATTAAAATATAGAAAGTGTTGCCCCGTCTTGTATGGGTATAGTTGTATAGTATAGTTGCAGGAAATTCATACTGCGGGAGTGAACGGAGAGTAAGCATTCCACTGTACTTGTTGCAGATGGCAAATTAAAAACATCATGAATCTTGAATCTTGGGTGCATTATCACCAGAAGCTCTTAATAAAAATGTGGAATATGTATTTATTCTGATCATCATGTATATATAGACAGATGCAAAACCATCAATAATGCGATTCGAATAAAGAACATTTGCCTCGTCTTGTATGGGTGCATTATCACCAGAAGCTCGTAATACAAATTTGGAATATTTGTTTATTCTGATCATTAGCCTAGCTTCTTCCTCCCTGCAGAGCAATCGTGCGACGGGCTGTTCCTGCAAATGGCTGGGTGACACACACACACACACACACACATAATTAGCCCCAGTTACTCATTAAAACAGACAGAGATCACAAGTGGTGATATGAATAAGCCATAAACACAATGACATGGCTATGAATAAGCAATGAGCAGAAATGAACTCCATTCCTGATTATTCCCTCAGATCAAGGAGGCGTGTTTGTGTGACTGAGTGAACCACTGTACTGGACTGCAGTTTGTACAGCGCTTTTACCCAAAGCGCTATAGAATTATTGCCTCACATTCACTCATTCATACACACAGATTAGGTGTCTTGCTCAGGGACACATCGACACTTGGCAAGGTGGAGCCAGGGGGGATCGAACCAACAACCTTTCGGTTGCCAGTCCGGTTGACAACCCACTATACCTCTCCAGAGCTGCTGCCGCCCACACGTTTGTGTCACACACACACACACACACACACACACACACACACACACACACACACACACACACACACACACACACACACACACACACACACACACACACACACACACACACACACACACACACACACACACACACACCTGAAACCCAGAAGGGTAGCCCCTTTCCTACTTTACACCGAGTTATGAAAGTGTCACCTTGACACAGTTAACTGTAATCCAGACATATCTGCTACTATACACACACACACAACACACAACAACAACACACCACACACACACACACACACACACACACACACACACCTGATATTCACTCATATCCAATGACCCAACAGCAAGGTACATTAAACAAAGAAAACAAGGAAAGAATATATTCAATAATTCAATGAATATTGAGTTGGTTATGACAGGTTATGTAGAAGCGGCGCGTTATCCGAGAAGTGTGTTTTTCGTTTGACTCATCAACAGAGCGCGGTGCCAATTGGATGCAAACCGTGGTCCTCTGTGAGCTCAGCGCCGCAAAACGGTGACTTTCCAGCACCACACAGCAGGGCGTCGAGGGCGCGTCTTAGAGAGCGATCGCGCCGAGGGAGAGATTACAAAGACGGAGATAACGCAGAATGACTCGAGGGAGGAGAAGAACAACAACAACAACCACCAAGGAAAAAACCCAGAATAGAGAGACCCAGAGGACGAGGCATAAATCACGTAAAGTGTGAGGAACAAGAAAACCAAACCCCGGTGCTCGGATTATACCGTCAGTGGAGGAGTGTGAGCCAAAACCCCAGGGAAGTGACACATGGAGGGGGGGGGGGGGGGGGGGGATGGAGACCGCCTGTGCGTGGAGAGAGAGGTGTGTAAGGGCATCTGTGCAGGGCAGGCAGGCGTGGGTTGGTGGGTGGTTTGTGACCCCGGGAGAGGTCTGCTGGTGGAGGCTGCCCCCACCACCACCACCATCACCACACACCATGAGGGATGAGACAGATGGCCATGGGGGGGCCATGGGGAGCCACTGAAGCACGGCAGCATAGTAGAGGACCCAGCTCACAGCCTGCCCGCCACACAGACCTCTTGCTCTCTGGGAGTGGATGCCAGCGCACTCAACTGCCCCTGTGTCAGGTTCCCTGGGTGTGTGAGCGTGTGTGTGTACACGTGTGTGTGTGTGTGTGTGTGTGTGTGTGTGTGTGTGTGTGTGTGTGTGTGTGTGTGTGTGTGTGTGTGTGTGTGTGTGTGTGTGTAGGTGTGTGTGTGTGTGTGTGTGTGTGTGTGTGTGTGTGTGTGTGTGGTGTGTGTGTGTGTGTGTGTGTGTGTGTGTGTGTGTGTGTGTGTGTGTCTCTCACTCTCTTGCTCTTATTTTCATTTTTATCTTTGCCTGACTGGCTTCTCCCATCATTCCAGATGTTGTTCTTGATGTCTCTGTCAGCCTGTCTCTCATCACTTCCTTTTCTGGGCATTCTTCCACACGGTCATTAACGTCATTAATACAACAGCACAAACCATCAAACCCATCCAATCCTCGGAATTGACCCAAGTCACCCTCACTCCCGCCCTCCTCCCGCTCCTCTCTTGAAGGGTAAAGGGTTTGGGTTTCAGCTCAATTTCGAACCTGAGGGTTTGGGTTCACTGCCACTTTAAGCCATGCTCCCAGTCGTTCATTAAACTCAATGTGTGCGCTTCTGCTTCCCCACCGCCCTTCTCTACCAACCACCACCACCCGCACCACCACCACCACCGCCACCACCCGCACCAGCCTCCAGCCCTCTCTTTCTCTGTTCCATTGGCACCACTTAACTGTGGATTGCACTGTGGCGATCTCCATCGGGTCAGGCAATCATTTACACGGCCAGGCGAATGTAACGGACCAACAGGCCGACGGAGTAGACTGACACACACACAAAGACGCACTGAATGAAAAGCCTTTGTCTCCAGGGCCAACTGGAGGGATACAGATGGCCTTCTCTGGACAAACTTCAGTGTCAAACACAGCCCACCGCTATTCAGTGTGGAAAGCGGGGACAAGAGGACAGGGTCGCTCCCCGTGTGAACGTTTCAAACACACATCAGCCTCAAGCGCTACCACGCCACACTGGACTATTTCAGGAGCGTCCGATCTGTGTGTGTGTGTGTGGTGTGTGTGTGTGTGTGGTGTCGTCGCTTCTAATCCAGTATTCATGGCTGCATTACATGTCATTTTAGCCGTGGGATGACGAGTATGGCCTGAGATGCCACATGTGCGGATCAATTAGAATGTTACGGTATGTTAGTAAACCGGTTCATTATCAGTGTTCCCTAAAACTTGAGTGAGATCTATATATATCTATATTATCCATATAGATATATATATATATATATCCATCCATATATATATCCATATATATATCTATATCTATATATATCCATATATCTATATATATCCATATATAGATATATATATATATATATATATCCATATATATACGTATATCCATATATATATATACATACATGCACACATATATATATACACACACACATACATACATACATAGATTATGGTTTTAGGCAACACTGGAAAAAACGAAATGATATATATATATATCTATATATCTATATATAGATATATCTATAGATATATCTATAGATATATATATAGATATATATATAGATATATATATCTATATATATATCATTTAGTTTTTATTATTATAAGAAGTTTTTATGATATATATATGTATATATACATATATATATACACAGTCATTTTTGACAAATTCCTGCTCAGCTGAACTTTGGTCAACAGCTGTGCATTTTGAGGCGGTTACATCTGTGTCATGTTTACATATGCAAATGAGATGCGCAGCCCAGTGGGACAGACAGCATGTGTACATGTAGTGAGATGTAGGCCCCCGGCAGCTAAGGCTGAATTTTTTTTTTTCCCAGAATCCCCAGAGTCAGAGCAAGCTGTCTGCTCATCAGTTTTAAACTTCATCTCACAGACCTCAAAAAAAATAAAAATAAAAATAAGTATAATTCAAATGTAAACTCATGGGATGGAGGGGGGGGGGGGGTGTGTTGTATACACCAGGCTACTGTGAGATGTGGTCGTCTTGGTCGTTCCAAAGGCTGTCAGCCACCATGAGACTCCAGCAGGGCCATCTGTGGTGACACTGACACATGGTGATGTCCTGTGAGGCCGCACCAGAAGGCACAGGAAATAATAATGGCGTCCATGTACTTCTTAATATTGAAACAGCAAACATACAACTGCCATTATGGTTGTTTTGCCCAGATGTATCTCTTGATTTTCCTTGCTATTCGTTGTACCAAAGTGGAGGTAGAGAATTCTCTCTCGGGACGTCTCTGTCGTTTGTAATGTTGTGTGAGACGTTATGTCGTCATAAAATATGAATGCAAAAACACAAAACACCCGCAGACTGTGGAGATAAACAACAATGGGTGTCTTTAGATGGGAGTTTGTGTGAGCTGGTGTCAGAGGGGGAGGACGACTGTAATAACCTGAGATTACCTAAGAACCCCCAAGCGCAACATGGTTTTGGGCTGCAGAATAAAGAGCAATTAAGGTAAAACGAGGAAGGGAAGTTCCACGGCACCTAATGCTGTAGCCTGTGAAGACATGAACCCTGGCTGCTCCCCTGCATCAGAGTCGAGCTTCAACCGCCAACCAATTATTTCCACTCATGAAGCAACATGTGGTCTGTATTTAAAAAAAAGAACGAAAACTGCCACGAACAGTGGTGACCTAAAGTACAGCACGTCGAACTGACACACAGACAAATTAATCGTTCCGCTCTTCCGCTTTCGAAGCATCGGCTCACACCGGAGTGGTCTTGCATGTATGCGGTTGCACGCAGCCGAGACACGCAGCCCACCGGAGCTGCCGCCTGTATGGGCTTTATAGGGACTATGTAGGGACTATCCATCCTGACTTCCTCAATAACCCCCCCCCCCCTCTCTCTCTCTCCACCCCCTATCCCCATACACATACACACCCACCCTTTGCCTTTTTCCCTTTCAAAACAATCACAGCACACACACACACACACACACACACACACACACACCCACCCACCCCACCATGGGCCTTATGTTCATTGTAGTGTACAATGTACTGCGCTTGTATTATAATGGACGTTATTCGTCTTGGTTCTAAACGCCAACCGTTTTGGTTCTAAACGGCATCTGGTTGAAAGGAACTGAATGTTCCGAATTCCACATTCCGTTCCATTCATCTCCACATTGGCGGCCGCTCTGCGAAATGAGGCCCGTTATGATAATGCAAGGCACAGAACAGTCCAATGGACACACACTCCACACAAACAGCTGCGGGACCCTGGCCTTGTTGTGGCCCGTGTTAATTAGAGGAAGTGTGCTATGAAGACGCGCTAGTTAGTGGTGGAAGCAGCAGGAGACCTGGAGTGTGAGGACAAAAAAAAAGAAAGCAAAAGCAAGCGCCCATTCCATTTTCATATAACACTATAGCACTCACAGGGCGTTAGACTATAAGGATGCAAACACAGTGGGCCTTAGTTCATGAAAGCGTGGGCCGGCCGGCCCTAAACTTCCCTAAACTGCCCGATAACACAACAAAAATGTGACGATAACAAATCCCTGCCATGTAATTGGTCGCCGCGGCGCATGACCAAAAACCCATCAAGCCGGACGTCTGGTGGTTTGGGATCTCATGAAAAACAGCATTCTGTGTTTGGCCCAAAAGATAGCCCCGTGGGGGCCCGTGGGGGCCCGTGGGGGGGCTGTGAGGGTTGAGCAGGACGCAGGGTGTTTATCAAGCCCGTCCGCAGACGCATTTCCCATTCCAGCAGAAATGAGTCATGTATAATGAATAGCAGTCGCACGGAAATAGCTTTCATCTATCTTCCCTCCGCGGTTCCCACATATAGGCCCTGAAAAAAAACAATAATCCATGAGGTGATTACAGCAATGTCCATCCAGAGACTGATGCCATACATACACAGCGGCGGACATCATCCGTGGATTAAAGGCTAGCGTTCGGATGAACGTGGAGACGGCAATTACCAAACGTATCAGTGAGATAACAAACAACAACCTCAGGACACGTTTTCATTATGCCTCTTTCTCCCTCTTTACATCTCTCTCTCTCTCTCTCTCTCTCTCTCTCTCTCTCTCTCTCTCTCCTCTCTCTCTCTCTCTCTCTCTCTCTCTCTCCTCTCTCTCTCTCTCTCTCTCTCTCTCTCTCTCTCTCTCTCTCTCTCTCTCTCTCTCTCTCTCTCTCTCTCTCTCTCTCTCTCTCTCCCCCTCTCTCTCCATCTCTTTCCATCTCTTTCCATCTCTCTTGCAGGCTACAAGGAAGAAGTGTCTGGTCCATCTGTGACAGGCTGTCTCTAAGTAGACCCGACAGGCAGACATATAGTACATATAGTACATACCACTGCACTGTTCCACTGCACTCTTACCACTCCTTAGGGAAGGTGATGGCCAAGACTTGGTGCCTTTTCCCTGCTTCCTTGTTAGAACTACAGAACCCCAAAGGCAAAATACAGCATGTGTACAGTACATGTGCACGGTTTGGGGAGGAGGATCTTCCGGGTCAGTGACCGCAGAGAGAAGTGTCGTTTGGGATACTGTTTGGGGAGATGGGGAGAAAGGAGTGGGTTGGGTGGTGGTGGTGGAGTTGGTGGAGGTGATGGTGGTGGTCAATCCGTTTCCCAGAGAGAAATTCAGCATGAATGCACTGTAGTTAAGTCCAAATAAAGGAGAGATATATCTCGTTATCATCACTCCGATTGGCCCGTCGCCAGCTAATTCTTTGGACGTGCCAACATTGGCTGAGCAGCTAACGAACCGCACTGCAATTGCACCGTGACGCTTTGGACATGGTCCAGCGGAAACCAATGTAGTTATGCGTCTGGATTCAGAGGGAGGAATAAAGGAAAACCACCCGGAAGGCTTGATCAGGGATGACGATCATTACAATAGCCTCCAATCGCCAACCAAAGAACCAAGAACCGTGGAAGGACTCTGCCAAGGCGATGGATTCTGCCCCAAAAGGAACAACATGCTACACAGTCTCGTAGTCAACAAGCACACAGGTCTAAGAACACCAAGAGAGGAGAACTTCATGAATACAGAACCCCTTTCTACAGCTTTTTTGTCACCTCGTGAAAGATAAGTATTCCGGCCTTGGCTAAACCCAATGAATCATGGCTTTCTAAACTATTTTATGTTCAGACTCCATGCTGTCAATGCTCAAGGTGCACACACAATTAACAAAGCAACGAATACACATTCATATTGGCGGTTGAGGCGAGAGCACCTTTAAAACCACATGCATTATGCAGCAGTATTTTTCCTTTTTCAATCGAAATAGTTTGAATCGGCAGAGCCTTCCGCAGCAGGCAGATCAAGCCATTCATAATTGAATACACCGCTCTCTCATTTCCCGTCATGTCTGCTGTGATCGTCATGTTAGCAGCAAAGTTAAATGGTAAATAGACCTATATAGCATTTATATCGCGATTTTATCTAAAGCGCTTTACAAGTCATGCCTCACATTCACCCATTCATACACACATTCAACCACCAACGGCGGAGTCAGCCATGCAAGGAGACGGCCAGCACGTCAGCAGCAGTTAGGGTTAGGCTGTTTTGCTCAAGGACACCTCAACGGGGAATCGAACCAGCAACCTTCCAGTTCGCTCTACCCTCCTGAGCTACTGCCGCCCCAGATAGAGCGCTATGTAAATGCAGTCCATTTAGCATGTATCCTATCAGTATTGAAAGATGGTAACACACAATAATAAGTCCCCAGGAGCACACTGCCCTCTCTTACCTCCATAGAAGCTGGCGCGCTGCCCGTACATGGACGCATCTGAAACACAGGGTTCAAGGGGAGAGTCACAAGTCATGTGTGTCATCATTTAATATTTCATTCATTCACCCGCAGCCATAAAATGTTTCTGTCTGTAGTGACAGGCCGCCGTCCAAAAGCAACAGCAAGACTAGTATGTGAAAGGACCTCTCTCTCACACACACACACACACACACACACACACACACACACACACACACACACACACACACACACACACACACACACACACACACACACACACACCACACACACACACACACACACACACACACACACACACACACACACACACACACACACGGCCAGAAATATTATCATTTGCCAATACTGTTTTTAGTTCCTCGAAAACAGTCAACGTTAATCTCTACCCTCCCTCCCTCCCTCTACCCTCCCTCTCTCTACCCTCCCTCCCTCCCTGTCTGCTGCTCAGCGGTGCGGACAGTCCTCGGCAGTCCCTTCAGACAGGTAGCAGCACCTCCCACCTTACAGTCCCTTCAGACAGGTAGCAGCACCTCCCACCTTACAGTCCATTCAGACAGGTAGCAGCACCTCCCACCTTACAATCCCTTCAGACAGGTAGCAGCACCTCCCACCTTACAGTCCCTTCAGACAGGTAGCAGCACCTCCCACCTTACAGTCCCTTCAGACAGGTAGCAGCACCTCCCACCTTACAGTCCCTTCAGACAGGTAGCAGCACCTCCCACCTTACAGTCCCTTCAGACAGGTAGCAGCACCTCCCACCTTACAGTCCCTTCAGACAGGTAGCAGCACCTCCCACCTTACAGTCCCATGTGATGCTGGCTTTTCTTGGCTTGTTTGAAGGTGAGTGGTGATGAACAAATGACTAAGCTGCCAGTGCCTCGAGTCTACAGCTAATTAGCCAAAAGACAAAAACAAATATAGTTAACTAGCTAATGGATAAGTTAGCTCAAAGTTGAGCTAAGGCAATTTATCATGGGCATACAGGCTAATGTACTGTACTTAAGAGGACACATTACAGGTGAATACAGTAAAATGTGTATCTAATAACATCATCACAGACACCACATTGATATGCTAATTAGGCGTTAACTAGGCCTAATTAAAATGCGCTAATTTGCATGCATTTACCAAGGCATTGCAGGTGAAAAGATATCACCTCACAACTTCCCCAGATAGTTACTTACGTCAAGTCAGTATTTTCCCCTGAAATTTATGTTTAAATATGCAGATTGTGCAGAAAATGTCTGTGCACGTCCCTGGTTGGAAGACCCGTAATTAATATGAACACCGTGAACGCATGTCCTTGACGTACTTGTGACTCGTGCAAAACATTCCATCGGCAAAGTGAAGGTTCAAGCAGCTGGGTGCCGACAAGCCGCCTTGAGCTTGAAGGCCGACAGTGTGGAAAAAGCGACGCTCCAGATTGCGTACGAAAACGCCGACAACCAACCCCGCCGACGACCAACCCCGCCGGGGAGGACTTAGGGGTTTTTGACATTGTGTGCGGGGCTCTCGCTGGGTTGACGACGACAAGTCATCGCCACGTTCAATCGCTGTCTGAACATTAGGGTTTGTCGTGGGAAGAATACCCAATTAAGTTGGATTTTAATGAAGAGGGACGGCGGCTGGTACGCACTGTGTCGAAGAATCACAGCGTTTTCCCAAACTTGGAGGTTTAGGACCCCCACTGACACGCAAATGGATTATTTTATGGATATGAGGTGGCGGGGGGATTGCCTGTTTATGAATAAAAGTTAGATAAAGATATGATACATAGATGTTTGATGATACATTTATGACACCCATTCCAATGAACAGAACAGGGCGGCAGTAGCTCAGTCTGTTGGGACTTGGCTTGGGAACCAGAAGGTCCCCAGTTCAAGTCCCCGCAACACCTAGACCCAGGCACCAGACCTAGATGGATAGGTCAAATGCAGAGAAACCCATTTAACTGTGTTTGTACATGTACATTATGTGACAAATAAAGTCCTAAATTTAGATTTTAAACAATGATTGATTGATATTTTTGGTAGATGTTGAAAACGGGTTGAAAGAATGGAAACCACATGTTAACACAACACTGTTAGGTTGACCTCAATGTTTACGCAACACAAATTCCAATAAATCCACGACATCGGCACTGCAGTACATATTATTGTTGTATTATGTAGACACAGCTGTGTTAATATTAAAGCCAAATACCAGCCTGAAGAAAAGGGTCTGTGTGGAGAACAAGCACAGATTCCAGGGACCGCAATTGTGATCTTTCAGTGAAATAGACTTTATAGCCGGTTGTATCGCACACAGAGTGTCACGTGAGATATCTAGCTTGTTGGTACCCTTGAAGAGAGATGTCAGAACGATTTGGCCGAGCCACGGACATGACCCATTTAGCTAGGATGACTATATTTTCTTTTCTTTGTACATTACTTTGTACATTATTACGTCACCTATGGCACCCATTGAACCATCCCTGGAAGGAGGGATCCCCTTCCACACAGCGTTCCTTCTCAAGGTTTCTTCCTCCATCATTAAGGGTGTTTTTTCTTTCTAGGGTTTGGGGGGTGTTGTAAACATGTGGCCTGTGAAGCCCTTTGAGACTGGAACTGTGATTAAGGGCTATACAAATAACATTGACTTGACCCTACTTGATGACTGCTGAGACACAGAGACACACACACTCAAATATGAGTTAATGTTATGTTTATATGTCTTTTTATTTCATTCATGATTTTATTATCTGTATAATTAATAATTTGTATTATTATTATCTTCATTATTATTATTATTATTATTATTATTATATCAGCATCATTCTGCTAACAGAGGATATAAAAGAAGGATAAAACTACACAACACAACCTTTCCTACAGGCAACGTTTACGAAACTTGAGTTTCAAGTTTCAGCTGAGGGAAAGTCTATTTAACACCACGTCATTTCAAGGAAACGTTCAGGCAAAATGCTCTGCGATTGTGATGTGTTTTTATTTTTTTTCTTCTGGTTGAAATCAGATCCAATTGGGAGTGACTCCAGGTATGGAAACACAGAGAAGACAGCCTCCTGCTGTCTTCTATCTCCTCTGATCTGCTCTGTACCACAGCCGGTTGCACTTTCACTTCACAAAGCCAACCCTGCTGCGGTGAAGTCAAAGTCACTTAGTAGAGATGGCTTGTATTTGTACTTAGGAAAAAGACCTGTCAACATGTAAAGTGTTCGGTAATGCAGGGGCTGGCGAACAGGTGACGGAAGAGACGACTTTATAAGATACTTTTTTATGAAGAGGCTAACATGTTTGTTGTTAATACATGTCTTCTTGCTCTTCATGTGGGGTGGTAAATCGTTTCAAGTGGGCCACTTATATTTAAACGCTTGCTATGAAAAAAGGCTTGGTAAAAGAAGCCATGTTGCTATTATAGATAGTTAATACGTTTTTTTCTATAATAGTGGCACAGCTTGTAACATTTTAAGTAAATTAGCTGGTTTATGACTATTTTTACTATATCCTGATCTTTCTCATACAGTATGCAAGCTCACAATACCGTATCATATCTTATCAGATCCCGATTCAGATCTGTGCCAAAATCAACAACCAAACACAAAATACAACACAAAATAATCCTTATTTGGGGGCATTGTGTAAACGGTCCAACTTGGTGAACAGGAAGCGGTACACCTTCCAGACAGGATGGAGAGGAGAGAGGAGGTGAGTGAGGGGAGGAGGAGGCGTGGCCTACTGACCTGCGGACGCCGGGGAGAGCAGCAGGAGGTGCAGGGTGAGCAGGAGGTGCAGCATGGCTGGGCTACTGGGTGGAGCCCGCTGCTCAGTGGGACGACGGCTGGACAGCTACTGCTGGTGGGACATGAGCAGGACTGGACACTTCTCCTGGTTAGCAGAGAGACACATAGGCAGGACAGGGAGAGAGCGAGAGAGCGAGAGAGCGAGAGAGCGAGAGCGAGAGAGAGAGAGAGAATGAAAGGGACATCATTAGAGAGTGTGGCAGAACCATGTAGTGGCTAGGCTAGGGTGTCTGACTCCTAGGCAAAGTGTTCTGGGTTCGATCCCCAATTTGTAACCTTGGAGCATGACACCTAACCCTCCTTTAATGTCATGTATCTGAACTCATGATACATCGCTGGGGACAAAAGTGTCTGCGAAAAAAGTAAAATAGCCACAAAAGAGCATGTTCCCATTTTTTAACATGACAAAAGTGGATTTGTACTCGCTCTCACGCTGATACAATCTGCAACCTTTTTAATCTGCAATGCAATGCAACTCTGTTTGTGAATTCCACGCGGAAGCGACTGCTAGCGCCTAGTTCATCTAACGATCATCATCGGCGGTCGCCTGTGAACCAATGAACGCTGTGTCCAGATTGCATACAAGTCCATGGAGTGAGGAGTTAACTGTACCCAGTGGTAGAAGGGGTTCCGAGGGCCACACAGAAGGGTGTGTTCTGATAGACAATGAGCGGCACTGTGTTCCGAAAACAGACCGCTGTTTACTTCCTCGTCATCCCGTCCACATCCCCTTTCATCTCTAGCAGCCCTTCAGAGGCGCACACTTCTGGCGGGACACTACTTAGTCAGTCAGTCAGTCAGTCAGTCAACCAGTGAGTCAGTCAGACAATCAGTCAATCAACCAGTCAGTCAGTCAGTCAGTCTGTGGCTGTCTTGTCTGGCAGGCTGTATTTTTGTCCAAACATACAGAACATACATACACACATACATACATAATGTATGGGCACATAATAATACTTAATATATGAATATGATCTATTTTTAATCAGCCCCTTGGTTTTCTGCAATAGACCTCCCACAGAGACCTGCGTTAAGTTTACACACACTCCATACGACACACTACATGAGACACACAAACCATATGGGACTGCATTGTCAGGACTCCTACTCAAACACTGGGTGTCAATTCCTGAACCAGTAAAAAAAAACAAGCACACATACAGTTGATATATACATATATATATATACGATATCCCAAACCGCCGAGTGGCAGATCCACACCGCAACACACGGTACACGACGCAGAAGCAGCCACCTCATGCCTCCGAGCCGTCAGCCAAGCTGGAGATTTGCAGCTCCAGTAAAGGTGGAAGATGGACTGGTGATTGACAGGAGGAGACGGATGCCACTGGCTACCCCCCGACCGATGATGGTCGGTTGGCATCTCTCTCCCCCTCCAGCCCTGTTTCCATAACACCACAAACCAGCTAGCAGCTACAGCAGCTAACAGCCTGACGTTATGACAGGCAGCAGCTGTGTGGGTAAATGTGGACATTAGCGAGCCTTCGTCTGCTCCGGAGGAATAATACAGCAAGCTGGCGTTTCACTGCGCACAGGAGGGGAGATCACGATGACAGCCTTAGTGCCCCATTACGGTTTTCCCTGGTACAGTTCCTCGAATCATCCTTAATATTTGCAAAACAGTAGGTGCATTTCTCTAAACAATTGGTACAGACAGCACAAAACAAAGCCCGCAACTTGGTTAAAATCCTTAGTTCACCCAACATTCGGCTGCACCCTCGGCGGCTCCCTTTGACCTGC
>CM051010.1:24145474-24175474 GCA_027704905.1 Muraenolepis orangiensis
CAACGGCACCAGCAGGATGTAACAAGACACTGTGTGTAGGTATGCTGAATCAGCATCACTGGACTCCGAACCAGTGCTGATCCATATCACAAACCACACTCTGAATTATTTATGTATAAAAATCCGGTGCCCATAATGAGTCAGTGAGTGCAGCCACAGCCCCCGTCAAATGCTCGACAATGTAATAATTCATCAAGGGGGGGGGGGGGGGGGGGTGAGACAAGGCCAGGGAATAGACAGACCCGAGCCAAGCTTTGTTGCAGAGGAATGAATTACATTGCAACAAAAAGGTATAGAATTAGGTGATATACGCTTTTACACACACACACACACACACACACACACACACACACACACACACACACACAGCCATACAGCCTCTGTAGGTCCATGCCGGCAACAACCATGACCAATAAAAAACGCTCTCCAAGAAAAGGAGAGAAGATGGAGAGAAGAAGAAGTAGAAGACGCCGCCTGTTGCTAGGCAGAATGTGTTCCATCACAAACTACAACCCCAAAAAAGGAGGTTGTTTATTTTACAATCAATAGAGTGCATTTGTCCACACAGCGAAAGGCAGACATTTCTCCTATTTTCACTTGCCAGCACTTGCTAGCTTGCCGCGGTGTCGGCAGCCGAGGTGTCTGAAAAGCTATTTTCTTTTCAAGGAACACTCGATCAGAAAGAAGTGCACAGAGGGGGCGAGGATATGTGTGTGAGGGGGGAGGAATAGAAACCATGGAAATCAGTCACTTTCTTTTAAACATTTGCTTTTGAGATAAATCCTTTTCGTCACTTGAACACGCATATCTTCCTATTTTTGATGCTCATTCATATCCACACAACATCTCTCAACAGCTGCTGAGAAGCCGAGTGTGTATATCTGTCAGACAGCTACTATGTATACAATGGATTGATTTATTATTGATCATTTACTTATATTATGTTTTATGTATTTTTAAACCCATCTCTTCAAACTTGCTAACAATGTTTAAACTCTTCTACATGTTTTCATATGGTCTTGTCGCTCCGTCCACATCGTGGCTTCTCTTGTATCTATGCTGCTATTTGTTCATTGGTTTTATTACATGGGTTTTAGTCTTGCTGTGAAGTGTCTTCTTAGTGCTTTGTTCAGATGATACCGTCGTAATAATAAAAAAGTCATTGAAGAGCCCAGAAATGGAGTCATCGCCAAAATCTAAATCCATGCAGTGATCTCACCTGCTCTATTATATCCTCTGCCTCTCTGCCTTCCTCTCCCTCCCTCTTTCTCTCCCTCCCTCTCTCTCTCTCTCTCTATCTCTCCCTCGCTCTCTCTCTCTCTCTCTATCTCTCCCCCTCTCTCTCTCTCTCTCTCTCTCTCTCTCTCTCTCTCTCTCTCTCTCTCTCTCTCTCTCTCTCTCTCTCTCTCTCTCCCTCTCTCTCTCTCCCTCTCTCTCTCTCTCTCTCTCTCTCTCTCTCCCCCTCTCTCCCCCTCTCTCTCTCTCTCCTTCTCTCTCTCCCTCACTCTCTCTCTCTCTCTCTATCTCTCCCTCGCTCTCTCTCTCCCCCTCTCTCCCCTCTCTCTCTCTCTCTCTCTCTCTCTCTCTCTCTCTCTCTCTCTCTCTCTCTCTCTCTCTCTCTCTCTCTCTCTCCCTCTCTCTCTCTCCCTCTCTCTCTCTCTCTCTCTCTCTCTCTCCCTCCCTCCCTCTTTCTCTCCTCACTCTCTCTCTCTCTCTATCTCTCCCTCGCTCTCTCTCTCCCCCTCTCTCCCCCTCTCTCTCTCTCTCTCTCTCTCTCTCTCTCTCTCTCTCTCTCTCTCTCTCTCTCTCTCTCTCTCTCTCTCTCTCTCTCCTCTCTCTCTCTCTCTCTCTCTCTCTCTCCCCCTCTCTCCCCCTCTCTCCCCCTCTCTCTCTCTCTCCCTCTCCCCCTCTCTCTCCCTCTCTCTCCCTCTCTCCCCCTCTCTCTCCCCCTCTCTCTCCCTCCCTCTCCCCCTCTCTCCCCCTCTCTCTCCCTCTCTCCCCCCCTCTCTCTCTCTCTCCCCCCCTCTCTCTCTCTATCTCTCTCTTAGCCTTCATAATGTAAGCCATTTATCTCAGCCTTACACAATGCCCTCTGGGACAGAACCGTTTCACAGTAGCCCTGCATGACCCTGCATATCAATAACATCAAATGCATGGGTACTGGAGTTACAACAACTAACTAATGCACAGTATGGCACTATTCGCTGATACAGAATAGCCTGAATAGTCTTGTTCATGTTCTCCTACTGCTGCTGCTGCTGCTGCTGCTGCTGCTACTACTACAGCCGTTAAGAGTGCAATGCTTTTAAGCGTGAGATGTGGGACAGACGGGACGCCGTGAAGGCGCTCGTACCGGCTGCCAGGACACTTTCAAACGCAGACGAAGGCCGACGGACGACAGACGACAGACGCCAGCATTCCATTAACCTGTTCGCTAATTGCCGTCTCCCCGCGGAAGCTTCGGAAGAGGGCTGATTTACCGCCATCGCCCAATCGCTGCTCCACGGACACCATAGCAGCATAAAGAGATTGAATTCTCCCATTCCGTTGACCTTTTTCCTCTTGACTGATATCCATAATGGATTTTTTTTCTCTCTCTTCATTCCAAAGTAGGAATAAATGCCACATCTGTGAAATGTGGCTGACTTTGGGGTCATAGGTCGCTATTCACCTTATCACGCGTTATAATGGCTGGTCAGAATGACGACAAGGCCGCACTGACCTTTCACCATTCAGCCGGGAGAACGAACATACTTGGCATGTCTGGGAAGCCACACAACACACTTAGACACAAAGAAACCAAAGTGGCTCAGTGTAGGTGTGTGTAAAATCCATATCTGGAGGATTGAATCGTCTTTATTGCTCACATACACGTACACACACAGTGACATTTGTTCTCTGCATTTAACCCATCCCAGTATAAGTGAGCAGTTTTTGCTGTGTAGGGGGGGCTCTGGTGCCTTGCTCAAGGGCACCTCGGCAGTGCAGCCCAGGTGTTCCGGGGACTTGAACCGGCGACTTTCCGGTTCCCAAGCCAAGTCAATGCAATGCAATACAATACAATACAATTTATTGATGGATGTAGGCCGAAGCCTATATATCCATATCAAAATATTACAATAGAAATAGAAATAGAAACCGGAGACTAGATGACACTGATGTGCTTGAAGTCCCATTTC
Source organism: Muraenolepis orangiensis (assembly GCA_027704905.1). NCBI lineage: Eukaryota > Metazoa > Chordata > Actinopteri > Gadiformes > Muraenolepididae > Muraenolepis > Muraenolepis orangiensis. Next base: position 24,148,654 of record CM051010.1, read on the forward strand.
AGCGGGTTGTTCTTCCAGTACACGTCCTAATAGACTAAGTCCTAATAGAATAGAAGCTACTGCCGCCCCAATATAGCCATATAGTATGATATTGTAACTGTGTTCTGAGTTACTTCGTGTGTATGGGGGCGGGGCCTAGTTGGATGGGGGTGGGGGCTGGATGGATGGGGGCGGGGTCTGGTTGGATGGGGGCGGGGCCTGGTTGGATGGTGGCAGGGTGGGGCCTGGTTGGCGTACCGGCGGCTCAGCCTCTAAGCTGTCTGTGTCCGCGATGGCTAGTGGCGTCTCTTGACACGAACGTGAGTTTAGCGCGGTGATAACCGTCAACGGCCCGTGTCATATTGCTTCATAAAGCGGCGCCGCGATGCGCGGTCCCGTACAACATCAAACTCCCGTTCGTCACAGTATGGTGTGAGCGATGGCCAAAGGTCAGGAGGAGAGAGCTGTACTGTGGATTAGAAAGCGATGCGTCTCACTCACACACACGCTCACACACACACACACACGCACGCACACACACACACACACACACACACACACACAACTCAATTACTTCATGGCACACCTGGTCAATGGAGATATCAGCAGTGGTCCAGGGGGCAGCCTCCATATCTCAGCGTACGTACACCAACTACAGCTGACAGACCCCACGTGACTCTCTCTCTACCCCAGATAACGGTAATTACCAACCCCCGACTGAGCCATTCGCCGGCCGAGCCGCATCTCTCTGTGTCCAAGAACCAAAACGCAGGGAATCCACGCAAACCATCGTTAGCCAGAGGTAAAAAGGGAAATAAAGTTTCTGCAGCACATCGGGAAAAGGAAAACAATAGTTAGCGAATGGCAAAAGGGCAGATCGTGCACCAGATCCTTTAGTGAGGAAAATAAATAGGCACACAATAGAAAGATTAGTCTTAGGAGAGTCTAATTCCCCATCCCCTCGTTGGAGGACCCAATAGATGGGGTAGCACATTATTAGACCATAGATTACAGCTACAATGGGAATGCTCTTCTCATGTCGACCCAACTACGTGCCGCAAATACCCGGCCTAATTGCATTTTACATCACTGACAGGAGGAGGGTTTTCATGTTGGCAATGAATAGGCTACCGACCAGGAACCTCAAATACCCAAAAGAAAAACGAATTTAATGCATTTTTTGTTGTTTTAGGGACACTGGTATACCTCATTATTGGGTCTAAAATGAAAACAAATTGAATTTGTTTTATGAGTGACTGAACTGAACTGTATGGACAGAAAGGATAAATGAAAAGCCGCACAAAGCTTATTTAATACATTTTGAACTATTTGTTTTGAAAGAATGTTTGAGCAAAGAAATTACACATGGGCCACATGAGCAAAGAAATTACAAAAATAATAGCCGAGTGATTTTAACTTTACTTTGCTCTTCACGTAGCCTAGCGTCATACAGCACCATCACTAACACAACAACAACAACAACCACAACAACATCATAAACAATGCATTCTGGCATCAGTGCCTCGCCCTAGTTAAGAAACACATAGTCGCCGTGGTGCTTACCTGTCCGCCGACGTCTAGCGTCTAATGTCTAGCGACGAGATGAGCTACTTAGCGCCCCACTCACACACACACACACACACACACACACACACACACACACACACACACACACACACACCTCTATCCTGTCTGACGGGCCCAGGCTGCCAACTGTCCTAAATCCTGCGCTTGCCATTGTCTGTGTAACAACTAATCTAAGTCCCTGGATGGCAGCACTCCCCCCCAAGGACACAGGAGAGGGAGGGAGGGAGAGAGGGAGGGAGGGAGAGGGAGAGGGAGAGAAAAGCCTCATTCTCCATTCAGAGGAGAGGGGAGCCATGCAAATAGAGTCAGCTAACGGAGCCCCCCGTGGTGAGGGCTCTCCACCGAGGGGGCTTCCACTACCCAACGGTGGCCTGGCTCTAATCTCCTAAGCACTCCCACTGCTCTCTTTCTCACACACACACACACACGCGCACACATGCACACACACACACGCGCACACATGCACACACAAACACACAACCACACACACGCGCGCGTGCGCACACATGCGCACACACACACACACACACACACACACACACACACACACACACACACACACGCACACACACACACAGAAACACGTGCACACACACACATGCAGGCACACATGCGCACACACACACACACACACGCACACACACACACCGTGCACACACACACCCACACACATGCACACAAACACGTACACACACACATGCAGGCACACACACGTGCACACACACACACACACACACATAGCAGGGAGCACACAGGGATACAAATTCAGCACAGACACCTCTAGATATAGATCGGCCCGTACTGCCTCCCGTGGTTAAATCTCACATCCCGTTCATACACCACACACACACATGGGAACCACATGTCCAATAAACCGCCTCAGCCTTCCTCCTAACCAACACTTTCTGATTCTCACTCGGGCCTCTTCAACGACGGAGACCACAGCGAGCCCAGAGAGAGAGCTCCCGCCCGGGGGGAGGAGCGCAGGTCTGGGCCCGTAGAACGCAGGCAGGGCACCTCAAATCAAATATTACCACGGCACAATTGGCAAGCGATAATGAAAGCCATCGTTTATTATGATTATGATTGAGTTTGTGGAAGACACACGGTAAACAAACTAATCGGTCTGAAAAATAGGGAGAAAGGGACCCCACCTTACTGGGAGGAGAAAAGCAAATTAAAAAATTTAATAAAAAAGCAAAAGCCCTCGATTGATTCCGGTTATTGAATTTCCTGCGGATTAATCAGACAGACGTTCTCTCAGGCCTCCAGCATCCATGCTGCACCCTCCGACACTTCCATTAGCCTTGCTGGGAAATATGTGTTGTACTATCCCCTGGATATCACTTCAAAACAGTCCGATTCATACTTAGCACTATTGAGTTGTTTTGGGCATATGCTCTCATCCTAAGCCATGGTTATGAAGCCATGTCATGAATGAGCAGGTACAGGGATGAACGTGCTGCTGAAGGATGCCGAGAGGTGGGTCAGCCGGTGTGGATGTCAGAGATACAAATCTTTATATAACCTGATAACCTGAGGTTTAAACACACCTAGCCGACACACTGTATCCAAATAGAGGTTAGCAGCATGACAGAAGTGATACACAAGGCTGGCATTTTGGGGATAATTATACAGATTTTCTATATATATATATATACATATATATATATATATATATATATATATTTATAACATCTGCATAATTATATATATAATCCAGTAGTGTGTGCATGGAAGCTAGTGATGCATATTTGATGAGTTGATTGTGCTTTGGTGACTGGAATATGTATTCGGAAATGCCTCGAAAACACTTCCATGCATGCGTGTGTGTGTGTGATCACTGCAGTGTGTGTGTGTGTGTGTGTGTGTGTGTGTGTGTGTGTGTGTGTGTGTGTGTGTGTGTGTGTGTGTGTGTGTGTGTGTGTTGTATGTGTATAGTATACATGTTAAAATATTAAAACAGGTGGTTGTCTTCATTGACACGGTCATATCATCCATCAGTCACTTTATTGTTCTTTAAATTTTTATTGCGTTTCAGAATTGTTATAGTATTTTTATAGTAGTGTTTTAGAAGATTCATTCTGCCGGAGGGAATGGGGAGTTAGCATTCCATTGTACTTGTTGCAAATGGCAAATCTAGAATCTTGAATCTTGAAATGAATACGCAGGCACCACACATCCCACTTTCAGGCCCTAAAAGATAATACAAGTAGGTCAGGATTGCTTTGGATCATCAGCGATGATCCGTTAGATGAGCCCCTAGAACGAATTCCCTTTATTTAATTTCTAGACAGTTTAAACTAAAAAATGACTATAAATTACGCAAATGTAAAAGGTCGTAATGAAAGCGGGAAAACCGATATTCCCTATAAGTACAGGCACTCGGACCCCCCGTGGGGAATCATTCATCCACGGGGATCATTCCCCCTCACACACTCGGCTCTCTGAGGTTTTTAGTTCTGTGTGTCAACACCACTCCGTACTTCCAGTGTGTCCCGGGACGGTGATCGTTGTGCTGTATGGAGCAGGGGAAAAGTAATCTCTGGTTTGCATTCAAATAAGCAATAAGTCTGAGAAATTGGGAGTCTGAGAAATTGGATTGTGTAAAAGTAATTTAAAGATTGCTGACTAAATTCACCTATGCTGCTGCCTGTGTGTGTGTGTGTGTGTGTGTGTGTGTGTGTGTGTGTGTGTGTGGTGTGTGTGTGTGTGTGTGTGTGTGTGTGTGTGTGTGTGTGTGTGTGTGTGTGTGTGTGTGTGTGTGTGGTGTGTGTGTGTGTGTGTGTGTGTGTGTGTCTGTGTGTGTGTCTGTGTGTGTGTGTGTGTGTGTGTGTGTGTGTGTGTGTGTGTGTGTGTGTGTGTGTGTGTGTGTGTGTCTGTGTGTGTGTAGTTGTAAAAACCTTCAACCTCATCTATTCATCAACATCCTGAACTATCCATTTTAAATGTAAACGTATGCAGCAGCCATTGTATTAGCGGTCGTTGGCTCTGTATTTAATGCTTATAAGTAATAATGATGCTGTTGTCTATAAAGGATTGAGGCCTCTGGCAATGACCACCCACTCACTTGGAACTCACTCAGGCAAGCAAAAAAACCCACATTAAAACTCATTGTTGAATTCAACCTCCTGCACCTCATTTCTGCATGACAACTTTGTGTGTCTAAACAAAAAAAGGAATATCCAAAAATCGGCCAGCTGGCACTTCTCGATTCAACTAGATTCCAACGTGTCTATCTGGGGGATCTAAGACGTAGACCCTGTGAGGTGTGGGGGCTGAGGGAACCTTGGCTAGGGTCTGAGCAAGGGGGAAGAGAGGGCTAGAGACAGAGAGAAAGGGACAGAGGCACAGAGACACAGAGAGAGAGAGAGAGAGAGAGAGAGAGAGAGAGAGAGAGAGAGAGAGAGAGAGAGAGAGAGAGAGCCAAAGGGACATATCTACATCTACATCTACAGAGAGAGACAAAAAGACAGCGAGACATAGAGATATATTGCTCAAGAGACAGCTAAAGAGAGAAGAGAGAGAGAGAGAGAGAGAGAGAGAGAGAGAGAGAGAGAGAGAGAGAGAGAGAGAGAGAGAGAGAGAGAGAGAGAGAGAGAGAGAGAGAGAGAGAGAGCACTAGAAAAAGAGAGAGAGAGCACTAGAAAAAGAGAGAGAGAGCACTAGAAAAAGAGAGAGAGAGCACTAGAAAAGAGAGAGAGAGAGAGAGAGAGAGAGAGAGAGCACTAGAAAGAGAGAGAGAGAGAGAGAGGTGGGGGGCTAATTGGATTGGCTTCTGGTTTGGCATCAGGGGTAAATTAAGGCCTTATAATGAACTGAATAATGCAGCTGTCGGCAATAAACAAAGACAACTTATAATGTATCCGCCCCCCAGTTTGCCGTGTCACCTTCAATCAGGAGGCCGACACCAAGGTCACGGTAGCTAATACTCACTTCCCTCGTTGGCTTAATGAAGGAAGAGCCCAGGCTCCACAGGGAATTCTGATCCTGGCCTACTAACCGAAATACGCCATTCCTTAGTTTTTATACGGCACAGTTGTCTTTCTCTCCAGAGAGAGAGAGAAAGAGAGAGAGAGGAAGGGAGAGAGAGAGAGAGAGAGAGAGAGAGAGAGAGAGAGAGAGAGAGAGAGAGAGAGAGAGAGAGAGAGAGAGAGAGAGAGAGAGAGAGAGAGAGAGAGAGAGACACACACACACCTGAGACACACTGTGCCACTAACGCCTATACACTATATACACTAATATGCTAAAACATTAGAATAACGCGCTTTGCAAACAGCATAGGCAGGCAACGCGCTTCGTATAGAGGTACTGTGGCGTAACACACACACACACACACACACACACACACACACACACACACACACACACACACACACACACACACACACACACACACACACACACACACACACACACACACACACACACACACACACACACACTAAGCCAAAGTGACATTTCCAACGTTCCTTTTTATAAATCCTTGTGAATCCTTGTGAACACAACACACATGAATGCACTGCGGCGGCTATGTGGGGCAGAAGTACATCTAATGAGGAGAAGATGCTACATGCTACCGTTGCGCCCAGAAGGCTATGCTAGACGTACAGCGTGAGTGTTACCACACATGGGTTTGATACACAAACACAATGTGTTGTGTTGTCCAGTACAAGGACTATGTGCATAGAATCCAGTGATGCATATTTGATTGGGTTTTTTTTGTGCTTTGGTGAGTGGAATATGTATAAGAATATGTATGTATGCCTCAAAAACCCTTCCATGCATGTGTGTGTGTTCACTGCAGTGTGTGTGGGTGTGGGTGTGTGTGTGTGTATGTGTATATGTGTATTCTTCAGAGAACCTTATCTTCAGAGAAACACACACACACACACACACACACACACACACACACACACACACACACACACACACACACACACACACAAAGAGCACTATGGAACTACCATGAGAGAACATGAATACATCCATAATATATATATAGTAAATATCTTATTCCCACTCCAATCTGCCACTGCCACATCCGTGTTAATCACACATGAACAGACAGCAGAGACAGGTATGCCACCTACCTGTCACCTGTATTACAAGAACACACTAATTAGGAACACACACACACACACACACACACACACACACACACACACACATCAACATCCAGCCTTTGAGCGGTAAGGTCTCCCAGCTGTGACCTCACAAAGCGATCTGGTGTGTGGAGGAAGTGATTAAAGATGAGAAGAGTGAAGAGAGAGTAAGATGGAAAGAGCGAGAGAGAGAGAGAGAGAGAGAGAGAGAGAGAGAGAGAGAGAGAGAGAGAGAGAGAGAGAGAGAGAGAGAGAGAGAGAGAGAGAGAGAGAGAGAGAGAGAGAGAGAGAGAGAGAGAGAGCTGAAACAGGGCTGCCTACTGGAGGGGGACAGGGTGAGCGAGAGCAGAACAGAGTGGTGGTAGTGGTGGTGGTAGTGGTGGTGGTAGTGGTGGTGGTAGTGGTGGTGGTGGTGGTGGTGGTGGTGGTAGTGGTGGTGGTGGTGATGGAGGTGGTGTATAGAGACATAAACATATAAGGGGGGGGGGGGGGCTGGGGCGGTGGAATTGAGACAACCAGTCAGCTGTAGAGAGAAAATACTGTTGGAGAAAAGCATGAGGGGGAGAGAGAAAGTGAGAGAGCAAGAGAGAGAGAGAGAGAGAGAGAGAGAGAGAGAGAGGAGAGAGAGAGAGAGAGAGAGAGAGAGAGAGAGAGAGAGAGAGAGAGAGAGAGAGAGAGAGAGAGAGAGAGAGAGAGAGAGTGACAGAAAGAGAGCGAGAGAGATTGACAGAGAGAGAATGGAGGGAGATGAAGAGAGAGATGCTGTGAAAGGCGAAACGTTACTTGTGGGAGTCGGGGAGGAGAAAGAAACCCGGGGGTGAGGAAAAGAAGACGTTTGAATGCTAAATAGCTGTGTGAATTGTGTCCTTCCCTCCACTGGAAGAAAGCATTATAAGACCCCCCCCAACCCACACCGACCCTGCCTGACTGAACTTCGGCAACCAGCTGTTTTAGCGCCTGCAGAGCTAGCAACACCACGCCAGCTCAGGTTGACTATACTGCAATCATGTGTAATCTTCTTGCTCCACTCCTCCTCCTTCTCCTCCTCCTCCTCCTCCTCCTCCTCCTCCTCCTCCTGGCTGATCTGAACATCTAATCTCTTCCTCCCCCACTTCTCTCCTGGACAGTCCTCCTCCAGGTCCTCTGGTTTCCTTGGATACCCCCCCCCCCCCCTCGCCATTTCTTCTCTCTTCTCCTCTCCCCTCTTCTCTCCTCTCCACTCTTCTCTCGTCTCTCCTCTCTTCTCTCGTTTTTCCTCTCTCCTCTTCTCTCCTCTATCGTCTCTCTTCTCCTCTCGTCCTCTCCTCTAGTCTCTTCTCAATTGTCTCTCCTCTCTCCTCTCTTCTCTCCCCTTCCTCTCTCCTCTCCTCTCTTCTCTCTCTTTCTCTCTTTCCACACACCATCCATAATGGATGGTGTGTGGAGAAGTGCTTCCTGTTTCCTGTACTGGGCCCTGGCGTCCCCCTTGCAGCCGGTCGGGGCGCTGTTGATCGCTGCTCCGCCGTAGCAGGTAATAAGGTTGAGGACTCAGCCCAACCTCCAGAGGCTAATCTGGTTCTTCCATATTTTCCTGCCCCGTCTCTCTCCGCTGCGCTGTCCGCCCGCTACTGTCCTACTTCCCCTGTCCAGTCCCCTTTTCTTCTTCTTCTTCTTCTTCTTCTTCTTCTTCTTCTTCTTCTTCTTCTTCTTCTTCTTCTTCTTCTTCTTCTTCTTCTGTATTGTCATGTCCTCTTGTCCTCTTTCCTTTGTCCTCTTAACCACCCTGTCCTGTCCAGTCTCGTTCACTTCTGTCCAGTTGATTGGGATCCAGGCGCCCCTCAAGGCAAGGAGGAAGGAGAAATAACATAGGGATTTGATGAGAGTCCTCGAGATCGAACACCTGAGTGTGTGTGCGTGTGTGTGTGTGCGTGTGTGCGTGTGTGTGTGTGTGTGTGTGTGTGTGTGTGTGTGTGTGTGTGTGTGTGTGTGTGTGTGTGCGCGCATGCGTGTGTGTGTACGCGCATTAATATTGCTTATATTAATATTGCTTATCGCATATAACATTTCCATGTGGGCCACATCCCTCCCAGAGGGCAAGTCTGCTTCACAGAAAAATGATTATTATTTCAGAGTGATTTCAGCCCAGAGGAAATAAGATAAGCAAGATGCCAAGACATGCCTTTATCTCACAAGCTGCCATAGCTGTTTGCTCTGTCTGGGCATATTGTGTCAATCTGTACTCTGTCATCGTTCACAAGACCCAAGCAAGAGGCGCTGAGGTATTTTACCCTGCAGTTGACCTCACGTCTTCATATATAGGTCACCACCTATACTAGCACCTATTACCGCTTTGATGGATGTGTGTCTAAAGCACAAATAATCGCTCTTTTCTCTCTCACTCTCTTCATTTCTGGAGCAGACATACAATAGCTGGAACTGGCCTGCAACAAGCTAGCATCGATTCCAACACAATACATCTCCCTCCCTGAAATGCGCCGGTCACTTAAAGTGGCGCCGTTGTCGTCTGGATGAGCAGGGTGGGGGTGGGGGTGGGGGTGGGGAGGTCGGGGGGGTTCTCCCCAGTGTGGGCCCAGCTGCTGCATCTTAAAGGGGCAGGCCAAGGGAGGGAGGCCCCCTGTTTAATAGGCCAATGTTCACGGCCCGCTGAGCTGAAATACAGACAGGGTTCCAAGCGGAGCGGCTGAACGCAGAGAGACCAGGGAAATTTAGGGAGGGGATAAGCATTCCATTGTAACTACATTACATTACATCACAGTAATTTAGCAGACGCTTTTGTCCAAAACGACTTACAATAGCGTGTTCAACAAAAGGTAGGCAAGAGAACAACTCGTCACCAGAAGTCAAGAGTCTCCAAGAACTGAACCAGTGCTGAACAAGTACGATAAAGTTGGCAAACAATAAAACAATATCTAGCAAACAATGCACTTAGTAAGACACTACTACGCAAGTAAAAAGTGATAAGAGGAAGCGCTAGCTGGAAGGATCCGGGTAGTGTTTCCTGAAGAGGTGAGTTTTCAGCCTGTGGTGGAAGATGGGCAGGCACTCTGCAGTCCTGACATCCGTAGGAAGTTCATTCCACCACTTTGGGGCCACAGGACAGAGAAGAGCGGTGACCGCGTAGATCGACCACAAGGGCCTCTGAGAGAGGGGGCCTTGTGGTCGATCTACAGGCCGATCCCTGTGGATCTTGAAATGTGTCAGAAAGACAAGAAGAAGCGGTGAGACAATCGTTCTCCATCCGTGCCTGAACCATTGCGACCATTACAAAGTAAAGTGCTCCGTAGTGGAAACTGCTACGGTAATAGCTGTGTTCATCTGAGGAACTGGTTGAAGATTATTGCTATGGAGACAAATTGAAGCAGATAAAGACCTACTATGTACAGTATAATGCTCTACACTCTTTACATTGGAGCTCGCTGCACTAAACGGCTATTTAGTGCAGCGGGCCTACCACTAGTGTCCAATCTGATCATTTGTATGCACATGCATGAAACACACACACACAGACACACACACACACACACGTTAAGAAACGTTGAGATCAAAAAGCCAGCGTATGTTAATGAATGTTGGTGTGATGAATGTTCACTTCAGCCTCATGGAAATGATAGCTCTTAGATACAATCTTCCCTTCCTGCAGTGGAAAAATAGGTCTGACAACTAATTAGCTAAAAGGGTCACCCCACGGAACCCCGGTTCCACGTTGGTGTCATTCACAGCTCCGATGACACGCCCGCTTTTCTCTCCGCTCCTTTCTTCTGTCTATCTTGATTATTCACTCACACACACACACACACACACACACACACACGTTTAATCCATCATAATTAACCCACAGGCTTATATTTCTTCATTCTTAATTTCTCTTTCACTATTGCCCAACATTGCTCAATACATGCCGCCCCCCCCCCCCCCCCCCCCCCCCCTCTAACCCACACCCACACCCCCACACACACACACACACACACACACACACACACACACACACACACGCTCTCATGCACAAATATACACACTCCACAAGAAGAGAAACAGAGCCATGTTGTGCTTACCTAACCCAACAGATCCACCAGTTGAGCACAGCTGCTGCCGCTGCTCCCCTCCTGATATATTCTGTGATCCAACTCCACGTCCCAACGCTACGGAGATATGATACAGATATGACACGGAGCCGGGGCTCACGCATTTACCTTGGCCTGGACGCTCAATAATGTCTCCAGTATGGTCTAGTGTAGTATAGGGAATAGTCCGGCCTGGATTTCCACATTGCAGTACTTTACATCACTTTGACATTTCTTCCTCATGTCCCGCCTTCCTTGCCATGCCACCATTGGTCGGTCATGCAGGCTACAACTTAAGCCCTACATGTAAACATAAGGCCAAACTGCAACTCAATCACTACCCCCTTTGAAATCATTTATATTTTCAATTGCCGTGATGTGTGTAAAGAGAAGACTGTGAGGATTGCTACACAATTTCGTAGTACTTTTGCAATGACAATAAAGGCCTTCTGATCCTGATCCTCTGATTCTGATTCGACACGTAATCCACTACACTATTGTATACTACTGTTACTATAGTAATGCCCACCACATCCACCACCCAATCCAATGTCTTACATTGAGGACCATTCGATTATCCAATTGTCGAGCACACATAGGCCTCCCTGTAATGACGGGTCATCTCTGGGAGGCTGGGCTCCTAACTCTGTAACGCTCAACACTCATTGGTCCCACGTGCTCACCACATTCTCTTTTTCTTTAGTGCACTCATGATTAACTTAGTGTGTGTGTGTGTGTGTATTGTGTGTGTGTGTGTGTGTGTGTGTGTGTGTGTGTGTGTGTGTGTGTGTGTGTGTGTGTGTGTGTGTGTGTGTGTGTGTGTGTGTGTGTGTGTGTGTGTGAGTATTGTGTGTGTGTGTGTGTGTGTTTGTGTGTGTGTGTGTGTGTGTGTGTGTGTATCCAGTCACGGGGTAAGAGCTGAAGAGCATTGCCTCTCCGACTTGACTGGACCTTTTCATTGTCATAAAACAGCAGACACAGAACAACACGTATAATAAAGCATAAGCACTAACCACCTCATTAGTGGATAATAGGCATTGGGCCAATGTACGCCAGTTACATTCACAAAGCGAAGAAGACAGACGAGAGACTCGTGGCCTATAGTGAGGAGTGGAAACAACAACGATGAACAAAAACCTTTGTCTCGCTGTCGTGAATTAGCCGCGTATGATTTAACTGCGGTTAAGTGGAATAGAGCAAATCAAACTGCCAACCGTCTAACGCATTTCGTAACCGCTTTGTGGATCAATTATTGACTTTTAACGTCAGGATTTAGGATTGTAGGGAAACACGATACTGAAGGACGGTATCCATTCCACTGTATTGACGATGGGATGGAGGGAGTGAAATGGACACTGTACTGCGTCTCAAATGTACTTACTGTCACCATCGGGTCCCAGTCAATTTCATTGGATTGACAATCAAACAACTGTTTTTTGCGACTGTTTACAAATGATCCGTTAAATCTAACCGGCTGAATCTGACAAGATGTAATAATAATAATAATAATAATAATAATAATACTACATTAATTGTATAAAGCTAACCCTTACATGAAACCCAGACACAATATTCAAAAACAATTACATTATGATTAGGAAACAACAGGTTCAAAACATATTAAACACAACACTAATGACACATTAAAAGCAGTTTTGATCAGTGATGAGTTTGGGAGTGACGTGAACACGGTCGGATCGGTACAGTCCAATCCAGATGTGTGTCTCCCTGCCTGTGTTCCCGTTCCTCCACGTCTATCCATCCATCCTACGCATACATGAGGAGAGAGAGATCCCGATGCAAGCGGTAGGTCCTGACCCGGCTGGTCGGTAAGCGACGCAGCGGTTGATTAATGACACAAGAGAGCGAGTGTGCGGAAACCTTTACAATTTCATAATTGTATTTGGTTGATCCGTTTCTCCTTCAGACGACCCTCCTCCTCCTCCTCCTCCTCCTCCTCCTCCTCCTCCTCCTCCTTCTCCTCCACCCCCCACCTCTGTCCCTGTCCGGCCGTGTTGAGACGCACGCACGCACGCACGCACAGAGTAGCTGTTTTCAAGGACGACGACCACACAAATCAGTCTCTTGTCAAACCGGTTCGGGAGAGAAATGTCCGGTTGTAACAGTTTCCCCGCTACGGACAGAAAAAACACGGCACGGCATTTATTAAGGGTAATGGCTGTTGAGTGTTGCGGAAAAAACCCAGATGATGACACACGGACAATCGGTGAGCGCATTAGAGAGGAATTGGATCTGTTTGTGATTAGAGTGGGAAACCGTGGCTGTTTGTCTGGACTACAGCCATCGGGCCAAGCACCGGTTTATCACAAGAATGCTAATGGAAAATTCATTGGAATATGTTGTTGTTGTTGCTGTCACACACACACACACACACACACACACACACACACACACACACACACAGACAACTCTTCACATACTCATTACACGTCGCGCTCAGTGAATCCCCAAATGAGTGTGTTTGTTTTAAATCAACCAAAGGACGTAACAATTGGTACTCCAGTGCATTTTGTTTTGCTTTGTGTGATGCATCATTGATACAACTCATAATATTGCATACCTGTGTAGACTTTAAATCACCACATTATGATGTTAGAGCGACTACAGATGATATCTGTTGTATGTATCTGTAAATATCTTCATGGGTTTGATCATGAGAATGGTTTCTGCTCTGTGGATGTGTTTGAGGGCACTCCCTCACCCCCCCGGATCCGGATTCCCATCCGGATCTGCGCCAAAATCAACTGTTCCAACTGTCAACTGTCGACTGCCGAACTGACATAATCTAGTCTGGTCCTTGGCTCATCAGTAATCTAACCACCATCAGTAGATAACTTTGTATTGAGTTATGTTGCTCCTAGACCAATCCACTGACAGACAGACCAACAAACAGACAGACAGACAAACCAACAGCAAAAAACATAACCTCCTCCCATCTTTCGACGGCCAGAGGTTAAGATATCAACCTTGAATCTTGGCCACATGACCAGCAAGTACCTCACTGCGACATCAATACATCGTCAACAACATGAACACAACACCCTTATCATTCTGGACAGAGTTGTTTACCGGCTGTTTACCTTATGAGGGGGCAAGCAGTCGGACCGCTGCACTCGGACAAACGGGGGGGGCGGTTGAGGGCGGGGGGGGGTGAGGGCGGGGATTGAGGGCGGGGGGTGCTGGGCGGCCAACGAGGCCATGAAGCCTGAGTCATCATCACCGCCCGGGGCTGCCAAGTCACACCGTGGAGCCACGGCTCCTGGCAGCACACAGGTGCCCAAGTAAACAACCCGAGCTGAGCGGTGGTAGATTATAAATTATAAAAAAGAGAGACACACACACACACACACACACGTATATAGAGAAAAGATGAGAAGGGATTTCCAAGGATAACCAAGGCCAATATTTTTCTAAACTAGCCAAAAGATTGGCTTGTGTGGCGGTCGTCTTCACACGCCCTGAAGAAATCTCTGGCATTAAGACCAACACATGTCGTCTCGATGTTTCTACATGTAGCAGTAGGCTTTGGCTAGTTGCTTGCTATTCATCTCCTCGCAGTCATGTGGAAGTGTGTACTCACAGTCCAGCTACATGACACGAATACTTAGGCTCACAAACAATAATATACAACTAAAAAGTATAACAACAAAAGTATATCCGCAAACCGTAGGCTGCTGTACTTGTACGAACAGTTCCACGTGGTGGTGGTTATCTAACCATGGTTTTTTTCCGGGAAATGTTGTTGGTGCACGCGGCCCAGCCGGTGAAACTGCGGACACAGCGGCTCATTTGGGGATGTGTGTCAGCCGCCTTCACGCAAACAAGATGAAGAACACATGTTTGCGTGTTATTCGTCAAACAAGACACTTGTGCTTTTCCACGGCGCCTTTGCGGTTCTCTTGAGGATATTAGCGTCTCATTTGGCTCTGTGTGTGTGTGTGTGTGTGTGAATGCCCTTGTGACCTTGAAGTGGTTTATCTTTTCGTTATTTAATGTCTGTACATAATTTGCCTGCGGTATAGCTTTTGTGTGTGCATCTGTGTGAGTCATCGTGCCTGTGTGTGTGTGTGTGTGTGTGTGTGTGTGTGTGTGTGTGTGTGTGTGTGTGTGTGTGTGTGTGTGTGTGTGTGTGTGTGTGTGTGTGTGTGTGTGTGTGTGTGTGTGTGTGTGTGTGTGTGTGTGTGTGCGTGTGTGTGTGTGTGTGCGTGTGTGTGTGTGTGTGTGTGTCATACGACTATATGTTACTTACTTGCCCGAGCAAGAAACCCTAACCCTGACTGCTCCTGACCAGCTGTCTGTCTCCCTGCATGGTAGACACCGCCATCAGTGTATGAATGTGAGGCAATCATTGCATAGCGATTAAGGTAAAAGCACTGTATAAATGCAGTCCATTTACCACAAGTATATCAAGTTAGTCTGAGAGAGATGCTTGGCCTTTCCGTGTGTGTGTTGCAGATAAGAGTCAGTGTGCCACAGGGGGAGGGGGAGGGACATTTAATAACACTCTCTCTCTCTCTATCTCTGTCTCTCTCATCCCCCACCCTTTGGGTGGGGGGTGACACCCACACACACCTCCATCCGTGTCGTGCTGTATATTTTGAGGAAGTGAGGATCCCAATCGGTCCCAATCGCAGCTGTTCATCAATATTTCAAACCAACACAAATCAGCAGAGAAAGCTAGGGTGTGTTTTGTGTCTTGTCCGTGGGTGCACATATGCCTCTTCATCACTCAGCACACTCGTATATATATATATATATTTATATATATATATAGCGTATATATATATATAAATATATATATATTGACAGCGCAACGTTTATACCTAAAAGTTCCCAGCTCAAACATCAGACGCTTTCACAGGCTAACAGACTGGACCACATGATCGAGGCACAAGATCGCCGCACAACACAGGCGAGGCCCACCGAAACACTCTTCAGGGACGTCTCGCTGAATTCAAGGACACTGGTGGCCATACACCAGAGTTGTCAAAGCGTATAATTCCACTAGCTGTCCAAGGACAACTGAGCACACGGGAAAGAAAACAGGGAACACGGGCGGTTACATCACCCGTGGTCCGCGGGCGGTTACATCACCCGTGGTCCACGGGCCAGATGTGACAGGATCCGGCCCAAAATAAGGGGGCTTGTTGTGTGCGAGACACATCCATGGACGGTGGTTTGGCAGCTACAAGTGGCGCTCACAAAAGCAGAAAACCCTGGCTAGCTCGGGCTAGGGGCGTAGGGTTCGCGGTCCTTCTCTTTTATTCTCCTCTTCTCTGGGTGACGCAACCCCAGAGAAGAGACACATTCGATACCTCTGTGACCAGAACACGTCGGGTAGTGTGAGACGCCGACCCCTGAACCCTGGTCGCCATCGCCTCTCTCAGAGCTGAATGTTGAATGCTAACAAATACCGCCGCGCATCAAACGGAGCCAGTGCTGTAGCTGCTGCTGCTGCTGCCTTGCGTGCTGGCACGCGGGGAGACAGCGGCGGGTTCCATGCCCGGGCAACAGCTTTTATGTCTGGTAGCGCTGGGGGAAGGAATGAGCGCCGAGCTCCAACCATTTTGTCCTGCGCTTTAATGCTCATTAGCCATCTCTCTAGCGCTCTCTTTCTTCCCATCCCTCCCTCTCTCCCCCTCTCTCTCTCTCTCTCTCTCTCTCTCTCTCTCTCTCTCTCTCTCTCTCTCTCTCTCTCTCTCTCTCTCTCCCTCTCCCTCTCACTCTATCTCCCCCTCTCTCTCTCCCTCTCCCTCTCACTCTATCTCTCTCTCCCTCTCTCTCTCTCTCTCTCGCTCCCTCTCTCTCTCCCTCTCCCTCTCTCTCTCTCACTCTATCTCTATCTCCCTCTCCCCCTCTCTCTCACTCTCTCGCTCCCTCTATTCTCTTGCTCGTTCACTTTCTTTGCCTCTTCTTTTCTACTTGACATCCTCATGGTCTCATGATAAAAAAGATCAGTGCACGGGAATCTCTGACGCAAGTCTCTCTCTCTCTCTCTCTCTCTCTCTCTCTCTCTCTCTCTCTCTCTCTCTGTATTGTTGTTGTAGGAAACTCAAACTGCGGGAGGGAATAGGGAGCAAGCGTTCCATTGTACTTGTTGCAAATGGAAATTAAAAACATCTTGAATCTTATATCTCCACTTCCAATCTCGTGTCTTTCCGTATCTGCGCCAGAATCAAATCAACGGTTCCTTGGGCGATCAGATATCTAACCGCTAACTTTTGTCCAACTCCGTACATAAGTTTTGGAGTTATCTTGCCAACAGACAAACAAACAAACAAACCATGGCGAAAAACCTTGCCTCCTCCCATCTTCGATGGCGCCGGCGGTAACAACGTACCCCCCACCCCCTACCCCCCTGCCACCCTTCATAAGTGGACACAAACACAAAACAGATTTATATGGGATAGAAGATGGAAAATAATGACATGATGAAGCGGACGTAACCGACGGCGGGTGATCTCAACACTCAGACTTGCGTCAAAAAGCCAGCCAACAACCAACCAGGGAGGAGATTGATTAAGGGGCTTCTGCGCGTGGGAGGAGGAGCTCACCCTCTTCGGAAGGCATTTGCATTAAGTGCTGCAGGCGTGCGGGCTGCCCCGCCCCCCCGCGGTAATAGGATTCCGCCGGTGGAAACTCACTGCACTCACGCCGCCAAGCTTTTCCCGCCAGGGGAAGGTAAACTATTGATCCTCAAACAATTAAGCCGTCCATCGGCTTTACGAGGAGGGGAGAAAAGGAAGAAACAGGACGCCCCTAAATGTATAATGAGGGATCTCTGGCGCTTAAGTTGTTCAGTATTCACTGCACAACAACAACTTGGCCGGAGAAACCCTGGGGTGGGGGGGGGGGGGGGGGGGGGCGCTGGCCGTGTGATTCTCCTGCAGGCGGTCCCCTGGCCCACCTCCCGCCATCGCTAGGCTTCCGACACCCAGAGGTTACCCAGAACTTGATGATCTCCACACACACACACACACACACACACACACACACATTAGCACTCTCTATAAAGCGGCTATTAAACAGGTCATACGTTGCCCCCGTTAGCATCGCAGCGCTAAGGGCGGAGGACAGAGCTGTTGCAGCTCTGCGGTTGTGCGTTTGCCTCCCACCGACTCACAAAGAGCGCCATAGCAACAGGGAATTGTGGGGGTTTTTTTCAAAGGCCGCCGAGAGAGTGGCTGGAGGAAGGAGGATATTCGTCTCCTAATTGGACACTCTCCGCTGTGCCACGTCAGGTTTGTCTTTTGGCAGGGGCGGCGGAGGACAAGAGGATTGCCGGAGCAGCGGCAGCAGCCGGTAAGGCCCAAGGTGCGATTTCACAGGTGCGATTTCCACCGACGCGGAATTGGCCAATTTATGCTGCGCGTTTGGGAACGCGTCCAGAGCTCCGGCGGGAGGCCCTGCAGACGGCAGTCCGACCTTGAAGCCGTGCGTTGGTGAGCCACTTGGTTAAGGGTCACCCTCCCCAGAGGAAGGAGGTATTTCAGCCACCAGAACCCACCCACCCGTGTTCAGAGAAATACATTAGCACTGCCTCAGGTGCACCTGTGGCACTTTCTGGGGAGGGGGGGGGGGGGGGAATACACAGGAACCTCTATCCACAGGAAATTATGACTGACCGACTGACCAGAAAGGATACATAGATATTTTTCTAAAAAGACATACATGTACACACACACACACAGTGAAATGACACACACAGTGAAATGTGTTTCTCTGCATTTTACCCATCCTAGTATTAGGAGCAGTGGGCAGTTATTGTATATACAGCTGCCCGGGGAGCAGTGTAGGGGATCTGGTGCCTTGCTCAAGGGCACCTCGGCAGTGCCCAGGTGTTTCGTGGACTTGAACCGGCCAAGTCCCAATAGACTGAGCTACTACTGCCGATATGAACATAATTTAATTGATTTTATTTTAATTGATTTAAGTATCATATATTATTGAATTAAAGTTCTTTAGTATAGCATACTATTGTAGTACAGATTGGTATGCCAGTATCTCAATTGAGTAAATAAAGCAGGTCTTTAAATGTATCGGTAGCAGAGAATTCCATGTACATACACTCAGTTCTGAAGTGACACGCAGCTCAATGAACCACAAGCAACCACACTGTTCAGATTACATTATAAGCAAAGTAATTAGTGGTAAACCATCAGAATACATTATCATTTGGTCATTTAACCTGCCAGAAATGTTTCATATTCAACAGTACAATTATAGAGGAACAGAAGCGAGTTACGGTTTTCCCTTAACTGAAAGTCACCAGGTCTAAGGGGTTGTTAATAGTTATCCAACGCCCTTCAAATACTGTAATTCAAACGTGTTCATTCAAGTGGAGCAAAATGCCACAGGCTACTTCCGTTTTCCCACACTATAAAGCTGTGGTAGCATCCTCGCACGAAACGTTGCCCACACCACAACGCATCACACACACACACACACACACACACACACACACACACACAGTCCACAACACACTGCACTCCCTCTGAGGTCGCAACAGATGGCCCAGAGATCCCATGTGAGGAGAGCATTCTGCTGTGGGTAACACGATATCTGCACTAAGGAAGATGCTAAGACCAATACACAGGGGGGAGGCGGTGAACTTTGACACCATGAGACATTGGCAAATTAACAACAGCCACATTACGATACGTGCAAAGAGCCGTTTAATTAGGAAGAAAAAAACGTGAACCAATTACCCTGCACATGTATTCCCGATTAGGCACTGTGGGATGTAGGCCTATTGGTTAAACACCTACAAGCCAACGTAACATCTGCTAAGGGCGGTTGTGAACAAACAGGTTCGCTCATCATCAACCTTGTCATGTAGGCATAGGCCGGCAGCACAGACGGTGATGAATTCTATTATAAGCGATACGATAAGAGGGTAATCATGCCCTTAAACTAAAATCTGAAGGCAAAGGGCGCGCATGTAATCTCTTTCTAAATCAAGAGCGCAAATCCCAAATGGTTGTCTTTGTACTATGAAGACTTAATTTATCTCAGAGAAAGACCTCAATGGCAAATCAGAGGAAAGGATTTCAAAGGCCTGTCAGCCGTCACCCACTTCTGGGTTATTACATGTATTACAAGTGTATTAAAACAGGTCACAGCCTAAAAAATTAATAAAAGATGTGCATATATACAATTAACAAGCATCATAACACAACCACCCACATCATGTGTTTGTGCCAAATATCATCACAGTAAGACCAGCATACAGTACAAGTTATGACTCAACTTAAGTCAACAGAAATATTTGTCTAACTCATGCTTATGTAGTTCTCATACAAGCCTCAGTTAACCAGACTTGGTACCAAGGAATCCCATGAGAACAGACCTTCATCAAAGTCATCGGTGTTTGTGCTTGAACGTGTGTGGCGGCACCAGTTCCATTCAGCTGCTGGTAGTGTTCCCAACGGTGGAGCACATTATCTGCTAATGGAACAGCAGTAATGTGATTTTGAACGAGACGATCACTTTGGCAGCTAACACATACCTTTAAAGGGGCACGGCTCAGCACTTCCTCCACAAACGGACCACTACGGATAGGAAAGAGGCTTCTTAATGACAACAACAGGGCCTTATAGAGTCAGGGGGGAGTTTGGATGGCGCTTCAACCAACATGTTTTTCCATGTTTTTATAACCAAACCAAAAGTTTGGTAAAGTTGTATTTTATGTATTTGTAAAGATCAAAAAAGTGTGTATAAAAATATGTCCCTCGTAAAGGAAGATTACCAAAAATAGGTCTTGAAAATTGGTGTCAATAATACATCAAATAAAAACATGCTGGTAACATTTCTGAAGACACACAGATACACAATAATCATATTGTCAGTGTCAACACTGACAAAAATAATGATAGAATCAAGGGACAGCATAGCATGCCGGTGGTATCGGTCATTTTGTACCCATCAGTGTACGTGGTCAATTAAATGGTAAATAGACTGCCTGCGCTTTTATCCAAAGCACTTTACAAGACATGCCAACACATTCACCCAGTCATCATTCATTCATCCACCAGCCATACAAGGAGACAGCCAGCACGTCGGGAGCAGTTAGGGTTAGAGTGTCTTGCTCAGGGAAAACTCGACACTTGGCTAAAAGGGGGAGCCGGGGGATCGAACCAGCAACCTTCCCATTGTGAGACATGTTCACTCCCAAGTCTCTTTAGATCAACTCTGCTAAATGACTACACAGTGCTGTCCATAGGGAGAGACCTGTTATACTGGGACCTGCCACCCGGGACACCGCAGTGTTGCAAAGTCATTGGGATGGGAACCAGTGCACACACAAATAGAACGCCATCCCTGGCAACAAAGATCACTCGATCAACCAATGGGGTGTTGACAAAAATGGGCAGCATGACACATACAAACACACACATACACACACACACACACATACACACACACAGACATACACACACATATAGAAACACACACACACACACACACACACACACATACACACATATAGAAACACACACACACACACACACAAACAGACACACACACACACACACACACACGTCAGGTCACGTGGGTATCGCTAAGCTGCCCACTATAGCTTTGCCAGCTGTGTATTGTATTAGCTTAGCAGAACATCAGTTTTGTTATGTGTTGTTAGGAAGCATATTATGAATGACTGTATTGGCAATAGCACATACGGTGTGAGGTAAAGTCTATTCTGCTGAAAATAAGGGTGACATTTATTTTTTAATGAGCATATGAGTTTCCTATTTATTTATTTATTATTATGATTATACTTTTATAGCACCTTAAGGCATGTGCATTAATCTGTCCAAGGTTGGGAGTCACTCTGCTGACAATAAAAACCCACATTTGAAATGTGAATCTGTGTGTGGGAAAAATATACTGCGTGGCTAACACGTTCCCCCCTGCTACGTATGCTACCCGCTTTCCCATAAATCTTTTGAGACAGCAGAGAAGCTTGCTGACAGCGAGGGAATCGATGCTAGACTAAAAGACTGTGTACGCGTGTGTGTGCGCGTGCATGTGTGTGTGTGTGTGTGTATGTTTGTTTCCCTGTGTGTGTGTGTGTGTGTGTGTGTGTGTGTGTGTGTGTGTGTGTGTGTGTGTATGCCATGTTTGTTTCCCTGTGTGTGTGTGTGTGTGTGTGTGTGTGTGTGTGTGTGTGTGTGTGTGTGTGTGTGTGTGTGTGTGTGTGTGTGTGTGTGTGTGTGTGTGTGTGTGTGTGTGTATGCCATGTTTGTTTCCCTGTGTGTGTGTGTGTGTGTGTGTGTGTGTGTGTGTGTGTGTGTGTGTGTGTGTGTGTGTGTGTGTGTGTGTGTGTGTGTGTGTGTGTGTGTGTGTGTGTGTGTGTGTGTGTGTGTGTGTGTGTATGTGCGTGTGTGTGCACATGCGTGCGTGTGGCTGTGCGGCTGTGTATGTACCCCTGTGTGTGTTAGTGTCTGTGTGACACACAGAAACACACACACACACACAGACAGACAGACAGACAGACACAGATTGGAAGGACTGTGGTCTAATCTCCTCCTCTCCCCTCCTCAGGCATGGACAGAGGAGAGGGCTGTCTGTCACACAGGCCATGTGTGGCCCTGCCTTACTGCCGTACCACGGCCATGATGGACCTATTGATCGCCTGCGTGTGAACTGCTGAACAATCTGAGTTTGCAGTTCTTGAACATCACGTGTGTGTGTGTGTGTGTGTGTGTGTGGTGTGTGTGTGTGTGTGTGTGTGTGTGTGTGTGGTGTGGTGGTCCACTTGAAGAAAACTATGTTGGGGAATGTATCCCCAGATGAACCCCACCTCCACCTCCTAGATCGACCTAACCGATCGGGACGGCGCCTGGTCCGCAGGACACCAATCGATTCTGTGGTCCTTTTGTTCAAGCAAAGACCGTATCGCACCCCGTTTTAATCTATGCCCGAGCACAGGGGCCGCCAAGAGGCTCTGGAGGACATCTCCGAAACCAATCTAATCTCCTCAAAACAACTCTGAAATTGCCTTAATCTAAAAAGGCCGTCAGCCAAAAGGTTAGACCGAGAGCATCCTGCCCAAATCCCCACTCAGACTTCTTTATTACACATATCTGATGAGGACATTAAAAGCAAGCGCACCTTTGAGAGCTCTCTCTCTCTCTCTCTCTCTCTCGCTCTCGGGTGAATGACGTGGCCAAACATCTGGACATCTGCACAACACAAAATTGCGTAAGGAGCTCCTTAAAATAGCCTCTCGGAAACCCTTAAGGCTGGAAGAGGAATTGAAACGAACACACGCTGCATGTTTCAAAGAAAATCCAAGTTGTTTCATTTTAAACTCGAGCAACACTGTCGGATTGCTCTGCACTTGCACAGCGAGGGTTATGCTTTGAGCCTAACCTGAGATGCTCCAGCCTGCAGGGTAGAGAGGAGGGATGGGACATTATGTGGTATCCCAGTGGTATAGTCTAGGATTCCCCAAGCACACCACCCGACATGCAGCCTGCAGAAGATTGCAATATACAATATACAATATACATTGTATATTGCTCTGTCCTATCCAGTGATGATATTCTTATCTCAATGAAATACACAATGGAACAATGATCAATATTTAGCTTATCTTATGCCAGGTATCTGTCTTATTTCAATTCTGGTTTGATCATGTCCAACATTCTATTCTAAGACAGTGTGGAACACACCCACACACCCACACCCACACCACCACGTTTGTAAGACAAATAAGCAAACACAAATGAATACACAAGATACCTTATAAAATGATCCTTCTGCCATACACGTAAGCTTCAATGAGATGAGATGAGATGTAAAGTTATAATCCAATTCCAGACGCCCCTGCTTCCACCAACTGCCCTCGTCTCTGTAGCGTTCTGCTAATCAGTCACTCCCAGCACAATAAGTGGCTTCTCGGTGTGCGTCTCTGGACGCGCCCATGATCGCATCCGATCAACGTGTTTTACGCGTGTCTATTTGCCTTAACCCAGTGGCACCTCATAGCTATGCCAGCTTCAATGCACATGGTCAATTGGTAGCGTTTTAATAACCAAACTAAAACCAAGTGTTCGACACGAGTCGTAGCACCTACACTACTACAACAACGTCCTATAGGCAGCGAGGCAAGGCGGCGTGGGGTGGCCGCTCGGCGCCTTGCTGTGTCGTAAAGCCAGACGTCGTAGGGATACCGTGACAGACTGATAACTTAAACGTTACACCCTACAAAGAGGTGTTATAGCATGCATTAGCGTCACCTCCTCAGTGTGTATACACAAGATGTATCGGTCATTTGCTTGTGCGATGTCCTATCTCCATACCGTCACACCATCCATTCATTCATTCATTCATTCATTCATTCAACAAACCGCACGTTTTGCACGAATTGATGTCAGGTGCACGACTACAAAGCACGGACAAAAATCATTTATAATTCTGCATTGCGCTCTTCTTACCCACCATCAGCAGCATCCCCACACTCAGCCTGTTGTCATTGTAAACAACACTGATTCCCTGGGCTGTCAATTACTGCTATGGGAAGGAGCAAGAAGACTGTGCTTTAAAACACACACACACACACACAAGAAGACGCTTTAAAACACACACACACACACACACACACACACACACACACACACACACACACACACACACACACACACACACACACACACACACACACACACACACACACATAAGAAGACGAGCGTGTTTTCACGTCCTTACCTATTCCCCCCCCGGTAGCGGACACAATCAGTCTGTCCGTGTAACCTTCACGATTCCCCGCACCTGCTCAGTCAGTCAGTATAGGCTCAGTGTAAGAGCATCGTCCGGACGGTGAGGATGGAGCAGGGAGGGATCTGACAAGTCAGTAGGCTGTATAGGGCTGCTTGCTGTCCCCCCCCCCCTCTCCCTCCCCCTCTCCACCCCTCTCCCTCCCTCCCTCCCTCCGATGGATGCAAGGTTATGACTGTCAGCTTAGGAGGGGGGCGCCAGACCAGCACGGTGGGTCTCATTAATGTTGAACACAACACACAGTTAATCTCTCAGCAAATCGAATGCTTTGCGTGAATGTAACGTTAGTAAAAAACAAATAGGATGATATAGTAACACATTTTTATTTCAATTATTAATTTAATTGTTTTTTAGTTATTATATAGTTATATATACATATACATATTTATATATATACATATATATATATACATATACATATTTATATATATATATATATATATATATATATATATATATATATATATATATATATATACAATATATTCGAATTCTTTTATATATATTTTACAGTTTTTTATAGGAACGTAATGCTATGAATGAATATCACATAATATTTACAGTAGTTATTGTAGTTTTAGTTCAGGGTAAGGGTTACTTTATTATATTGGAATTTGTATATACATTTTTAGTAGTTTTTAGTTTGTTACATACTTACTCCATGTAAAGAGGCCATGCTGGTGCTAAGGTTGCATCCTATGGTCTCTTCTTCTGTCAACACAGGACGACATGTCCCCAACCTCCTGTGCAGCTCAGTGTGTCTCCGACAGTAAACATTGACTTATTACGAGGCCTTAACCCTGGTTACAAGTCACAGGCAAGAAGAGAAGAAGAAGAAGAAGAAGAAGAAGAAGAAGAAAAGAAGAAGAAGAAGAGAAGAAGAAGAAGAAGAAGAGAAGAAGAAGAAGAAGAAGAGAAGAAGAAGACACATGAACTCACTCTATCCCCCTGAGATGGGATTTAATTCTTGAATGTAAACATCACACAGCAACTAATCATGTGCCCATGAGCCCCTAAGTCCCATAAATAATGCAGCGCCATTGGAGAACACATGGGCTGAATTAATTGAGAGACTTAGTGTTGTTTGGATGAAACTGGAATAGGAATTTCAAAGGGAGTTTGACCCAGAACCTTCAGAACCTACTTAAGACATGTCTGTGTGTGAGGCAAGACTGGCTGTGATGAGCTCAGTACAATTTTGTGATTAAAAAATAAAACAGCTATTATAGCTGCGTTTTCGCTTTTAGCACCAGTTCCAATTCCTCCACCTCCTGAGATGTATGCAAGACAGGAAAAACAAACAAACAAATAAACAAACAAACAAACAAACATAATTTCTCATCAGAAGGCGTTGCTCTGAGACCGCTCAGTGAGGCGTGTGAGGGGAGTGTGTCGCCGTGTGTCGTAGAGGTGGCCCTCCCCTGTTATCATTCCATGGTGCAGTGGAGGGAGAGAAGGGCAGAGCGGGGGGGGTTCAAGCTAAGGTATCTTACACCCCCCCCCCCCTCAGACCAACAGTGCTCTCCCAAAACCCCTTAAGACTTAAGGGGGGGTTAGGGGGTGGGGGAGGGATCTGGAGGTTATAATCCCACCATGGCTGTTAGCATGGTGTGTGTGTGTGTGTGTGTGTGTGTGTGTGTGTGTGTGTGTGTGTGTGTGTGTGTGTGTGTGTGTGTGTGTGTGTGTGTGTGTGTGTGTGTGTGTGTGTGTGTGTGTGTGTGTGTGTGTGCAGGAGCTTGTGTGTGTGCATATATATATGTGTGTGTGTGTGTGTGTGTGTGTGTGTGTGTGTGTGTGTGTGTGTGTGTGTGTGTGTGTGTGTGTGTGTGTGTGTGTGTGTGTGTGTGTGTGTGTGTGTGTGTGTGTGTGTGTGTGTGTGTGTGTGTGTTTGCAGGAGAGTGTTGCGCGTGCAGGAGGGCTGTGTGTGTGTGTGTGTGTGTGTGTGCAGGAGCTTGTGTGTGTGCATATATATGTGTGTGTGAGTGTGTGTGTGTGTGTGTCTGCATGTGTGTGTGTGTGTGTGTGTGTGTGTGTGTGTGTGTGTGTGTGTGTGTGTGTGTGTGTGTGTGTGTGTGTGTGTGTGTGTGTGTGTGTGTGTGTGTGTGTGTGTGTGTGTGACAGAGGGCGTTAATGTCAGATCAATGTAACAAAGCAGTGTCTCTTTATGCAGCACCCGGTGTGTGTGTGTGTGTGTGTGTGTGTGTGTGTGTGTGTGTGTGTGTGTGTGTGTGTGTGTGTGTGTGTGTGTGTCATGCTCTCTAATCTGTCATCTGCTTCACGAAGGGA
>CM051010.1:24180474-24195474 GCA_027704905.1 Muraenolepis orangiensis
ATAAACCTAAAAGAAAAACAATGGTTTTGCACATTGTTGAACCTCAACCCCCTCTCCTCAGTTGACAACAACCACGTCATTCCACACCGTCTGGGCCGGGGCCGCCATCTTGTGGACCGTCGACGGTCCGCATACCACCAATATACCGTACGGAAGCCATGGGTATATGTTGATGAAGCGGCCATGCAGTGATGTGGTGTGGAGCGGGTGGAGCGGGCGGAGCGGGCGGGTTGCCATTCACAGGGTGGTCGGCTAAACGAAAGAGTTCATGGAGGTCACGGCGGTGGTGGCGGGGGAGGGGGCCTCGGAGCTCTCGGGGCCCTCCCCCTCGGCGGCGTCCGGCCCGGCGCTCTTGCCGCTATACTGGCCGATAAAGGATCCGTCCTCGTTGAACTGCCCGTCGCCGCCCTCGCCGTAGTCAACTAAACTGTCGTCACTGTCGCCGCGCTTTACCGTCCGGCCGCTAGACGGCGTGCGGCTGCCTTTGAGCGGCTTGTGGTCCTCGCTGTCGCTGGGGGAGAGAACCACATGCAGGCGTTACAGGCAGGGGGGGTGAGGTGAGGTGAGACGCAGCAAAGGGAACTGTTAGCTTACAGTTCCCTTTAGATTCCTTTTTCTTTTTTAGATGGAGCAATCACTGTAGTTTTTGTTATATATTCTTATAAAGAAAGGCAACAGACAGACAGACAGACAGACAGACAGACAGACAGACAGACAGACAGACAGACAGACAGACAATGGTTTTGCACATCGTTGAACAGACAGACAGACAATGGTTGGTTGTGCACATTGTTGAACAGACAGACAGACAGACAGACAGACAGACAGACAGACAGACAGACAGATAGATAGACAGATAGATAGATAGATAGATAGATAGATAGATAGATAGATAGATAGATAGATAGATAGATAGATAGATAGATAGATAGATAGAGATAGATAGATAGAGCTAGATTGATAGATAGAAAGATATAGATTGATAAATAGATAGATAGATAGATAGATAGACAGACAGATAGATAGACAGACAGACAGCGTTTTATTACGATGATTGACAATATTCCTGAAAACTGTGTATTCCACGTTATCTTAACCCTCCAATGTGTTTTACGATAGGATAATAGCAAGAAAATGAAAAGATTACAATTTGTTTGCTCCACCTCTAAAAAAAAAAAGAAATGAAACAAGCTGCTATGAATTGGTTTCCATCAGGCAGACGGGGAATACAACTCAAACGGTGGTTCTATTCCCTCTGAAACCGCCATGGAGTGGAATAATGTTGGGGGCGGGTGACACAAGCATTTCCCCAAACCAAAACAGACAACCTCCCGCCCAGCATGAAATACAACAAGCACACATTAGTAAAAAAAAAAAGGATGCACAAAGAACAGCGTTCTTTGAACAGACGGTTAGCCAGCGCACGTACAGTACATGAGGTGAGTTGATCAATGACAGGATGGACCACAGCCCCTCGATCATAAAGCCAACGGCAACACGACAACACTGCTTATCTGACCACACCGTATGTGTGACTGTTATGAACTGCTCTCAGGGTATCTCACGCTCACAGCCAAAGAGAAGTAAAAAGCCCACCAAATCAGATCCCGAACTATATATAAATATATATATATATATATATATATATATATATACACACACTGCACATGGCATGTTTACGATGGCTTTATGATCCAATCTCGGACTCCGGTGGGGAAAAATGTCAAAGGCCACCAGGGGTATACTGCAAGAGATCATGTCTACCCTTACCTTTACTGAGACTACACCCTCTCTCTATCATGCACGGACACACACACAAATGCACACACATACAGAAACACACACCAGACACACACACACACACACACACACACACACACACACACACCACACACGCACACAGGCGCACAGTGTCCGAAGGAGCAAACAAAGTCATCAGAAAGAGATTTACAGAACATAACAAGCTTTTCTGGGTGGGAGGGGGGGGGAATAAAAACAGCTTTAAGAGCTCGCTGCGTCAGTCGCAGGCAATTCACAAAGAAAGGCCTGCAATTCCACCTTGTGGGTGAATCCACAAAAAACTACCACTACTACTACTACTAATACTACTACTACCTGTTGTTACAGTCATTGGATCTCTCTCTCTCTCTCTGCCCCTCTCTCCCTTTCCCTCTCTCTCCCTCTTTCTCTCTCTCTCCCAGCCTCCCTCTTTCTCCGGCTCTCTCTCCCTCTCCCTCTCTCTCCCAGTCTCCCTCTTTCTCCGCCTCTCTCTCTCTCCCCCTCTCTCCCTTTCCCTCTCTCTCCCTCTCCCTCTTTCTCTCTCTCTCCGGCTCTCTCCCTTTCCCTCTCTCTCTTTCCCTCTCCCTCTTTCTCTCTCTCTCCCAGTCTCCCTCTTTCTCCGCTCTCTCTCTCTCTCTCTCTCTCTCTCTCTCTCTCTCTCTCTCTCTCTCTCTCTCTCTCTCTCTCTCTCTCTCTCTCTCCAGTCTCCCTCTCTCTCCGGCTCTCTTCCTCTCCCTCTCTCTCTTTCTGTGAATTACGTCTCAGCCATTACCGCTGGGACCCCGACGACCTTGAGGACATGGCATAGATTGCACATAGTGTATAAATGTTCTCTCACAAAGGCACTGAAATACTGGGCCACGTTGCCTGTGATTTATTGTTAATTCAACTGATGTGCGAATTGATGGTCGAGGGACCGGTGTGTGTGTGTGTGTGTGTGTGTGTGTGTGTGTGTGTGTGTGTGTGTGTGTGTGTGTGTGTGTGTGTGTGTGTGTGTGTGTGTGTGTCGGTGTGTGTGTGTGTGTGTGTGTGTGTGTGTGTGTGTGTGTGTGTGTCAGGTGTGTGTGTGTATGTGTGTGTGTTTGTGTGTGTGAATAGAAGTCCCTCTTTCATGCTCCTGAAAGAAATACATTTTGTCAGAATGGCGAGGCGACACACAGGAGGATAAAACGTGCGTCTCAGTATGCAGCTCCCGACCGTCAGGTCCCACATGCCAAACACCCATCCGTATACTGTACATCTCAATCTTTTATAGCGATTTATATATATTGATATATCCATGATACACTCTTATTATGTTATGTTGACAGTTTTGTTTTTTTCTCCATGCATGCCACATGAACACACACGTATCGTATCTACCACAGCATTGAATTCATAGATAGTCAGGTTAATGTATATATACTATATATATATATCATACAAAAAAGTAATATAAAATATAAAAGAAAGAACATCTTATAAATTCGACGTATATATATATTTAAAAAAAAGGTTGTACGATAAGTAAAGTGCATTTGTTTTATCTTGCGATGGGAGAAGCAGCATTAAAAACAGAATGCTTGCAGGCATAGTCAGTCACCACTGCCGTTAGTTAAGAGGATGACGGGATGATTGACTGACACTAGCTCTAGGATGACCATGTAAGCAATAACCTGATCGACTTGTTAAAACTTGTCTAGACTAGTGTGTACATAAACGGTTAGCTTATTAGCTGTATGTGTGTGTGTGTGTGTGTGTGTGTGTGTGTGTGTGTGTGTGTGTGTGTGTGTGTGTGGTTTCCGCCGCGTCGGGTGACCGTGGAAACGGGGTAAACAAGTTACGCTTGATTGGCTACAGGTATCGCAAAGGTGTCCCACTCCTCACATCAATGCCAAAGAACCTTTTTCGCCGCTCATGGAGAATGTTGCTTCGCTTAAGAACCACCAAATATCAGACAGTGTCCTTTTTAACACATCCGGTCCTGAAGCAGGGCAGAGGAGGAGGACGAGGAGGAGGAGGAGGAAGAGGAGGAAGAGGAGGACGAGGAGGAAGCGGAGTGGAAAAACTTGTGCTTTGCTGTAGTCGCTAGCTCACACCTGGGCAACCTTGTTGTCCCGCCGCGCCGTTGACCTTGAAGGTTCGTCAAGATTTTTCGTACGTGGCAGGGCTGTAAACGGTACGGAGGGGGGATGGGATGGGGTGGGGGGGGGGGGGGGGGGGGGCAGCAGGGGTACGGGGGGGAGGGGGGGGGCTGTGGACGGGGGGCTCTCAGAGGTCTCCGGAGCACGGGGTGGACTGGTTTTCCTCACCTGTACTCTCCGAAGGTGCAGTCCTCGTCCTTCATGGGCTGGAACTCTGGGTCTGTGTGAGCGTCCTCCTTTTCTTTCACTGCAGGGGAGAAACCAGGACAGTTCTAAACATAACCCAGGCTGGGACGGCTTCTCGTGTATGTCTTGTGTGGAGAACGTGTGTGTGTGTGTGTGTGTGTGTGTGTGGTGTGTGTGGTGTGTGTGTGTGTGTGTGTGTGTGTGTGTGTGTGTGTGTGTGTGTGTGCCTCTGTGCTTGTCTGTGTGTTTGCGTGCCTTTGTGTGTACATGTGTGCCTGTGTGTGAATGTGAATGGGTGTGTGTGCGTGTGTGCCATTTGTGTGTGTATGTGTAAATGCGTGTGTAAATGTGTGTGTATGTGCATTTATGCGTGTGCCTGTGTGTGTGTGTGTGTGTGTGTGTGTGTGTGTGTGTGTGTGTGCCCCTCCACTACTACTACTAATACCGACCAGGGTATTTGCCTCCCTTGTTCCTCTGGATGAAGCAGATGATGAGGAGGACGAGGATGAGCAGGGCGATGGCACACATGAGGCCGATGAACCAGCCCTGCGTGGCGATGTCCACCTGCCTGCTGGTCATCGCTGCTCAGAGGGGAGGAAGAGAGAGAGAGAGAGAGAGAGAAAGAGAGAGAGAGAGAGAGAGAGAGAAAGGGAGATAGTCAACACCTGACCAGCACCCTAGCGTACTCTCACTGGAAAGAAACAGGTGGGTCAAACAGGTTGCTATATCCTCAGCTACGTTAGGTTGTGTTACAAGGTGTGACACACGTATGGTGAAAGTATTGTGGTGGTTTAGCGGTACTGTATACCAGGGCATTGGGTTAACAGCATGTTAAGTCAGAGCACATTGATGTTAGATCAGGGTGTTAAGACCACCAATCGCAGTGGTGATGCGATTGCTGTGAATAGCAGATTGTATTAGAGGTTTTAAGTGAGGTCCACAGGCGTGCACTCTCAAACACACACACACACACACACACACATATACACGCACACACACCACACACACAACACACACAAAGGCTTAGGCACGCTCAAGCAGGCTCACACACACACACACGCACACACACAGTACAGACACGCGGTACGCTACGTCTACGGTCAGTTGAAGAAGTGAAAAAAGGACGTGGTCGGTCTATATTAAACACATCACGAGCCAAGCGTCTACATGAGAAGGCGATCCGTCCTACACACACACACACACACACACACGCACACACCACACACCACACACACACACACACACACACACACACCACACACCACACACACACACACACACACCACACACTCAATGGAACCAGGCACTACACACTGTGTCTACCGCCACTACAGAACATGCCAGAAACACAGCTCTGACAACATATCCAATTGAAAGTCTCCGCCGGGTCACAACAAAAAAAAGAACAACGACAAACACAAACAACGACCACAGTAACCACGGCGACGACGACGCACCACCTTACACTGTACTGCACGGTACATACGGGACGGTAGGGGCGTGGGCCAGAGGCTCCAGAGGCAGATCGGGGCTCACCTCGCACCGACACTACAAGCTCCTCGGAGCGGTGTGGCGCCTGGCCGTCCGGACCCTGGGCCACCACCCGCACCCTATAGGTGAGGCCCTCCTTCAGGCCCCTCAGCACAACGCTCTGGGAGCCGTTCACAGACTGCCTCTGCCACACCACCTTCTCCTCCACCTCCTCCCGCTGATCCTCCTGCTGCTTCTCCTGCGCCCGCTCTCCTCCACCTGCAGGGCGGAGGAGGCACGCGGTGTTGGCGCGTTGCGGTCGCTCGTACGGAGGTGAGCATGCAAATGAGTGCATGGGGGGGGGGGGGGGGGTGGGGGGGGTGGGTGGTTTGGATAATGCAGGAACCAGGACCCGCTGTGTACACCGCGGTACCGGTGTGTGTTGAGTGATTGTTTATTAGTTTGTGCGGTTCATGGAATTCCTAATGAGTGAGGTTTACAATGTGGCGTGACTGATAAGAGGCCACAATGTGGCTTGACTTGGAATGGAATGTGATAGTGATGATCTTAAGGTTAGTGTGAGAGTGGCGTCACGCTAAGTTACGGTGATTATGTTCATGAGCATCCCTGACTGAAGGCTAACCTCATAGGGGTGAGAGAGCCATACCACAAAAACAGGATTGTTTCTTGATTGTCTCTACTGCAGGTGGAATTACCTAAAAAGTCTAAATCAACTGCCACAACCAAGCAAATGTTTGCGCTGCTTTGCCTGTTTAGTGTTCTTGGTGTTAGTTGATTGTAGAAAATGTTTTTATTTTATTTAGTAATTAACAATGAGGCTTCAGGGTCCGCATTGAGCCAACGTCATCTTGACCAATTTGTTCTACACCTGCCAATACAGTAGGAAGTAGGAGTCTCTTGCCCCCCCCCCCCCCCCCCCTGCAGAACCGGTCGTTGCAAGAGTCGAACGGAGATGCTTACTGTTTTTCAACACGTATTCTAGATACACATTTGTCTCCGGGCCCCAGTAGTCCCAACTGAACATGGGGCCTCTCTCGCTCTCCACCCAGCTAACGTTGCCAAACGCCGGGGCCACAGGCGCCACTGTGCACACAAGAGAGGGGGAAGAAGAAGAAGAAGAAGAAAAAGAAGAAGAAGAAGGCACAACACAGCTCAGTGTCGCCGCCCTGCAGGTCACCCTCAGACAGCATGCCGCAGAGACCGCGCCTGTGTTTAGTCTCATGCCTGGCTGTTCTTTAAACCGTTCCTTTAAAAATGGTGCGTAATCTGCCGTTTTAAAGTATAATCTATTCAGTAGCAACAACGTTGTCAGAGTTACAAGTAAGGATTATATGCACCTCTTATATTTTCGTAACATTTCAGAAATTCAGCCACATTGTAAGGGTTCCTCGGGGGGATAGGTTAAGAACCACAAAACGCTATCCTCACCAACAGAGGTTCAAAAATATACACTGCAAAAAGGTTCAGAAACGGTTTACTACAAATATAAAATATGTACAATTGTAAATGTAGCCCGTGTACTTCGGTTGCGCAATAAATATTTTAGCACAGCTGACATATTAGCTGACATGTGAGTGAGCCACCGGTTTCACAAATGGCAAAGCCATCATGACAGACAGTCCAAGGACAGACAGGAGCTCCGCTACAGGACACAGCATCACTCATCACGCTGTCATACACTATCAATCACTGTCCGGGATGTCGGTCGTTGATTATGGGGCCGAGCCCCGGCTACGTCATAGCAATACTAAACAGAGAGCAACACTGCAAATGCTCGTGAACTTCTGAAATGTGAGGGGTGCATGAATGCATGAATCCACACACTAATTGGTAGCGGTTCCCAAGACAACAGCGACGGCTTCTAATCGAATCAATCTCGATCGCATGGTGGGGGGGATTCTTCGAATATAACCTCTGAAGAAAGTCCAAACAAAGATGATCATTCTAGCGAATTCAAATAACTAACACGTATCTAAAGCCGCGTCACGCAACTGCTGACCGAGGTGGAAAAAAAACGGCTAAGAAAAGCTAAGACTAAGCTAAGTTCAACATCAACTTCTGTACCCTTGTGGTGTGGGCGGTGGGGACCAGACGGAGCAATGGGGTGAGAGGGTTGGATAATTCCTGAAAACAACACAGAGAAACGGTAAAGACCTCACAGCACACCACACACCCACACACACACACCCACACACATCAACAGAGACAAGAGCAAGACACAGACACGCATAAACCACAGCCAGGGAGATACAGCGATCAGAGCAGTGGTGGACATACACAAGCCTCAAGTGTATTTACTGGCATGCCAAGGCAAAGCTCTCCAGCCATGCATTGATCAGCAGCATCGCTGAGTAGCAGCCCTCATAGAGCGAAAGTGAGAGAGAGGGCGAGAGAGAGAGAGAGAGAGAGAGAGAGAGAGAGAGAGAGAGAGAGAGAGAGAGAGAGAGAGAGAGAGAGAGAGAGAGAGAGAGGAGAGAGAGAGAGAGAGAGAGAGAGAGAGAGAGAGAGAGAGAGAGAGAGAGAGAGAGAGAGAGCGAGAGAGGGAAGTCTTACAATAATACAGAATGGTCAAAAATGTGTTATCATAGTCAATGAGCAGATGTCTTAAGGCAAAAGTGACGTACAGTGAATTCAGATACACATCATATTCACATCAGGAGCGGGTAGATCCTGCTCGAGGACACCTTACGGGATTGACAGTGGATCGGGTTGGGGATCGAACCCAGTACCTTTCGGCTGGGAGTCGAACAACGCAGCCGGCACTATCCTGCCCCCCCGTCATGACATAACGGAGACACACATCTCAGACACTGTAGTCTCTGGCGCAGCGTGTTGAATTCAGCAGTGTTTATCTCCGCCACGGGTCTGCATGCATCGATGCAGAGACACAGAGGGTGTGTCGGATGAGGCGGATGAGGAGCACATGCGGAACGTACATCCGGGATGGTCAAATCATGCACACTTAATTTGCCACCCGTCGCTACCTGTGTCCACATCTATTGGATGAGGCATAAACGCTTGTGTAGAGAAAAATTGGAGAGGGACACACACAGAGAGGGACACACATGTCAGTACAACCCTGTGCCCGGTTGTACACCAAAGTAGAGTTTTGTTTGGGGTTGTAGTTAATGCGATTACAGTGGATTTGTTAGGGAAGTCGATAAGGGCTGTGGAAGCGGGCTCATATATCAGCACTGGTTCAATTCTGCCTGTGGGATTTGTGCAGTGAATCACAAAAGACCAACGAGGTCAGCAAACCCGACTTGTGCAGAGTCAAGTGTTATGTCATGCTATGCAAAAACACAAATGCACATTGTATAGGTTACACACTGGGCACGTCAATAGGATTGCGATAATGTAATAAACAGGGGAACAGGGGATTTGTGCAATCCTAAAAAACTCATCTTGATCTCAGCCCTGGAATACATACAGTATATACGTTCGAGACATTTTTACGTATTTAATTACTTTTGGAAGGGGGGGGGGGGTCGTTAGAGGGGGGTTAACCCGGCTTACCTTCGTCCATGATAGTGATGGCCTCTTGTGGGATGGCCGGTCCCGCACCTTTGGCCGTTTTGGCCCTCAAATAAAGCTTGTAGCGCGTGCCGTACTGGAGGTTGGGCAGTGTGACGGAGGTCTCGTTGGGGGCCAGGGACAGCTCCTTGGCGGGGCCCAGCTCGTTGGAGCTATTGACTGGAGGAAACCAGGAGAACCAGGAGCCCAGGGGGGGTGGGAATAGGAGCAGGAGGGGAAACGAGATGGGGGAGAGCCGGTGGTAGTGATGGAGGTGGGGGGGGGGGGGGGGGGGGGGGGGAGGTGGTATCGGTAGCCGGAAAAGGGTGCAAGATATGTGGGTTGGTGGGAGGTGGGGTTGGGTTGTGGGTGAGTTGATGGGGGTAGAAGTCAGAGGGGGGGGGAGTATTAAATGGGGTAGATGGGAGTGCAGGAGAATCGGAGGTGTGGGGGGGGGGGGGGTGGGGGGTGCAGAGTTGGTGGAAAACAGGAGTGCCACAGGTTGGAAGGGTTAACAT
This sequence comes from Muraenolepis orangiensis, assembly GCA_027704905.1. Classification (NCBI taxonomy): domain Eukaryota; kingdom Metazoa; phylum Chordata; class Actinopteri; order Gadiformes; family Muraenolepididae; genus Muraenolepis; species Muraenolepis orangiensis. The sequence continues at coordinate 24,190,085 of CM051010.1, forward strand.
GTGCCATGGTACCCCCTCCTAAGGAGGACCAGATGTTACTGTAAGACCTACATACTAACTAGACTGATGGGGTCAGATGTGGGACTCATTGGGGTCACGGGTTATATTGATGCACGGCGGCGCCATTAATTCATATTTCGCTAGGGTTATTGAAACTGGAATCACGTAAGGTGGAAGTGGATTCATCCAGTCTAATTAGATCTAATAATCAGGGTGGTGTTATGGCGGAAGGGCTCTCACCTGGCTGGTAGGTGAGCGTGTATCCGGTGAGCCGTCCGTTGCGCTCGTGGGGCGGCCCCCACTTCAGGGTCAGGGAGTCCAGTTCAAGGTCGGACACGGTCAGGAAGGAGGGGACGCCCGGGACTGCAGGGGGGGGAACAACGTATACCGTGTGTCACTTATGAACATAGGCCTGCATGTCACCGCATCACCGCTCAACCTCACGGAGAAAAACACCGTTGTAGTCATTAGGCCTACACGTGTTCACAACAGAAGGTGATTTGATACAGTAGGTCTGACTGTCAAAGTGAACTGTACAGAGAGAGAAAGAGAGAGAGAGAGAGAGAGAGAGAGAGAGAGAGAGAGAGAGAGAGAGAGAGAGAGAGAGAGAGGAGAGAGAGAGAGAGAGAGAGAGAGAGAGAGAGAGAGAGAGAGAGAGAGATATGGAGGACAGATGATAGACAGATAGAAAAAAGAGAAGAAGAAAGATAGAAAGAAGGACGAAGAGTGGAATAGAATGGACGAAAGATAAGAAAGAAAGAAAGAACAATTTTAAAAGGAAGAAAGGGTGAGAAAAGAGAAAGATAGAAAGAAAGACAACAAATAGAATAGAAATGAAGAAAATAAATAAAGAAAATAAATAAAGAAAGAAAGAGAAGAAAGAAAGAAAGAAAGAAAGAAAGAAAGAAAGAAAGAAAGAAAGAAAGAAAGAAAGAAAGAAAGAGAAGAAATTGAATCAAATAAATACGACAATGTTCAGTACAAAAGACAATATACTAGGGAGATGATTTTTTCGATCACCTGCAACAACAACCACAGCAGCAACCACAACCACAACAACAGACAGACAGACAGCTAGATCTAGATCTACTCTCCGCCACAACATGTCTACCCAAGCTCTAGCTCACCTGACTCGAGCGTCTCAAACGTCTGTGTGGTGCTGGACGGGCCCACTCCCTTGCCGTTGAACACGCAGACGTTGACGGAATAGTTGCTGGAGGGAAGCAGGCCGGGCAGCATGGCGCGGCTGTGGTTCCCGCTGAAGGTGAGGATCTGCTTCTCCACGTGGTGGAGGTTGTGGTTGTGTTCCCTGTGTTCCCTGCGTTCCCTCCAGTAGTACACCTAGTGGTAGGTGGTCGACGCATTGGTTTTATGGTTTCATGGTTTATATCTTTGTCTTAATGAGGCATTTTAGAGACAGACGCACGTCAAGCCTCAAATTGAGCGAATGAAACATGTGCGTCAAGATCATAAACGTATGTTAAATCCACATGATCGATTATTTGTACAAGAAATACACAAATAAAACTAGAGAGCACTCCTAGTAGAGTGCGTACCTTCGCCACACCAAAAAGTCCCCTGGATCCGGATTCGGATCCGGATCTGCGGCAAAATCGAATCAACTGTTCCTTGGCGCATAAGTAATCTAACCACTAAGTTGTGTCCCATCCCGTACATGACTTTTTGAACAGAAACAACAAAACCCAAATCAAAACACACCCAGGTACACCACAGAAAGAAGTGTGTGAGTGAGTGAGTGAGTGAGTGAGTGAGTGAGTGAGTGAGTGAGTGTGTGTGTGTGTGTGTGCATGTGTGTGTGTGTGTGTGTGTGTTTCTTCTCATGGACGCCTCACCTTGAACCCCTTCAGGTGTCCCCTTATAGTCTTGGGTAGAACAGGGTCCCAGCGCACCTCTGCCAGCGTGCTGTTCGCCACCACCCGTATGTTGTCTGGAGCGGCAACTGGCACTGTATCACACACACACACACACACACACACACACACACACACACACACACACACACACACACACACACACATACACACACACACACACACACACACACACACAAAAACAGGGATCACACCACAGCATTAACACACTAGATATTGAGATGTATAGATATGTCTTCAAACATCCTGGACAAATGTATTATAATGTGGTATGTTGTTATCATGTATTATTTCTTATATTTTTGTCATTTTGTGGTGTTTGTTTTCTATATTTTTAACTTTGTAGCACTCTGCAATATAAATAAAATGCATCAATATAATTGTTTTTATTATTATTATACTGATGCATGCCAGAAGTAGTTTACTTACGATGACATACAGATCAAATACAGTAAATACATTGCAGTTTGCGAGGCTAAAATGGTCAGTTCCACAGCTCACGTGAGGTATTGGTATTTTCCTCATCAGAACACATCGAGTTTTGTGAACGGTGCACGGAGACTCACGGTCCTCTCCCGAGTGCCCGTGGGCCACGGCGGGCTCCGGTCCGGCGCCACGCTCGTTCAACGCCTGGACCCTGAGCTCGTACGGCGTGAAGGTGGGCGTCCCCGACACCACGAACTTGGACACGTTGGCCACCACCACGGAGGTCCAGTCGATGTCCACGTCCTTCAGCCGCCACATCACCTTGTACTGCAGCATGGGCCCGTTGGCCTGCAGCCCCGTCAGCGGCTGGAAACCAGGGAGAAGAATACACAAATGGTGTTAAATGAGCACTCTTAGGTCCAAATTGGGGCTACCTTTAGTTGAATTTCTTACAGAATACAATATAGCACAATATAGACCCAGTGGTTTTTGTATTTTGACCAGTTCCATTGCTCTATTGTCAACTGTAACTCATGGCACGGGGGGGGGGGGGGGGGGGGGGTTTGATGGATTGGAAATATCAAGGCGAAGCTCTACCCTCGACCCACAGCGACAGACACTTTCAAAACACTTTTGGAAAAGCGATGTCCCCCCCCCCCCAACCTCGTTGTATGCAGACACTTCACGAAAGACATTTGAAAAATACTGTAGGACTCTTTGTGTCAAAAGTATACACCGTTTTGTTTGGTTTAACAGCACTTCCTCCCCCCCTCCCCCCCCCCCCCCATCTCAGTTCACGCCATGCACGCCATGAGCCCAGACCACTTTAGTCGGCCACTTGAGTCTGGGATTGCATCAACGCAATCATCACGTCAGTCGTTCGTACAAAACCCACCTGTTTGCAAACATTGACCCTTTCCCAGGCTACACTACACATTACACTGGCACTTTCAAAAGTATCTACATGGAAGAGCATCTCTGAAAATTGCAGTTTTTTGGTGGAAGGGAGAAAAAAAACCACAGTTTTTCTTTAGGTTTTCTGCAGTCAAATGGCCAACCATCAAGCCGGGAGAACCGTGTGAGAACTGTGGCTGAAAAGCGGCGTTCTTTACCTTCCATGAGATGACCAGGTTGTCGTGTCTGGTGCCATAACCATGCACATCGCTGGGGTTCTTGTCAGGAGCTGAAAGGAAACCAATCACATGACTCAGCACAATGTCATCCCGTGGAGCGGTAACCGGATTCCATTTAGTCTACATACCGTAAACATTTAGTATACATTTAGTCATTAGTCATCAGCAGCGGACGCTCCTCTCGCTCAGAGAGAGATGTTAAAGTGAGGCGGAGAACAATCGAAGCCCCGAATCAATCAGTCGGTAGTAAAGAATTGTAAGTGGGGTCCAAACAAACTAGACTCGAGAATAAGCGAGTAGGGTTTAAATATTTAAACCGCAGAATGAAATATTTACAGATGAACAAGAAAAATATTACAGGTCCTTGGCAGTGATCTATTGTGATCTGTCACAAAACACACATTTCAATATATTATTCAAAAAAAATGTCCAAAGTCAAATAATGATATCTGTGGAATAACAATTTTAAAGCAAAAGCGTGCAGCTACTGGGGCGCTAAATATTCAACAGCGGTGTTGTGATGCGTTGTGAGGAAGGAACAGAGGAGGAGGAGGAGGAGGAGGAGGAGGAGGAGGGGGAGGAGGAGGAGGAGGAGGGGGGAGGAGGAGGAGGAAGAGGAGGAGGACGAGGACGAGAACTCACGCGCAGGGTCGGTCTTGTACGTCCTGGACGGGAGGCTGGGGTGGCTGAGGCCCACGTGGTTCAGAGCCAGCACCCTGAAGGTGTAGTGGGCGTACGGGGGACAGCTTGAGGTGCGCCGTGGTCCGGGTGCCGGGGACCTCGGTCAGGTTGTGCCAGTGGCCGCCGTGATGCAGCGAGTCCTCATACTGGATCAGGAACTCTGACATAAAGAGAGAAACAAGCCTTCTTTAACTTCCGGTTTAATTTAATTTAATTTTCTATTTATTTCGATCACATTATGCAGATGAATTGGTCACCGTCTCATACTTTCATTTCCTTTCCTTTGTATTTCCTTCATTCCCCGGTTGGAAAATATGTCAAGATTCACATGCAGTACTATACTATGCTATACAAAACTATGCAATACTATTCTATACAATACTATACTATACTATAAACCTGGTGCCTGGTTGCCACACATGTATGGTATGGTTCTTTTTAGGCAGGCTAAGGTTATAAAATCAACAAATTGACATTGCCATTCCCTATTGAAAGATTGAAGAAGACGTCACTCTTTGCAAATGATTTATATTGTTTGTACATTAATGCCGTAATAAGCATTAACTAACAGTTAATTAACTAAGTTAACTTAGTTAACTAAGGCAATGGTGTCCATGTTAGCTAAGGTGTTCATTTCTATATTATTTAATAAGGTTAGGGTTAACCATAGCCCACTAAGCCTTAGCCACTACCCCTGACTCTAACCTCTATGCTAATGCAATATAATAATGCTGATTACTGCATTATTACTTTGTTAGTGATGTACCCTTATTATAAAATGCTACCCAAAAATATATATATGCAATGTCCATGGTGAATATATAAACCTGACAAGGCAGTCATCCAGCTAGTGATAGGCCCAAACCAACTGAAAAACGCACACACACACACACACACACACACACACACACACACAACACACACACACACACACACACACACACACACACACACACACACACACACACACACACACACACACACACACACACACACACCACACACACACACACACACACACACACACACACACACACACACAGAGCGGGTGGCGTACTCTGAATGGGGGTGTTGTTTTCATCCCCTGGGGTCCAGGTGAGCTGAACGCTCGTCTCCTTCTGGTCCGTGAGCTCCAGATCAGACGGAGGATCCGGTCGCTCTGGGGGGAAAAATAGCAAACAAACACAAACATTAGCCTCCACCCTTAACCCTAACCAAATGGAATGCAGGCGGCACTTCCAGAATATTCAAACATACA
>CM051010.1:24207974-24215474 GCA_027704905.1 Muraenolepis orangiensis
TAGGGAGCATCTCAGAATTACACAGTGCAACATAATCAACACTATGATACCCAGACTCTATATTTCTCTCTGTATTCACTGAAGGAATTCAACTCTTGAAATAAAAATAGACAATTCAATAGTGGTCTCTGTCTTTGTCAGACAGGGATGTGCATGCTTACGGTCTAGAGGGACTTCCAGGGCCGCTGCAGCGAGGGGCCCTAGGGCCAACAGGACCAGTAGGGCCAGCAGCGGCGATGATGAGGATGATGATGCTGATGCTGATGCTGATGATGATGGAGATGGTGGTGTACCCATCCTCCCTCTCCTCTCCATGATGAGGTCTGAGGTTTGACGTTTAGGCCTCCACCGCCCCGCCCCGTCCTGTCCCCACCCTCCCAGAGAAACAGCAATGAGGTCCCCACGGAGCTGCTCCTCTCCACCACGCTGAAGACTGGAGGACAGGAGAGAGAGAGAGAGAGAGAGAGAGAGAGAGGAGAGGAGAGAGAGAGAGAGAGAGAGAGAGGAGAGAGAGAGAGAGAGAGGAGAGAGAGGAGAGAGAGAGAGAGAGAGAGAGAGAGAGAGAAAGGGAAAGAGACACACAGCGACAACTTAATTAAATTATACAACTCCTTCCCAGTGTGCAACAGAATATCATTGATAGTTTTCACACAACCTGCGGCAGGTATATTAATTTAATATACAAGATGACAACAGCATACAGATATATACAAACTAACTAACTCTCTTTAAGTGAATTCACCTTCACCATCACAAATATTAGCTCTGCATTTTTTTGATCAAGTTACAAAAGGCTGTGAAAAATAGAGAGAAGGTTTGTGCGAGAGGGAGAGAAAGAACAAACACACAAAGACGCTGGATATTGGCTCGCACGCCACATCGAGTATCCATGGTTATCAATCACAGACAGACTACACTGTGTTTGATATGAGTCCTATTCAGCAGCAGCTGACAAGGACAGAAGAGAATGAGGGAGCAAGAAACACAACAACTCTTCATCGCCGAGACGAAAGACGCACAGAGGGAGGGATAGAGAGGGAGAAGGAGAGAGAGAGAGAGAGAGAGAGAGAGAGAGAGAGAGAGAGAGAGAGAGAGAGAGAGAGAGAGAGAGAGAGAGAGAGAGGAGAGAGAGGAGAGAGAGAGAGAGAGAGACAGGACGATGGAAGGAGAGACAGAAAGAAAGAGAGAGAACGATGGAAGGAGAGACAGACAGAGACAGAAATATATATATATATATAGAGAGAGAGAGAGCGAGAGAGAGAGAGAGCGAGAGAGAGAGAGAGAGAGAGAGAGAGAGAGAGAGAGAGAGAGAGAGAGAGCAACAATGACACTCAAAAAGGAACGAGGGAGAGAGAGAGTATGATACAGACGACCCCTGCTTCATGGATCAACGCTGTTCGTCGTGCGGTGCAGTTAGCTGGAAAAAACATCCTTTTGCTGTAGCGCCACGGAGGCCCCCACCAACCAAATAAATCCTATATTAACCAGGAGCCAACAACCGGGGGGGACCACATGGGCTCACTTAGTCTCACTAATCACCTTACAGGGGCCCCCATCAGGTCCCTCCTCCTAACCCCATCTCATTGATCACATCAGCCTGTGAATGACACATCCGAGTGGACACGGCAAAGCCAGTCTGCCTGCATATCTGTCCCCTCCCATCTCTCCCCGGCTGTCTTATCTGTCCGCCTTGTCCGATTGACTGACTGACAAACGCCCACCGCAACCAAAAAAACCCCCCATCCACCGAGGGACCGATCCCAGAATAAGGTTGCATGAGGAAATCGAACACTGGGACGCCATTGGCTAAATGCCGGCACGGGGGGTTGATGTAACAGGATGTGTCCGGACGTCAGCCCTGTGGTGAACACAACGTCCAAAGTGGACTTTCTCCGAATGCTTTACCTCATAAAAATCCACGATGATGTACGGTACACATTAAAACATGCTTTTAGACAAACCCGAATAAGTGCTACTTGGGATCGACTAGAGACAGAAAAGTGCATTTCGATGGCGGTCGATTTTGGCCTCGGCAGTCCAGTGTTCTAGTCATAGGGAACTAATGTATGAATTATAAAACACCATTTCTCGTATGAAAGTGGGATGCTGTATAATTACCGCGGGAAAACACAAATCAAGGTGCCATTGTCTTTCATGTTCTCCTTCTGCCGATTGAGCGTTGAGTGCAAATCTTACGACAAACATCCACACACCGGCATTCAGAATTTAAATGTCACCGCTCGGTTAGAAACCTGGGCCAGGAGTAACCGTGAAAACACATAGAAAAACATATAAATCTTCATTTCCCGGAAATAATAAACACCGGCTTGATTGTGTGTTAAATACAGAGTACATTCAGAATGATCCTTTTCAACCTTTTCAGACGTTAGCAGTGCAGTCTGCTTAGCTGCTGGGTGTGGGTTGAACCAGGGCTGAGAACAGGACTTAACCAGAGCTTAGAACAGGGCTAGACAAGGGTTGGGAACAGGGCTTAACCAGAGCTTAGAACAGGGCTAGGACAGGGCTGGGAACAGGGCTGAACGAAGGCTTAGAACAGGGCTGGGAACAGGGCTGGGAACAGGGCTGGGAACAGGGTTGAACCAGGGCTGGACCAGGGCTGGGAACAGGGCTGAACCAGAGCTGGACCAGGGCTGGGAACAGGGCTGAACCAGGGCTTAGAACAGGGCTTAGAACAGGGCTGGGAACAGGGCTGGGAAGAGGGCTTAACGAAGGCTTAGAACAGGGCTGGGAACAGGGCTGGGAACAGGGCTGGGAACAGGGCTGGGAACAGGGCTGGGAACAGGGTTGAACCAGGGCTGGACCAGGGCTGGACCAGGGCTGGGAACAGGGCTGAACCAGGGCTGGACCAGGGCTGGGAACAGGGTTGAACCAGGGCTGGACCAGGGCTGGACCAGGGCTGGGAACAGGGCTGAACCAGGGCTGGACCAGGGCTGGGAACAGGGCTGAATGAAGGCTTAGAACAGGGCTAGACAAGGGCTGGGAACAGGGCTGAACGAAGGCTTAGAACAAGGCTGGGAACAGGGTTGAACCAGGGCTGGACCAGGGCTGGACTAGGGCTGGGAACAGGGTTGAACGAGGGCAGGACCAGGGCTGGGCCAGGGCTGGGAATAGGGCTGGGAACAGGGCTGGACCAGGGCTGGGAAACGGGCTGGGAACAGGGCTGAACCAGGGCTGAACCAGGGCTGGACCAGGGCTGGGAACAGGGCTGTGTGATCATGCATGGTGGTAGCTCTTGGCAGGACTCTGTGACAAAGAGGGAGTGAACTTGAGGGTGGGGCGGGGGGGGGGGGGGGGTGGTTGGTAGGCGGGAAACATGGGGCAACCGCTGGTTCCCCCGGACACCCTGTGGTTGAGCAAATCTATCTTTGTGAGTGCAGCCTGCTGGTGATTCAGTACCAGCATAGAGGACGGGGAACCGGGGAGAAACCCTGCTGCCCTTGGGCCCCCGGCTCCCTCTCTGTACCTGCCCGGGGAGGCCCGATCCCCCAGGGATGTGTAAACCATTAGGCGGCTCCAGTCCTGGGGATCTGACACAGCGAGATCCATGGGGGGGGGGGGGGGGGGGGAGCGATTCCATGCAGTTCATTTGTAGAGCTCGGCGACCAGGGGGCTGCTGAACGCTCCAACACAGAAGGGTCCTGCCAGATGGGCTTCTCCGGCCTCGCCATGGGTCACTTTGTGTTCAAGATGACCTCACCACATTCTGTGTATTCGACATCTGTTTCCCGGAACAACGTCAGATTATTAAGATTCATTTTTTTTGCCTCTCAAAGCAATTCAAGATAACACGTATTATATACCTCCAAGGCTGCTGCCATGCATTAACTAAAACCGCTAAATGTGGCGCCGGTTGGACAATACACACCGTGGAGTAGAAGAGAGCAAGAGCACACCAGAGTGTGACGGTGAGAGAATAAATGTGTTAATTATACATTTTATGGCGACAGCCAAGGGATTCTTATCTGGAAATGAGCCAGTGCTTCTTTCAGGATTAATTTCCCAATTTCATGAGGTGTAGCAGCCCAACTCAGCACAACCCCAGCTGGTCAGCGGGGTGTGGATGTGGGAGTGCGTGTGCGTCTGTGTGTGTGCGTGTGCGTCTGTGTGTGTGTGTATGTGTGCCTCTGAATGTGTGTGTGAGAGAGTATATACAATATGTACGTGCACTCATGTGTGTATGTGTGTACGTGCATGCGTGTGTGTGTATGCGTGTGTGTGTGTGTCTGTACGTGCATGCGTGTGTGTGTGTGTGTATGTGTGTACGTGCATGCGTGTGTGTGTGTGTGTGTGTGTGTGTGTGTGTGTGTGTGTGTGTGTGTGTGTGTGTGTACGTGCATGCGTGTGTGTGTATGCGTGCACGCCTGTGCGCGTGTACACCTATGTGTGTGCACATGTGAGTGAGTGAGTGTGTGTGCCTGTGTCTGTGCACGCCTATGTGTGTGCCTGTGTTTATGTATGCCTGTGTGTGCGTGTGCGTGTGTGTGTGTGTGCGTGTGTGTGTGTGTGTCTCTGATGTCTGTATACGTCATAAAGAAGTGTATTTAAAGTGAGACGGGCCCCTCTCTGAGCGGCGGCCCCTGGAGGACCGGAGGACATAGCGGCCGATAGCCCACGGCCTGCACATGATGTATGCCTTCCAGATAAATGGTGTGCATGGGGGTTAATCGGAAAATAAAGCTATAGTACCAATATGGCCAGTATAACGGCCCAACCAGAAGACACATGAGGGTTTATGGTTCTGTCCTCTTGAGAATATGCACCACATTAATGTGCGTCGTTTGTTTTGTACACTGAAATGATTTTTTAAAAAGGGCACAGCTGACGCATGCCGTCCTTCCTCACCCGCCTGACGACAGATGACGAGGTGACTGAACGTGAACGGTGATCACCGTGTGTTGAATGCCAGCAGAAGCAGACAGCCATGCGATTGCCTTTCCCTCCATATTTCCAAACAACTCCAGTGATTTGTGTGCGAGCTCCTCGTGAATGATGAGAAAAACAAACCGCAGCTTCCTGAAAAGTGGCGATCCACAAACATTTATGTCGCGGCCGCGGAAATTGGCTGTATTATTATTATTATTATTATTATTATTATTATATTACTCTTCTGTGTTCTACTTGCTTGTTTTCCCCATCTGCTGCATCCTGTCTGGAGGGAAAGTTTAACCATACTGCATCGGCATAAACAAACAACATCCAATTAAAATGCATACCCTTTTTTCAGAAGTTAACAGAGAAATAAACAGAAGTAATTACAGGGCGAAACCAACCAGATAAAGTTATGCAGCGCAAGGAAGAGAGAAAAGCTAAATAATGTGCAAGCTCCACATCCTATTCATATCTTACTATTGTAACTAATATATCTGGTGCACATCATTCTCCTCAGCCGAGTGTGAAGCTGTGACAGTGATTACCATCCGGTACTAAATCGGACCACCTTGTTTCTCTCTCTCTCTCTCTCTCTCTCTCGCTCGCTCACTCTCTCTCTCTCTCACTCTCTCTCTCTCTCCTCTCTCTCTCTCTCTCTCTCGCTCTCTCTCCTCTCTCTCTCTCTCTCTCTCTCTCTCTCTACTCTCTCTCCTCTCTCTCTCTCTCTCTCTCTCTCTCTCTCTCTCTCTCTCTCTGTTTGCTCCCTCTCTGGTGGTTATTTTGAAAGAAAGTGTTCCATGTAAAAGCAGCATAGAGCTGTCTGGCCTCTCATTCAGCCGGCCTCTTCAATTAACCCATTGTCATTTCCCCATCGGCCAGCCACTTCACCCTCCCTAAACTAATTGGTTTTATGCTCGTGTCAAAGGTGCTGCGCATGCGCACACGTACACACAAACCACACACCAAACACACACACACACACACCACACACACACTCACACACACACACACACTTCGATTCGAGGAACGTGAGGGTCAGTGCATATCCCGGCACAGATGGAGTTGACCGAGAGCGACAAGGAAACTTTGGTTGTGAATGAAAACTAGTCTCCTTCATTTATATGACTTGCATCCATAATTCAAATCCATATGGATGATGCTGTATAGAAAAAAATGGCGATTGCGGAATACGAGCGACCACGGTGATGAAACATCACGACAGCTTGCGTCCATCAGCGACGTGTGTGTGATGAAAGAGCACGCAGGGGGGGGGGGGTTTAGGCCACAAAACCCCTAATTAACTGCTATGATCAGAGCTATTGATGGTGCATACAATCAGTGCTCTGTGAGCCCCCCCCCACCTCCCCTCCCCCCTGGAGCGACCGTCCCGGAGTGACCGTCCCGGAGTGACCCCCCCCCCCCCAACCCCACCCGCTGCTCCGGGTAATGGAGACAAAGCCACTCCAGAGAGGAGGCGGTGAGAAAAGTGGGAAGTAGAGGAGGCATGGAGAAAGGGAGGGGGGGGGGGGGAGAGACGCAGGGAGACGAGGAACACCCCAGCTCTGGGGCTCAGGACGGGGACCCATGGCCCGGGGCCTGGTTCCGACTGTGGGATGTGGGTCGCACCGTCGGACCAGTTGACTACCGGGGAAGCGGGGAGTCGGTACGGACCGTCGGTGAAGCAGAGGGAAGTTCAGCATCACCGTAGGTCAATGATGGAGGCACCAGGCGCACCTCTGCTTCGGGAAAGTCAAAGACGCTACCTATCGTACCGCTAACCATGAATCCTAGCAAAAGGTATGACTAAATATTAAACAAGAGGGCATACCTCCGCCACACCAAAAAGTCCACTGTATCCGGATTCGGATCCGGATCTGCATTAAAATCGAATTCCGTACATCACTTTGTGAGTTATCTTGCTAAAAGACAAACAAACCAACAAACAAAGCGGAAACATAACCTCTGTTCTACGTTCGATGGTTGGAGGTAAAATGGTTGACACACTTCAGGCACTGGTTCTATGTGCACGGGTGTTTTTTTTTCAAAGTTCCCAAACGAGAAGTCACTTGGCATACGCTGGCAATGCACTGGTCGGGTCAGGGGTCAAATCAAGGGGCGCGTTAGAAGTTTGGGAGGAGTCTGACACATCTAGGAGGCCTCTCTTCCCTGTGGCCGTCGGATCACAATGGACATTCCTTTAGGCTAGCTACGACGGCATACGTTTCCCATAATCCTCTCATTAGCTTTTATAATTGAGAGGTGTGGGGGGTGGTATGCAAATAATTGGTGTGGTTACCATATGAATCGAGGTCCTGTTGTTCGACGGGAGCCCCGCATCTGAAGCCCTTCTTCTGACGGCACACAACGAGAGCTAGGCTTTATTCATTCGCTAAACACAATCAATGTGTAACTACTTGTATCGTCTCTTCCTCGTCGCCCCTTTGTTAGATGAACACAAACATCACATTTACACCGGAGCACTAACGCACCGATACGTCGAAATGGTTTGTTTGTTTGTCGATGAATTCAGATGATATGGTAATTCGACTATTCAGCGTTACGGGAATACAATACAGCAGTTTGATAGGATGGCCAGGTCTAGGGGCTGGA
>CM051010.1:24225474-24235474 GCA_027704905.1 Muraenolepis orangiensis
GTGAGGCAGCAACATGGGAGAGGATGTATAGCAGAGGAAGCACAGAGAGAGGACAAATGCAGCCTCTGCAGCAATCAGGTTCACACACACACACACACACACACACACACACACACACACACACACACACACACACACACACACACACACACACACACACACACACACACACACACACACACACACACACACACACACACAACACACACACACACACACACACACAACACACACACACACACACACACACACACACACACACACACACACACACACACACACACACACACACACACACACAACACACACACACACACACACACACAACACAAAACACAACACACACAGGGTCATCAGTATTTCCATGGTCATTTCATTGACCCTAAACTGTTGTTTTTTTGATTGGATATGTTTGGTTTTGTCCTTAATGAGGTTCACACCTCAGGTGTCCCTTTAATGAATGACACGCAATATTGCTGTAAGATGTACGAGATATCATCTCACCATATGTCACCTTCTTGTTTATTTGTTTTCCGATGTTTTCCAAACTAAAAAGTGTTACTGCGAGGTCAGGGACAGAGAGCGTTTCCACTTCAGTTGAACGTTGCCTTGTATCATCAGATGATCAGATGAACAGCACCGGGGCTCTCTGACAGACAGACAGACAGACAGACAGACAGACACACACACACACACACACACACACACACACACACACACACACACACACACACAACACACACACACACACACACGCACAAACACACACACACAGCACACACACACACACACACGCACAAACACACACGCACACCCAAGCACAAACACATACAACACACACACACACACATTTGTGTGTAAAGACACACACACACACCACACACACACACACACACATGCTCCTGCGAGCACGCACACACACACACACACACACACACACACAAACACACGGCCAAAGAACACTATGGAGGGACACAGAAAGCTCTGGGTCTGGATGGGGTGGGTCTGGTTGGAGGGAGGGAGGGGAGAGGGGGGAGAGGGGGGAGAGGGGGGGAGGGTAGGGGGGGGGGCAGGAGAGGGTGGTCTCTGCTCCCTGAATGCTGCCGCTCACAATAACCTCTTCACGCCTCACTGTGTTTCAAACAGGCAACTCATTCTGCAGCTTGGAACTATGGACATCTATGTTTTCCTCTGTCACTCTATCTCTCTCTCTCTCTCTCTCTCCCCCCCCCCTCCCCGGTTTCACTTTCACCATGCTCTCTCTCTCTCTCTCTCTCTCTCTCTCTCTCTCTCTCTCTCTCTCTCTCTCTCTCTCTCTCTCTCTCTCTCTCTCTCTCTCTCGTCTCCATCTATCCGGTTGCCTTTCTTTCTTTGTCTCCATCTCTCCATCTCACGATTCTCATCCCCCATATCTCTCATTCTTCCTATTTTACTGCCAGATAGTTCTCTCTCTCTCTCTCTCTCTCTCTCTCCTCTCTCTCTCTCTCTCTCTCTCTCTCTCTCTCTCTCTCTCTCTCTCTCTCTCTCTCTCTCTCTCTCTCTCTCTCTCTCTCTCTCTCTCATTCTAGTGAAAAGTGTAGCATCAGCCACTCTCGCCTGGAGCCAGGGCTCGTATTGAGCGCTCTGCAACAACAACAACTTCAACAACAACAACAACAACACACAACAACAACAACAACAACAACAACTACAACAACAACAACTACAACACAACAACAACAACAACAACAACTACAACTGCCAGGGAATGGTGCAAACATAAGAGAGAGAGAGAGAGAGAGAGCGAGAGAGAGAGAGAGAGAGAGAGAGAGAGAGAGAGAGAGAGAGAGAGAGAGAGAGAGAGAGAGAGAGAGAGAGAGAGAGAGAAGGCGGGGGGAGGAGGTAAAAGAGCAGTATTGATTAGGGCTGAATGATATATCAAATTTAGATGAAGTCTGCAATATGCATTACCCCAATATTGGTATTTTTTAAAGAATCAGAAATTGCAATGTGGGCTTTATATTTCTTCTAATGTATATTTGGTTCTGCACAGTAAGCAAAGGAAAATGTAAAAGTACACATGCATGTTAGCGTACAAAATGTAAGGTGAGAGTTTTTACCAAATTACTGATGAGCATTTACTTAGAGCAATTGATAGGTGTATTCTTTGAAAGAGCAATTTTTGTGAATACACGACACTAATTCGGCTTTTTTCAATGCAACACGAACACTACCAGACCATAGCATCTTAGAGGAGGCAGAGCAAGCCCAGAGAGGATCACACTCCCTTAACAAGCACTGTATTGTGCTGCAATCACACACACACACACACACACACACACACACACACACACACACACACACACACACACACACACACACACACACGCACACACACACACACACACACACATGCAGCAGGAAGCTGCTGCAGTGTTTCTCAGACTGTGTCACACACCAGTGGGCGGTAGAGACACATCCCATCATGTCACTTCCACTCACACCACATTAGATCAACTACCCCCACTGGGGTACACACACACACACACACACACACACACACACACACACACACACACACACACACACACACACACACACACACACACACACACACAGCAATCACCCACCCGACACACTTGCGAAAGGTTACAGAGGGTCACTACCGACGCACTGTGTGATTTAGAAGTCAATTCTTTAGGGCCCTAATGCACTGTGAGAGTCCGTGCACACTGGGAAGTGTTAATTTTTTCCCGTCCTTAATTGCCGGTGTGCCATTAGGGAGCTGTCAGCCGTTCCCCAGGCTCCATTATGACGCATTATGCTGCAAGAAATAGATACTAAGTGCAATCTAAGCGGTAAGTGCGGCCACCGCCACTTTAAACCATCTCCACCTGCTGACATCCACGGGCGACAGCGACTTTACCTTCACTATATGTCCGAGCACTAAGCGTGGGCAGTCCCTGTCAAACTGTGGCTGATAAGATGTCAGCGTGAAAAAGCGAAAGACACCGTCTTTCAGCTGTGTCGCGTTAGCACCGCGACACAGCTGTTTAAAAACAGTGGGGCAGGCTAGCACCGCGACACAGCCTTTAAAAACAGTGGGGCAGACTAGCACCACGACACAGCCGTTTAAAAACAGTGGGGCAGGCTAGCACCGTGACACAGCCGCTTAAAAACGGTGGGGCCAGCTAGCACTGCATCACAGTCGTTTAAAACAGTGGGGCAGGCCGTCTGAAACAGTGACCCGGAGAACAGGAGAGAGCACACAATCTGATCGGCAAGCTATCCAATCTGAGCTGTGTTAAAATTCCCATTAACTTGTTTTTCTTCCACATTTGAAGTGAAGTTGTGGTGGTACTAGACACGTGACCCGGCTGGCTGGTTAATCGCGTGTTTACTTCCTGTGGCAGAGACATGCCACTGAGCAGAACAAGAGCTTCTGATACCCGGAGGTGGAAACATTGACACTGTTTTGGAAAATGATGATGGTGGTTTTAAATGTCAAGAGAGCAGCGGATGGCAGCGGATAATTCATTCAAAAAACATATTTTGCCAACTTACCAGAGTAGGACAAATTCCTCTCTTTTCCCCCTGGATTTATTCCGGTTTATTCTTCAAATCTGTAAGAAAAAAGCAAAGAGAAGCAAAAAGGAGGATATTAGAAATGTAGTTCCTTGTACTCGACAGTAGCGGAGCTTGTGAAGCAGATCGTAAAGTAGCCATGCTACGGAGAACGGGCTCAGACAGGGTTGGTATGCGCTGCTATGCGTGTTTTCTTCGGCACAGAACGTCCTCTCCCTTTTTTCTGGGACTTCTGTAATCTGCCAATTATCAGCAGCCTTCCTGATTACACAGCACACCGCTTCTCAGAATTCCCCATTTGTCATCTGGAGATATTTTTTGACGCGTGTACATCGCCTAGAAATCTTGTGCGCTCTTCCAAACTCTGCGCCACCGAAGCTACACTAAAACCCCCATGCCTTTGCTGTTCCAGGCTGATTCTGGTGACTCTGGGAACATGTGGCGTTAACATAAGTGATAAATCAAAGGGAATGCGCGCCAGGATACTGATTAACTTTATCGTGCATGATTGGCAGCAAGCGCCAGGCTGCTAGAAAGTCCACAGTTGATTACTCAGAACGACGGAGGCAGGCGGCTTTTGTGGTCCATCTCCCTTCTCTTTTATACCTTACATTATATTCTCTCCGTTTCTCTTCGTTTTTCTCTCTGAGCTCCTCTTTCCCCGTCTGTGTGTTAAGCATTGCTGCTCCATTCTTCCATTATTATTTTGTTTTTCCTGCTTATTTGCGTTACCTCCTCTCATCACTGGCCAACCTTCTCTTGACTTGTTCGACGCCTGCTCCTCTCTCTCTCTCTCTCTCTCTCTCTCTCTCTCTCTCTCTCTCTCTCTCTCTCTCTCTCTCTCTCTCTCTCTCTCTCTCTCTCTCTCCTCTTCTCTCCTTTCCCTCTCCTCTCTAGTCATCTCCTCTTCATTCTTCCTCTTTTCACTCTTTTGCAGCCCCATTGTATCTCACCTTCCCTCCTTTCCTTTCCATTCATCTCCTTTCCTCTCCTCTCCCTTTCTCTCCGCTCCTCTAGTCCCCTCTCTGTTCCTCTCCTCTCCTCCCCTCTCTGTTCCTCTCCTCTCCTCCCCTCTCTGTTCCTCTCCTCTCCTCTCCTCTTCCTGTCTGACATCCTGACGGCCCAGGCTTTGCTTGACGGAGAGTCAGCCCGGGGAAAGTAGGTTACGTGAATCAATGTCTGGGGTCCGAGGCCTCTAATCGGAGGACCCGTGTCACGGCGAAACACGGAGACACCACCGGCGGAATCCATAGGCGAAATGATTGGAGACGCCGGTTCAATTTACTTCCTGCGAAGGCGTATATTGACTTCGGTCGGTGGCTCCAAATGAGGATTGGGGAGGAGGCCCATTTCCACTCAATTGCATGTGTACAGTTTTCCACACCAGTACGCATATATAATTGGGAACTGTGGGCTTGGGTTCTGATGGTTTTAAGATACTTTCTCACAAAACTGGTGAGAAAGTACTACTGCTGACCACCACTCGTATGTCTTACTACCAAAAATATGTATTTTTATATAAATATTATTCTCCTTAAGGATGAGGTAGGGTTAAAGGACACCGAAAGGGAGATAGGTGGCTGCCGACTCTGGAGAGTGACACTGGGTATCTTTGGGCTTTGAGTGGAGCACCCTCTCCACTTCATTATCCTGGCTCAACTCCCAACTCCAAATCCCATAAGCACCCTACTGAAAAGTGAGAGACAGAATTTTAACATTTCTGAATCTGCCCATCTTGGATTCTCGAGTCTCTGGTGTTTGCATGCGTGCATACCAGTATATAGACACAACTACAGTTGTAACTATAACTTAACTATCCACCGACTGTGCTGGTGCTCGGCCTGACACAACAGACCCAAATCAAGATGATGAGCCGCACCTTAATGTACCTTTTAAACCCGATCCATTTCCCTTTTGGACCTATTCATTACACCCTTTGACCTGCAGGACGCTAGTGTAATGGCATAGGCTTTTGGCCCCCGCAATCTGCAGAGATCTATAAATAAAAGATGGAGAGAGGTGACCTTTGCCAAATCCTGTTTGACTTGTGCTCATCCCATCAAAGGCTGCCTCTCCGTCTGTGACATCTAGCCTGCCAGAGTGGAGCCGGTCGACTATCCTGCTGTCACACCTCCACGTCCCTCTCCCACCTCAACATGGGAGAATCAGTGCTGACACACATGTCCAGTCTTGGCTGCCATGGTGACAAGAAGAGGGATGGGGGAATTGAGTGCCAAAGCGTAAGTATGTATTGTGGAACAGTCTGATGCCAACCATCTCATGCAATACGTGTGTGAATGTGAATTAGGAGGAGGAGGCGATACTTGGAAACAAATGAGCGAAAAATGTTTTTTCCTCTACAGTTTGTAGAGTGTGAAGAGTGATGTGCATTATGCATTTTTTAGTACAGCATAATCAAACCATAAGCAGTCATCAAACAAAGTACACAAGGAAATGCAGGAAGGTGGATTTGTGAGGTGTGGCATAAGCAAGCTGCGATGTGGACCGATAGAAGGGTGCTAGACCAGCCAGTCCCTGACCAGCCAAGGTAGCAAAAGGTGCAATTTCACATTTATCTTATGGAGCCTTTTCCTCCTGGCTAAGTGGACGTACTGATCTGTCTGTTTGTTTGTGTGTGTGTGTGCGTGTGTGTGTGTGTGCGTGTGTATGCGTGCACAAAGCAGAGCACCAACACAGCAGCCTATAGGTATAAAATTACATCCCATAATAACCAGAGACCCAAGCAGGGCTGTGGAGCACTCTTCCAATCACACACACACACACACACACACACACACACACACGTTATAGAAAGCTAAAAAATAATTAGACCCACACAACTCACACCGACCGCCCTGCTGCGAGATTCACTGGCCTCTCAGAGGGGGGGGGGGTGACTCTAAAGATAGAGTCTTGTTTGTTATCGTTTGGATGGGAATGCATTCCTCTGCTTCAGCAAAAAAAATAACCTACCAGTTGATCAATTATAGTGGGCTGGTGGACAACCAATCACCCCCACCAGGATCGTTATGAATCAGAACACTGCTAAGAAATATGTCCCCTACACGGGCATAAACACAAACTCAGCCACTTTTGCACCCGCAGGACTGACTGACAGTATATATATATACTGACCCAGTATATAGAAATAAAAACAGCGTACATACACCACCTTTTATCTCCGTCTGCAGCCGTCCACAGCAAAATAAGCGTTAACCTCCGTGTCCGGGATCCACAGGGTAAGAGATCCTCTTATCCCCTGCTACTCTCAATCACTCCTCAATCCCACTGGTCTGGCACACACACACACACACACACACACACACACACAACACACCCACACAGGGAGAGAGAGTGAGAGGGAGAGAGAGAGAGAGAGACAGAGAGAGAGAGAGAGAGAGAGCCAACTGGGTCTCTTTCACCCGGTATACTCCCTCCTCCTCTCTCCTCCTCCTCCTCCTCTCCTCCTCCTCCTCCTCCTCCCAATACAACCCTACCCTAACCCCTATGCCGACACATAGGGACACACCCCTTACACCCCCCCCCCTCTCTCCCCTCCCCAGTGCAACCTCCCGCCCACCCTGGCTCTCACAGTGGGATTAAAACCAGCTTTTGTCTATCCACAATAGGGGTTAAACATTTCCTGGTATCAGTTGAACACCACCACAGTCCAAAGTAACAGGGCAGGTTTTCTTCTTCTTCTTCTCCATCTTCTTCTTCTTCTTCTATCAAGACCCATTTTTCTAGACGCTTTAAAGAATCTGAATACAGGGCAAAGTCGTCTTTTTTGTTTAGGTTCACTTGATATATTTACACAGTGAAAGCAAATGAAAGGGGCGAGCAGAGCTCATCACACAGCAAAGTCTTCATCGGGAAACGGTGTTTCATCCAACATGCCGGTTCAAACACAACATTATATAACGCAAGGGGGCCAAATTCAATTCTGCTCAGGAGCAGCCGGGCCGCTCCCAAACACCTTCGCACTTCCCCGATGGATGGAGAGGCTCTGGCTGAATTTAACCAAATGAAAGGTATAAGCCTTTGGGTAGCCCGAGGCCACCGAGGCCACCGAGGCCACCGAGGCCACTTCCTCTGACGAGCAGTGGGAAGCAGGGAGAGAAAGCGTTCCCCTACACGCGACAGATGTCCTCTGCAATCTAATCTGGCTGACCCCAAAGAAACGGAAGCCTGCTTTATTGCCCACTCCTCCTCGCTGGCAGGATTGCTACCTTTTTTTTTTAAAGAGAGACAAGAGACCGAGAGAGAGAGAGAGAGAGAGAGAGAGAGAGAGAGAGAGAGAGGAGAGAGAGAGAGAGAGAGAGAGAGAGAGAGAGAGAGAGAGAGAGAGAGAGAGAGAGAGAGAGAGAGAGAGAGAGAGAGAGGGGGCCTTTTGACGTCCGTCAGCTATGGTTGCAGTAGGGAGACAATGGCAGCGGCCCTCCCTTTGAAAAGAGCCACAATTCATCGTCCCGCAGCTCTGAATAATGTTCCTCTGGCCCGGTACAAAGCAGGCTAAATGTAACCTCATCTACCTCAAAGTGCATTGTCTCTCTCCCGCCGAACAATGACCCAGCCCCCGCCTTTAAAGAGCTTTACGGTGGTGGTTGTTTTGGTGCATCCTATATTACGATCAGCGGGCTCGTCCTCCTGTGCTTTGAGTCGTTTCATATGTGCACCATGGGAGTGAGTTCCCCATTTGAACGTATAATATCATGCATACCAATAATAATAATAATAATAATATGCATAATTTATGTCCCATTTCCATAATGAAATGGGGGTGAATCACCTTATTGCAATGCAGTTTATGGGCGATCAAGGGTTGTAAATGTCTTACTGCTAATACACTCGAAGAGCTCCAGGAACGACTTTACTGTTGACATTGTCTCTCTGTGTATGTGTGTGTGTGTGTGTTTGTGCATGTGTGCATGCATGTGTGCGTGCGTGTGTGTGTGTGTGTGTGTGTGTGTGTGTGTGTGTGTGTGTGTGTGTGTTTCTGCATACGTGTGTGTGTGTGTGTGTCTATGTTGACATTGTCAACATAGCGTGCATGCGTGAACGCGTGCATGCGTGCGTATGTGTGTTTGTGTGCGTGTGCATGCATGCATGTGTGCGTGTGTGCATGTGTGTGCGTATGTGCGTGTGTGCGTGTGTGTTGGTGTGTGCATGCGGTGGGTGGTGGTGTGCGTGTGTGTGTGTGTTTGTGTGTGTGTGCGTGTGCGTGTGCGTGTGTGTGCGATGTGTGCGTGTGTGCGTGTGTGTGTGTGTGCATGCGTGTGCGTGTGCGGTGTGGGTCTGTATGCTTTCTCAGCGGTTAACCGTCACCACATGGGAGCGCATTCATTAAAAAAATATAATAATAATAACAAAAAAAATCATAAAGGAAGTCGTCAACGCTCGGTTACGCTGGCCTCAGAAACGGGACAGAAAAATGATGGATAGCTTTGAGGAGGTATATGGATTTTTACGGCATGACACGCATCCAACGGCGGTAGAGAGTGCTTTCACTGAGCCGAGGGGCGCGAGTGACCAAGTCTAATGAGCATTATTTCTGCACATTGACTCCGTTGAGCCGGAGACACAGGGCCAACCCACCCCCGGCCCGCTGCTGGGGCTCACACACACACACAGGGCCAGCGCCGCGCTCGCCCCCCCCTTTGTCCCCCCCCCCCCCTCCCCCCCTTTGGGCCCCAATAGAGGAACAATATTTAAATGGGAGGCTGCATATTTCAATTCAATTGTAAACTTTTACACACAGCAAAGAAATTTATTTTTGGCTGGCCGGGGACATGTGTGTGTTTGTGTGTGTGGTGTGAGAAAGAGGGAGAGCGAGAGAGAGCAAGAGAGAGAGAGAGAGAGAGAGAGAGAGAGAGAGAGAGAGAGAGAGAGAGAGAGAGAGAGAGAGAGAGAGAGAGAGAGAGAGAGCGAGAGAGAGAGAGAGAGAGAGAGAGAGAGAGAGAGAGAGAGAGAGAGAGTAAGAGCGATGTTCCTCTTAGTGGGTGGGTATGGAGAGGACTCCCTTCACTTTCCCTGATTGAAGTCTCTGAATGGTGGACACATGTGATTGGCTCATAGGGTGAACATGTTTGATGCTCTCTATAAGGCCAGTGATAATAAACCAAGGCCAGGAGGAGTAAGGGGTGCCACTTGTAAAATGCTTCACTGTTTGTGTCTAAAGGGAACGTAAAAGGATAAGTAGGGAGGGCGTTTAGGACTCCCCCGTGTGTTGGTGGATTAGTTTATTGCCACTTCCTCCTTTTCTGAACTTTTGTTTGTTTAAGTCGAGTCGCGTGACGTAGCCTAGCCGCGCCGTTTGGGACATGTTCGCTGATAACACTCAGAACTACGCCTCCCTCCTCATAAAAGACAACGCCATAGTGCTGATGAATAACCAGCCACAGCTGTCTCTCCGGTTGTTTCCCCCCACAGAGCCGAG
>CM051010.1:24242974-24255474 GCA_027704905.1 Muraenolepis orangiensis
ACCTCTGGACGGCTGCACCAAAACAAAGCATTGTGTGCATGCTATCCATTGGCCTACAATGCTGGCTTAGGTGTTTTACAGTGGAAAAGTGCAAGTATTGATCAGATGACCCATTAGCACTTTAGCCTTCAATTGGATCAGATTTTAGGACAGACAAGTCCCAGAGCTCCCAGCATGGGGTAGTGCCTCCATTAGCCATGGGGCCCTCTCCAAATCAACAACCAAGTAAACAGGGCGGAGCCATATGGCCAAAATATTCTTTCCCGATATATAGGTCATTCAACATCTCAACAACGATATATATATATATATATATATATATATATATATATATATATATATATATATATATATATCACGTTTGCTGGTAATTCAATAAATAGATAAATAGTCTATATAAAATAACCACATGGTAAATCCTATTTGTGTATACTCCTGTGTGAATAACATTACTGTACTGTATGTATATTCTCATTGTATTAGGAATTTTAAAAGAACAGCTAGAAAAGTCTGGTGATGACAACACTTAGCCATATCACGATAATAGTCATATTATTATATTATAATATTGACATAATATTGGTATATTGCCAAGCCCTTATTCATGGGAATGACTGACCCTCGATTCATGTGCGTGTATAAATATACACAGCTTGCAAATATTGTACCGTGCGACACACCAATCTGTTAAGTGTATTTCTGAAAGATTATTTCATTTTTTTCAAATTCTTCCACTATTCAAGCAGGAGGCGGTTGGGGGCAATTTGTGAAGTTCGGAACAATTGGGTTGTTCTTTTCAGCAAATCTGCATAATTATCGAGGTTAAGTTCGGGCTTGTGTGCCATTGTCTTTGAATACGCTTGCCGCGGCTAAGCGGAATACATTACAGTGACGCCAAGTTCACTTAACGAATACATTAGCGAAGTTGACAGATACAATCCCAGCTCCATGAATGGAGGACTGAAGAAGAGAACACCCTCTTAACGGATGAAGGTAAAAAATAAAAGAAAAAAGTTCAGTGCAGTTCAACTTGAACAGAATTGAGTTCTATATTGCGAGGATATTACAAATGTCTCGATTTTCTTTTGTGATAGTAGCGCTAGGCCCATACTGTTAGACTTCATCAAAGTGATAACAAACAGAAGACAAGCTGCCTTTGTAAGCCTAAAAAAAATGGGTGATGGCTGTGTTCCATTATGTTGGGTGACAGAACTGCCTAGTTTGCTAAATAACTTATTTGATAGCTTGTTCATATCAATGTATATTGTTTAGGCCTTTTGTTCTTTATTATCTCAGATGAAGCACAATATATATTAAGTAATATTGTCCCCCACCACCGATAGTAAGATAGGGTAGACCACTGAAGTGTGACATACATTTTATGGCCCAATAAGAGACGCTGGTCCGCCTCCACGGATATGACATTAAATAATTGCCTAAAGCTATGCAAAATGCCAACATTATTCTTAATGTAGGGGACAGTTTGCAAGATGCAATTAAGAAACCATGAAAATTGCCACCATGTCTATCTATACCTGGCTGGTTGGCACATTAATGTTAAAGTTGTACAATATATTACAATGACAAATAAATTAATGGTTTTACCGTGTAGTGTAGTTTTGTTCGTGCTGGTTTCGTAACAACTAGAGCGACGCTTTGCATTACAAATGTCCTCTAATGGAAATGCATGCTCCGATATGGACATCTGGTACACTGATTTAAAAAACCTTAAACAATTTTACGTAATTATTCAAGTCAACAAGCCTATACTTTTCGTATTTAACACAAGTGCAAAGTCTCGGAGTAAAGGGGGCCGTAAAACATTTATTTTTCTATTTTCTTTCCCCAGAAGCAAGGATTGCTACTAACAGTAGCAGTACAGCTGCTGTGTATTGACTCTGCTGCAGAAATGTCAACCAGCTGCACAGGCGGTTAATTCGATTTTTTTTACTTGGCTGGCTATCCAGCAGCACTTACTTCCCGGCCTTATTTCTCCTGGTGACTTCCAGTCTCTCTCTCTCTGTCTTTCCCTTCCCTCTCTTTCTTCCAGCACAGGGAGCCAGGTTAATGTACTTAGTGTGGCTGTTACTTTTGTGCACTCCCAGCACTGTTCTCGTCTGTCCTAAAGTCTTGACATGATCAATGCGTGGCCTTGACGTGACTGAGGGCCAGGTGGCGGGCCCAGTAGCCGGTTACCTTGGAGAGCTCTTGACAACAGGGATAAGCCCTCTGAGCGGCTGCTGCCTCGGAACCCATGGCTATACACCGTAAGTGCTTCCTGTCTCCAGTCTGTCCTTGTAGGCCCCCTGAAGTCACGTCTCAAGTAGGGGGAAGGTGCGGACCCTCAGCCACCGACTAAAACAGTCTGTGGCTGGAAAAGGGGCCGCTGTGCACGTCTGTGTGCTTTACGCTTGAGTGGTCAATGAGAGCCAGCGGGAGGCCTGCGGACAATACACCGGTAAGGCCAACCAGGAGTCAGAGCTCAACGGTGTAGAGCCAAAGAGGCTGTGGTGGCCTTCTGTGTGCCTACATCACACAGAAGGCCCCCGAGGCCAGGCAACCTGGCACAATGGGAGCCTCTTCATTCTCTTCATTTATAATCTAGAAACAACAAACCCCAAGACAACAGGTACTAGTCCAACAAAAGAAAGATAATCATTTAACTAGAGGGCTTTCTTTCCCTGGGTAATCCTATGAAGGCAAGTTGTTTGAACACCTCTCAGCTTTTGATTTACTGACTCTTCCATCTTGGCTGGGGTTCACTTGGAGGAAACTGCCAGGGTGGAAGCTTCAGTAAACTCTTGCCAATAGGGACACATTTCATTGATTTTTTTTTAATTTTTATTTCCTTTTTTGTTGTGGCTGAATTCAAACATGGAGAACCCACACCTTTGGAAATGTATTTTAAGGCAAATCCTTCAATCCCTCAAGTTTCCTTCCCAATTAGTTGCAGGCGTGAGTGCTGACAGGACCATTATCGGGCCACAAGTGCATTTCAGTGTTCAGTGTGGGAAGTAGAAAGGTCCAGAAGAATAGCCAAGATCAGCACTTTACAGTGCATTTCCTCTCCTTGTGATGTAATCACAATAGGTTGGAATAGCCCGCTCATTTTTTCCTTTTTTTTCCAGCATACACACTATTATAGAGTGGCGAGTCAAAGAGCCCCACACAGTGGTGGGCATCCCGACCCTGGTGTGCTTTTCATATGGAAAACTCTCTCCAATTCAGCCCAGCATTGTGCTGCTATAACACAGCGTCTGCTTTATGGCATGGAAAAAATGCATTGTCCCCGAGAGGCGGTGAATGAGCCATTGAGGGACTGCCAGGGTTTCTCCAGGGCGCCCGGGACTTTGACCGTGACACATGCTGGTGGGTGGCGGTCAAACGCCCCGCACAGTGCCCCAACACAGGGGCTGGTGTTTTTTGTGAAGAGGACGGCCTCTCTGGTACACAGCATCACCTGTGTCTAAGCAGGGTCGAGGCTCGCTTTTCAACCGCTCAGTCGAGCTAAGGGATACAGCAAAGGTCACTGGCAAAATAAAATGGATCCAAAGTGTGTAGCACACACAGCAACCCATGTTACCGCATGAGTGAGCGGGTCTCTAGGACTCGCTCTGAGGCAAAGTGCTGCAGTATGACCTGGAGGCCGGCCAGGTTGGAATGAGACACTACTATGCAGTCAGTCAGAGAGAGAGAGAGGAACACCATAGCCCCTTATTCCCTGTATTCTGCATTAAAGATTTAGAGCAGCACTCTTATACGCAACACAGCCGTGGGCCACACTGTGAAGCATTGCAATAAAACGTCTCGTTGTCAGAAGTGCTTGGTGGCGCCATCGTGTAAACCACTCTGTAAAAGAAACCCTTACCCTAACCCTTTGAATTGTCCAAGTTTGGACACATTTGGATTAGTTTTGAGCAGACTTGTATCTCTGTTTAAATAGATGAAACGGGCTGAAACTGCATTGAGGTGTGGTATGGAATGAGATGGAATCTTGACCTATATTAACATCCACATTTTTCCTCAGTTTCCAAGTGCCTAGAAGTGCTGCTCTTGAGTCTAGTCCCAGCCCTGGAATGCAAATGGTGAATCAAATAGCCGCGCCGAATGAGGAATCAACAATCCCATGTGGGGTTTTATTTTCATATTACCATATCAAGCACATACCTCAGTGGTCGCTAATTTTAGCATCACAAAACAAAAATGTTGGGGTTTCTTTGGTTGGAATTTGCGGGGGCCCCGAGTGAATGAAAAAGGCCCAGGCATGCAATTGTCCAATGTTATATAAAAGAGACACTTTGGGACTATTTTACCATGTCTGATGAGACAGAAGAAGTGGCACGTCAATCAAATGGACGTGCTATGACAAGGAGTCCGTGAAACGGTTCCTTAAACCCATTATGTATAAACTTTACACAATGAGTCCGGGAAACCAAAAACAGAGGACAAAAAGGGATGGGCCTCCATCATATTTGCAAATTAGATCAGTTTGGGTCTTCATTCAGGCATCCTTCTTTATTTATTCGGTCCACTTGGAATGGATTCAGTGCTCCGGGGCCCTCGAGGACAGGGTCTTGCTGCTGCCGTTGAAGGAGCGGGGCCGCTCAGAGAATGTACATAAGGAAATCCAATTTCAACCGACTGACAGCCTAAATACACAGACAGGGGACACAGCCTCGAAGGCCTTTGTTATGCAGACACCAAAAGGCCAAAGGAGTATTCTGTGTCTTTTTTTTCTTTCTTTCCTGTGTCTGGCTGTTTGAGGCCAGACCGAGACAAACAACTCACGCCTAATAGAATCCCATGGGAAGAATTACAGGACCACAAGCCCACCCGACGCTCGACTTCATTTCCAAGACGGAGGGTAGGGAGATTGTCTCGGTTACCGCCGGCACTACAATAACAAGTGAAATATCAGAAAAAAGAGATATAATAATAGCGGGTAGAGGGAAGTGACACCGCGGGGAGACAATGAGAAGGGAGGGAGGGAGGAAGGAGGGAGGAAAGGAAAGAGGACACACGGGAGGGGCTGGGAGGTGGGGCTTGGGGGGTGGAGTGGGGGGAGGGGGGGGGGGGGACATGGCCCCAGGCCCCCCAACAGGTGCATTGTCTCCAGCATCAAAGAAACACCGCTATACTTCAGACTGGCTGCACTGTGCACCCTGGGGAGGAGGCTGAGCATGTCCTGGTACCTTCCCCTCTGGCTCTCACCCCAGCCTGACCCCTCATCCCCTCGTTTACCGCCCATGTCCGCCATCTACCCCGGAGAAAACCAACAACACAGTGCCCCCAAACACCAGCAGCAGGGGGTCCATATAGTTTTGGTTCACGGTTATTCACTTGCAAAATGTATCGGGTGACATGATGACCACACTAAAGTACACATTTACTTTCTCATTCCACTCGCACATAATGAAGTGAGACACACACACACACACACACACACACACACACACACATACACATACTTCTGAACTGACATCAAAGAACGGAAGGCACTGGAATACTTTCAAGAAATGTAAAGCGTGTTCAATTTTCGCCATC
The DNA here is from genome assembly GCA_027704905.1 of Muraenolepis orangiensis. NCBI lineage: Eukaryota > Metazoa > Chordata > Actinopteri > Gadiformes > Muraenolepididae > Muraenolepis > Muraenolepis orangiensis. The sequence continues at coordinate 24,248,519 of CM051010.1, forward strand.
ATTATCTCCGGGAAATACGCTAGCTCCAGAATATTTCATTTCATAACTGCTGTGTTATGAACAAATAAACATAAACAAACACAGACATGCCACGTTGGCTCCACCTTGGTAAAAGCAACACGTCCAACCCATCCTTTGATGTTTGCGTGCTTTGCTGCTTGGAGGGTGTTGACTGATTATGGGCTGATAGTGTGAACGCGAGGCAAGGTTTACTGAGCCTGATCTCACCTCGGCGTCTGACTACGAAGACGGCGTCACACCGCTGAAGCCGTTTAGTCAGACCCTGAAGTCAAAACCTCAACCGCTCAACGGGAGCTCATGGGAGTTGAATTATCACCGCCTTCCAGGATTTCATTTTTTTCGGTATAAGATCTGGCTAATCCAGGGTAGGTTTGACTGAGGGGGGGGGGGGCGCCAAACATTTAATTGGATTTTTTTTCCTCAAGGAAGAGTGTGGAGAATCCCATCAGCCTGGGCCTCCTCGTAGCTCCTCCATTTTGTGTGATTGCGCAGGATATCACAGAGCGAGGCCTAAGAATGTGGGAATAACAAAACAAAAAAATTGCAATGAATCCATAACATGTACAGGTTTGCATACAATGCTACTTGGTTTGACTTCGTCTGAGGCTCTCTGGGGGGGGGGGGAGACAACGCAAACATTGCTATTTCTGAAATCCTTCAAACCTAAAGTAGAATGGTACAATTAATATAATGGATGTGATCAAACAGCAGGTATAAACTATAGAGGGCTATGTTTCCAATAGACAGACAATACAGGTGGTCTCCCATTACGATAGGACGTGTACTACTTTCCTTTTCACTCACTAGAAGAACGGTGACCAGACACCTGAGCAGAGAAACCTGGAAACACCTTCATCTTACACAGTACTGTATCACAGAATACAGACACGTTCGGATTGAGAAAAAGCAGCTTGTCGAAGCCATTACATGAATAGTGAATGAATGTGGAATGGCACAGTCTATGTTCCCTGCTGAGATTGAAAAATACAAACTGTGCCAAATATGTAATGGAGACCAATGCAACAGACGCACAGGTTCACATGAAAAAAAAACAACATCAAAAACGGGAAACACAGAGTGAGATGATTGAGAAAGAGAAGAGGCTGTGAGAAACCAAGAGAAATGAAAGTGAAACTGATCCAGACAAAGAGAAATTACTCCTTTATGAAACAGGCATGTCCATACGATTTGGGACTAGGGTTTTTTTGTTATAATTCAGTGCAGAGCACACAGCACGTGTGGTTGAAGAAATGACTACAGCCATCCTGGAACAAGTGTGGCCGTCGAATGCATCAACAAACCCACCTTTCATACCGCAGCAAGATAAATGATGACAGCGGCAGAAAATGTATTCAGCATGCTCTATGACTCGAACCGTGACTCCACTGTATTACCTCTAAATGTCAACCACCATTGAAAACATTGACAACAAAACCCCAAAACCCCTCAATGAAACATCACAACCCACAAAAAACACAGAAAATGTCTTGCTATTCTCTCATCGCATTCGCAAGGATGTGTTCTCTATCACGAATCCAGCCCCATTGAGGTACCATGCCCAATGGCCCATAGCTTTCCTGGCCCATAGTTCTGCTCAAAGGCTGAGGCGGTCATGTGTCATTGTGCTTGAGGCTCCGAGGGGCCCCTAACCAGCCAACCTCGAAGGCCCATGTATTAGGTCTGGCTCAGAGCAGCAAAAAAGACCTTCAACCTCCATTGGCGCAATGCCATCTGCAAACAATTTATCGAAATCCTATTTGTTGTTGAAGCGAAAACCCTGTCCTAGGCATGTTCAAGCAGACTCGAAGATACATGTGTAAAATATGTAAATATAACAAATGGTTTCCCAAGAAAGCAATTGAATCTGCTCATGTTGATGCTCATGCTCACTTCTTCAAATGTTCTTCTTCAAATGTTTCTCAAATGTAAACTTTTATTGAAGCGCTGAAACCAATTGCATGAGGCCTATGACTCAATGGTGGCCAGAAGAAAAACGCTTCTTGCAGGCTCCATGGAGGCATGATCGGGTTATCAGGCCAGTCAGCCAGGCAGTCGGGAGACACTGATAGATGAAGTCCCCATTTGTCCCATAACTCCTTCTCCCATCAAGACCGGGCACAGCCAACCCAGACCAGGGAATCATCCAAGTGACAATAACATTCTTTCAGACACCAAAGAGCCGGCTCTGAGCAGCCAGGGCCGAGGAGATTACACTGATTGCTGTGCCGCTGCTTCTTGTTTGATCTTAAATTGTTCTGGCGTAGGGATGTGAGAGTCCCTCTGGCTGATGTCCTTGAGTGGTTGATTAATAAATTGCAGTGCTAATTTTGGAAAGCTTTGTGTTCGCTGGATCAAAGCAGGATTCTGGAAATGGTTTGCCGCGCCTTTTTATGGTTTGTTATTGTTAGAATCTCTTCTGTTTGTTCAAATTTTGGACTATTAGGAATTATGAAGTGCAACAAATATTATTTTATTATTAAGTTTGGTATGCATATATGTTTTGAACAAATAAAAAGCTAGTGCTACTACACAACACTAACTAAAAAAAGCTAGCAAAAAACACGTCTGTGGCTACGCATGTCTGGACCTCACTGAACATCTGATTACAGGTATTGGCACATTGAAGGAACATCCTCTCATGTGATCTCTGAAAGATAAGCTGATCGGCGTTGGCAAAGGAAAAGCAAATGCATTTACTGCGTCGATTTTATGATTCTAATGTTTTTTTGACCTCAATCTTTCCTAAGCGTAGGCAAAGATTATCTGTGTATAGATTATGCTTTTACAGTCCACGTGGCATTAGGACAATATAACACATGGCAATAGGCAGTATTTGCATTTGCGCATTTGATGGTTGGAAAGACATGAATACGCTCACAAGTCGTAACACTTGTTTACCATCCCGAGTCTTTGTCTTCCCCAGAAGAGGTATCTTTTCCCAGGATTCCTGTGGTTGTTTTTTTAGGGTGCGTACATGTGGCACGGGGAGAGAGAGAGAGAGAGGGGGGGCGGGGCGGGGTGACGGGGGGACATGAAAAAGAGACGAAGAAAAGCCCATTGGTCTCAGCGCCACAGAAACAGCATCGAGAGCCAAGCTGTCATCCCATTGGGATTAAGGGCCCTTCAGCGGTGGCCGCTGAGCCGCAAACACGGCCGGGCACCCCAGACAAGGGTCCCTGGGTGGGGCCGCGGGGGGGGCAAACAGTGAGACAGGGAGGGCATTTAGGACGCCTGGCCTTAAGTAAGACCTTGGGGTCACGGGGCCTCCTGAACCATGGCAAAGCCACTTTGTGTCTCCCTGCCACCTTTATTCATCGGGTGACAGCTACGTGGTCCCTCTCTTCCCTGTTGATTCAATCACTGTCACATCATGAGCTAGGACTCTGCTCATCCTACCGTCAATGAGGAGATGCGTCAAACAAGGATACAAGGAGATGCATGGAGCTTCTTAGCAAGGAGGTACATGGAGCTACTAAGCAAAGGAGGTGCATGGAGCTTCAAATTGAGGAGGTGCATGGAGCTTCTGAGCGAAGGAGGTGCATGGAGCTTCAAATTGAGGAGGTGCATGGAGCTTCAAAGCTAGGAGGTGCATGGAGCTTCAAAGCTAGGAGGTGCATGGAGCTTCTGAGCGAAGGAGGTGCATGGAGTTTCTAAGCGAAGGAGGTGCATGGAGCTTCTAAGCGAAGGAGGTGCATGGAGTGTCTAAGCGAAGGAGGTGCATGGAGCTTCAAATTGAGGAGGTGCATGGAGCTTCTAAGCGAGGAGGTGCATGGAGCTTCTAAGCGAAGGAGGTGCATGGAGCTTCAAATTGAGGAGGTGCATGGAGCTTCTAAGCGAGGAGGTGCATGGAGCATGGAGGATTGTGGAAGATTTCACTGGCCACATATTTTTTTGCTGTGTTTTTTGGCAGCGCTCTATCTGTCCAATTCTCCACCGTGATCTTCAGAGAAAGTTCTGTGTATATATTTGCTCAATGATACCGCTTGAGTGGGATGTTCTACTGTGCCAACAGAGCGTGTGTGTGTGTGTGTGTGTGTGTGTGTAGGGGGGTATTGTTGAGTTCTTCTCCAAAGCTATACAAATGGTGGAGACAAGGAGGCATGAGAACCACGCCGTGTTGTGTTTAAGTGCATGCCCTCCCCTGCTCCCCCTCTGCTCAGGCTATGATCCACTCTGCATCTCGTGGAGCAATGCCCATCTCTGCGCTGTGGGACCGGGTCGGTCCTCTGTTCTCTCAAGTGGTGATGGAGAATAGCAGCGGTTCCACGTAAGTGGTGGGAATGGTGTGTGTGTGTGTGTGTGTGGGAGGGGGGGGGGCAGTCGCCAAGAGACTTCCCTGTCCAATATCTTCTGTTATCCATAGTTGGCAGCAGCAGAGGTTGGTAAGCGCAGCACTAGCTCTGAACCACTGGCTGCTAGCTAAACACACTTTAGCTGCCTCTTCAGAAGGAGCGACTGTGTGTTAAAACAGGGGCGCCGGCTAGCAAGCTTCTATTGTTGACATCTTCGGGACTACACCCTCACCATCCACAACCACCCCCCCCTCCCCCACAACCCACCACCCCTCCCCACCCCAGACTCTACAAGAGAAGGAAAGGAACAACAGCCCAGCTAGCGGAGCCAGAGAAAACAGACCCCCTTTGTTCCCCTTCTCAGCGTCCATTGAGGTACATGAACCTCCCACCGCCGCCCCCCAAATCTGAAACGTCCCCCTCCCCCTCCTCCTCCTTCTGCTCCTCCCCCTCCCCCCTCCTCCTCCTCCTCTTCCTCCTCCTTCACCCCCACCACAGCCACCACCCCTCCCTTCTCTAGTCCAGTGGGTGGCACAAATGCAAAACGACCTTGAGAGGACAGAGGAATAGCGCAATAGCGCAGCATCTTAAATCATTGTCACATTCTCGATTGTTCCGGACCCAGATACAGGGGTTTCTGGGCTGTACCATGGGGGTGGGGGGCGACCAAAGGTTTTACGCTCAATCAAAGCTGGTTAACCTGTCAGCTATGTCTATGGGTGTCAGGGCCCGGGCGTTCAACCTACAACAGTAGGCTCCATTATGCCTCGCCTCCTCCACTTCAAAGGGTCCATTTTTCCATCGCCGTGGAACCCCGGCAGTTGTTCGCGACCACAGAGGGCAACCCCGGGGGCTTTGTTCCCACCGAGGGCTGTAATAGCATGACATGGGTAATAATAGTTTTCCTATAGGGCAACTTTAAATGATCAAACCTCACGGAGAATCGGGTGAGGAGAGCCGACCAGCCGACCTCTTCTGTTGAGCCATCCGCCCTAGCCTGACCTAAACACCCCGCATTAACATCTTTTAAACACCATGTGGTCGGCCCGGCGTGCCCAGTTGGAGAGCGGTTTCAGAGAGCTCACGGGTTCTCTCGATCGCAGATGATGTTTTTCTGGCATAAAATGTGCCAGAAAAACATGTTTGTTGTTTGTTTCAGGGACATCTCTGAAACAAATGGAAAAAGAATGACACCTCGCCACCCACGTCACCGCACGACAGACAAACCTACGCCGCTGTTTGGGGCACCGAACATCCGATCATTCGATTCCAGCTGGGAGCCGGACATAAATTGGCTCATGCCAATCAGTCAGTTGTTTTGTTTTTTTAAGTCCCGGGGTATATAGCCGTCCACAGTGAGTCCACAGCCGCGCGGAGCGGACTCACTCAGGAATGTGTCGGCCCCTATTAGCGCTGCTGCCTAACCGACCACGGGACTCATAATTGCGTGGAGCGCCCAGCCTCTTCCAGAACGCCGGGGTCCCCGGTTACCACGAGGGACGACAGGGAGTCACACAGGGGGTTTGTTGTGTGCGCATTCAGCGGTGTTCTGTACACGTGTGTGTGTGTGTGTGTGTGTGTGTGTGTGTGTGTGTGTGTGTGTGTGTGTGTGTGTGTGTGTGTGTGTGTGTGTGTGTGTGTGTGTGTGTGTGTGTGTGTGTGTGTGTGTGTGTGTGTGTGTCGGCAGCATGCCAGGTGTGTGTGTGTGTGTGTGTGTGTGTGTGTGTGTGTGTGTGTGTGTGTGTGTGTGTGTGGGCATCATGCCAGGTGTGTGTGTGTGTGTGTGTGTGTGTGTGTGTGTGTGTGTGTGTGTGTGTGTGTGTGTGTGTGTGTGTGTGTGTGTGTGTGTGTGTGTGTGTGTGTGTGTGTGTGTGTGTGTGTGTGTGTGTGTGTGTGTGTGTGTGTGTCATTGTTAGGGCTGGCCTAAAATATAACAATATTTATATTTGGTATTCAGACATTCAGTATTTGAATGCTTTGGATGCTGCTGTCCTTCCTGTAGTCTGGCGTAAAAAAATGAACAGCAGGTGTAATCTCAATAAACTGCCAAAATAATAATCGGTTTGGAACGCTCAGAAGTGACGAAGAAGGCATGTTTTCAAAATGCGATAATGAATAATACGATATATTGTGTTTTCTTTCACTTGAAATAGTTCTGAACAGAAAAGGTTCCACCGCATGAATGCCACTTTAGACCTTTAGACCTTTAGACCTTGCTTGCTAACCATGCTGATTGGCCGATTGCTAATTAAGGATGAATACAAGAGTACATTTGATTGAATTCTAAATCAGTTAAGCCATTAAGCTTCACAAAAACATTTTTCAGGGCCAGTGCATGTTTACCCAGCCGTCAATATTCCATGAACAACATGTTGAGTAGATCAATGCACCCACTGCCCCCAAAACTCCCACTCACGTGGTATCATATATATATGTATATATATACACACTGTATCTATATACACACACACACATTTTGTGAAAATACAGTACAGTGTTAGCACGGGGACACACGCACATACAGACAGACATACACCAACAGACACACAGACACAGACACAGACACACACACACACACACACACACACACACACCACATATATAAACAAACAACTATTCCCCCCCTGCATACATACACACACG
>CM051010.1:24260474-24322974 GCA_027704905.1 Muraenolepis orangiensis
CACTCAGCAATACACACACACACACACACACACACACACACACACACACATAAACACTCAGCCATACACACACACATAAACACCCCCACACACAGACACACACACACACACACACACACACACACACACACACACACACACACACACATGCATTAAGCATAACCCTAGTTGATAAAGCATTACCATTACCGCCCTACAAACTACTCCAGATGTGCTGTGGGCCATTTGCCATTTGAGTACCAGTGAGTACTCCACACTTGCTCTCCACACTTCCACCCGAGGAGGAGGAGAGGAGCAGCAGCAGCAGCGATAACTACAGAGTAGAGCAGCAGTAGCCAACGGGCTCAGCCAAGCTCTGATGGTGGTTCAAGTCGTGTGAAAAAAGGACTTCTCCTCTCCATTCAAATCGAAAAAAAAGGCAACCAGGAGAGCACTGGTCTTGCCATGTGTTAGACAGGGCGCAGACACATAAATCCAACATCCCTTGATGATGCAGACTAGAGGATGCCAGCTCTGCGGCTATACACAGCCAGGCAGTCACATTGGCAGCAGGTGACTTGCTTGTTTGTTGTTTGGGAGTGCTCACTTCCATTCATGCTGCATAAGCCACCGTCGCTACCGTCCGCAATCTGGCCCTACTCAGGAGGAGACGCCAGGCGAGGCTCGTCTGTTGCGAACACGACTCAATATTTGACTTATCCCTCAGGCGGCTCCAGTTCCATGTTTGTGGAGACCGACGAGTTCGACAGCAACTGCAAAAATATCATCTTTTAAAAATAACCCCGCTGTTGTATTGAGGTATTAAGCGTGGAAGCTCACTGAGTGAAGAGCCGTAAAGCCTCTGCGCTGAACATGTACCGCACCCGTGTTCCGTAATGAGGGACGCTTTAATCTTCCCATAGACTTTTCCACTAAACTTGACAACATGGAGAAGGCCTATAATCAAGTCAGCTACATGAGAGAGGGAGAGGGAGGAAGAGAGAGGGAGAGAGAGAGAGAGAGAGAGAGAGAGAGATGGAATGACAGAGAGAGAGAGAGAGAGAGAGAGAGAGAGAGAGGAGAGAGAGAGAGAGAGAGAGAGAGAGAGAGAGAGAGAGAGAGAGAGAGAGAGAGAGAGAGAGAGAGAGAGAGAGAGAGAGAGAGAGATGGAATGACAGAGAGAGCAGAGCGAGAGAGAGAGAGAGAGAGAGAGAGAGAGAGAGAGAGAGAGAGAGAGAGAGAGAGAGATGGAATGACAGAGAGAGCGTGAGAGAGAGAGAGAGAGAGAGAGAGAGAGAGAGAGAGAGGGGCAAGAATGACATTCAAAAAGGTCATTACTCAAACGAGCATCCACAGTACCACACGCACGCCGCACCTTGCCAGCTTCCTGATAAACCACATTTGCTCTCATTATCGGGTGGTGGTGGTGTAGTGGTGGTGGTGGTGGTGATGGTGATGGTGATGGTGATGGTGATGGTGATGTGTGGTGGTGGTGGTGGTGGTGGTGGTGGTGGTGGTGGTGGTGGCGGTGGTGGTGATGGTGATGTGTGGTGGTGGTGGTGGTGGTGGTGGTGGTGGTGGTGGTGGTGGTGGTGGTGGTGGTGGTGGAGGGTGGAGGGACCATGGGATTCGGGCCTACATCCACCCAGTGCCACACAGGAAGAAAAAGCAGAAAGTCTTGTAATCATCCCGTCTCTCCTCTCAGACGCCTTCCAGATATGTCTGTGTGCCATTTGGAATCGTATTAAAACATTCACTTAATTTTCCTTCATGCATAATATGTGTGATATGCTCTCAGGGATTTCCATAAGTTCAGGAGTACAGCGGGAATACGAGTGTGTGTTAAGTGTAAGCCCTGAGCTGTTTGTGGCGGATGATGAAATGTGAATAATTTCCATGTTGACGTCGTCTTTCACTTCACTGATACCAACCGAGCTCCTGGGCTTGTTGTCGCCCGGAGACTGGAAGTAGATGCCCATCTCACCTCAAGGATTCTTTTTTTGGGGGGGCTAGCAGTAGCTCAGAAGGTAGAGCCCGCCGTCTGGCAAACCCGGAAGGTTGCTGGTCTGATCACCCTAACCCTCACTGCTCCTGACTGGCTGGCTCTCTCCTTGCATGGCCTCACCCATTCTGTGAGGCAATAAATGGTAAAGCATGTTGGGTAAATTCCCTTTATTAATGCAGCTCATTTACCATTATCGGCTTGCAGATCAAAAGTATGATGATGTTATGGTATCAATCTGGTCGAGTGCAAGCATGACTCATGCTTGATGGATGCTCACCAAAGACTAAGCTCCAGAAAACAATTGGTAATGGGTGCTTTAGTAGCCTACCTCCCATCAATGATTTCACCACAAACAGTGTATGCCATTTCCACACAGTTTTCTTTTTCCCTTTATTTTTTTTAACAAGATTCATATAATATTTCAATGTTTAAAAATGTAAAATATGTTAATTTACGAATCATCCTGCGCATCTCATCTCATCTGTCACTGTCCCCAAGCCAGTGGCAGCCACGCTAACGGAGTGCTCACACAATCGGAAGCATAAATGAATAGCAAACATCTCAAAGCACTGAGGACTTCTGACATAACGGCTAAAAACACACACAAAACACATTAGGAGAGATAATGGACGGATGAAGGACGCTAACTATATAGGTTACGCAAACTGTAAAAGGCTCGGAAGAATGGTGTGTAAATAAGAATCAAATTACTGTTTTGGATGGTTGGGACGAGATGGTTGGGTTCTGTTGACATCAGAATGAGGGCCCGTATGCCCTCATCGCGTGCGGGGTAATTACATCAGGACCCCTCTGCATTGAGTGGGAACAGCCCTTTTACGGGCTGGATAACCTTGTTAGCGTGCAGGGGGCCACAACGTGACAGGGGGGCGGGGGGGGGGGGAGGCTGGCCATAGGACGATGCTCAATGATGTACGTCCCATGTGGATAAGAAAAGGTTCTGATATACTAGTGATAATAATTTATATATATATATATATATATATATATATAATATATATATATAATATAATAAGGGCTTGTTAACATAATAACCCCGGTAGGATATGAGAGGAGGGGGGGGGGGGGGGGAGAAAACAATGTTGCTTGAGGCCTCTCTCTTTCTGTATATGGGTATATGATATATATAGTTATACTGAAGTACATACTGTTACATACTACATTATGGCAGGGCGCATTTAAACCGCAGCAAGTAAAGCACACGCTTGTTTTAAAAGGAGCTTCTTCTTCTCTGTTCTGTTCTGGTATATGTGGTATTTGAAAAAAAGACAGATGTATACTACATGAAATACAACCATGTAGGCCTACTAGATGATGATTGACTACTGCCACTATCATAACAGTGTCATCCATATTACATTACACTATCATACCTTTTGGACTGATTACAGTCAGTGCACTGTACTGCACTGTACTGCACTGTATTCATGATGCTGCTGCACTACTGGCACTTTAACATGCTTTCAAATGCTTTAAGCACAATTCAACACGTACATATCATCCATCAGTCACTTTATTGTTCTTTCTATTGTTATTTTTATTGTGTACAGCTTTGTTATAGTATAGTGTTGTATAGTAAAGTACAGTTTACGGTATAGTATATAGTGTTAAACTATTGGGAACTCATACGCGTGAGGGAATGGGGAGTAAGCATTCCATTGTACTTGTTGCATATGGCAAATAAAAATCTTGAATCTTGAAAAATGAAAAATGAAATGAATATTTAACATCACCGTAATAATAGTACAAAAAAGACATCCAGCCCATTGGACCTGCACATTACAAGGCGGTGGAAACACGTGCTGGTGATCAATCAGGTCATCCACGTGGTAATGAGCATTACCAATCGTTTGGCATATAACTCCTGCTGCCGACCCCCGGTATTGATGTCCTCTGCCACGTCCTGAGCCATTGTGCAGCCAGTGCTGTGCTCCCATGCATGGAGCCAGGTGGCTGGGAGCTTGTGTCCGTGATGGGTGTTTATGCTGCAAGGGGATGTGATCCATCAACACCGGGCCCGCAGCTCTCTCGCTCTCTCTCTCTGTCTCTCTCTCTCTCTCTCTCTCTCTCATCCCATCTCCCTGGCTTTCAGCTCTTCATTCACTGATGACAGCAGCAAAGTCTCTCTCTCCATCTCCCTCTCTCTCTCGTTCTCTCTTTCTCTCTCGTTCTCGGTCTCTCTCTTGTTCCATCTCGTTATCTGTTTATATCTCTCTCTCGTTCCATATCTCGGTCTCTCTCTACCACTCGCTTTCCATCTCTCAATACCTCATGTTCCATCTCTCTATCTCCCTAACTCTACCGCTGGTTCCATCTCTCTATCTCACTCTCTTGTTCTCTTTCTCTTTTGTGTCTTTATATCTCTCTATCTTTTCCCATTTCTCTATCTCTCTCTGCTTCTTGTTCCATCTCTCTCTGCCTCTGGTTCCCTCTCTCCATCTCTCTCTCTGCCTCTCGTTCCCTCTCTCCATCTCACTCTCTACCTCTCGTTCCCTCTCTCCATCTCTTGTTCAATCTCTCTCACACACACAGCAATGCAATAAGACTATGCACATGCAAACATTCAAGATACAAGACTCAAGACGTTTAATTGCCAAGTACAATGGAATGCTTTCTCCATACTCTCCCGCAGTATGAATTTCCTACCACAATACTATACTGTAAACAACACTATATACTACCTATGATATGCTATACTATATACTATAAACAATACTATATACTATCATATGTACTATACAATACTATAACAATACTGTACACTAACAATTAAGTGACTAATGGATGATATATACATATGGTGAATTGTGCAAAAAGCATTTTAAAGTACCAGTAGTGCAGCAGCATTGTGAATACAGTGCAGCACATTGCAGTAACTGTAATGAGCGATGTAGGTTGCACACTGTCCAACTAGTAGAGCATCGCCTTAAGCCTGCTATGGGTTAGGGGTTCAAATCCCACTGGGCGCCACCTATGCTCAGTGGGTTTGCACACACACACACACACACACACACTAACATATTGTCCTCATTTGCTGAGGAGTTGGAGGATGGGTGTATGTATCTCTCTCTCACACACACACACTAACATGTTGTCCTCATTTGCTGGGGAGTTGGAGGATGGGTGTATGTATGTAGAGTTCAAGTCAACAGCAGACTACCTTATTCCCCTAATGAGCCAATTTCTTATGATGTGGAAAGCAGCCGTTCTTCTGCGATAGCGACCATGTCATTTCACATAATTAGGAAGCGAGACAGGGACATTTTAGCGGAGAGATTTTAATTAAGCAAACTCTCAAACACTCTTCGCATTGGGGGGGGGGGGGGGGGGGTCAACAAAAATCAAAAAATCAAAGTGAGATTCAACAACAAATCTGCATTTCTCACTCCTATATCCATTTTAGATTTTAGATTCACCCGTTTGCGGTAATCAAGACTTGATGATCGCACCACCACCACCACCTGCTGCTGATGCTGCAGAGTCGGGTTAAGCGTTGGGAAGAGCCGCCGTGATTTCAACAACAACGATGATGATAAGCAGCAAAAGCGATCCACGCTTAATCATTTAAACCTGTAATGATATTTTACATGGTCACATCAAAAAAAGAAAACAAAGACACAACCATGTTTGAAACAAGCATACGCAATCTTCTTTAACGCTACCATAACACAATGCATATCTACATCTATTCTATTTGATACCACTTCTATGGGGATAGCTTATTGTCACACATTATTCTGTGATATAGATTTTTAAAACTGATGCATACATTATTTACCTAATAATTTTTTTTCCTCACACATTACATTAGAGTGATGACATTCTACTCCTTATTATAACTTCAGTATTAAACGGACATGGACCTGCTGATCTAGCGGTAGAGCAGTTTCAAATGGACTCGTATGGTATGGCAAGATACCCTTGAAGAAGTTAAGCAGGCATGAGGGAGGTTAGTATCAATCATCTATTGAAATCTAATAAAAAAAAAAGTGTTCTGTTAAAAAGTGCAATATCTAGAAACCACTCATTTCAGCCATGTGTTCCCCCCCCGCGCCTCCACAGTGGTCATTGGATAGGCAGTTACACCCAAGGAGTACAATACAACACATTGTAATTAAACACATCAAAAATCCTATAGTTATCTTCTCATATCAACGTATAAATTAAATCATGTATTTTAAATGTGGCGGATATACAGGTATGGACATGAAATGGCAACAAATACTTTAAAAAAGTGCTGTCTGTGTTATGAACAGAGCGGGGGACCAACTGCTCGTAGCTGCTCCGCTTTCCATCCTGCGTGACATGGGTTCACGCAACATCCTCATCGCCATTCCCCAACATCTTATCGTCAAGTCAAGAGGTATGAAACACACACATACCTTAAAAATAAGACCAAAATACTACAACTTGGATTTACAGTACCGCGGGTAATGCAACGCTTCATGATGATGAAGATTCATAGTCCGTGTGTGCCACCAAGCCCCATCAACGTCCCACCCTGTGGCTTCCCTCCGTCTCTCCGGCGATTCGGCGTGGCGGTAAAATGCTTTTCAGTTGAGGTACGATTAGATGCGTTGTGGAAGTGGTGTGTGTGTGTGTGTGTGTGTGTGTGTGTGTGTGTGTGTGTGTGTGTGTGTGTGTGTGTGTGTGTGTGTGTGTGTGTGTGTGTGTGTGTGTGTGTGTGTGTGGGGTATGGTCCACCTATAGAGGAGGGGGTATCACATTCCAAGCTGCCACCTTGCTGCTTTTTCACCCTTAGAATAAGGCTGTGTCCGAAATCCTTCCCTCCTTCCTCTCTAGGGAGTCCATTTACAGGACTATATAGTGAAATCCTTCCCTACTCCCTCTCTAGTAGTTCAATGTAGTGGACGATATAGTGAAATCCTTCCCTCCTTCCCTACTTCCTCTCTAGGGAGTTCAATGTAGAGGACTATATAGTGAGCTCATCGGCTAAATGAAAAAACACTACTGGGACACTACTGGAGTCTTTGTTAAAGACGTCACTGCTAATAATAATTAATCTGAATTAAATGTGTCAGATCTACGTCGGTGAATGTAGCTTCTTCCGTTGTACTTCTTGCAAATGGCAATTAAAACATCTTGAATCGCCTTTTTTTTCTTTTGTGTCTTTTCAGTTAGTGACACTACTGTACACTACTTCTCCCGATGCACTGTGGGATACGATGAGTGCACTATATAGGGTACGATGACTCTCACTATACAGTCGGGCAGCACTTCAAAATAGGGAAACTCACAATATTGTGAGTAGTAGGTAGTGATTTCGGACACAGCCCAAGAGAACAACTGGTTGCTTGGTCATCGCTAGATTTGATCTTTGGGGGGGGGGGGGGGGGGGGGGGTCAAGAAGTACCAAGACAGGGCGGAATGCATGCAGCTTTTGGACCTCCAGACGACCACATGATGTGAGTCACCACCCCCGCCACCAGCCATCACGGCTTGGCCCTGCGGAAGGGCCGCAGGTCCAAGCCGTGCATGTCGGCCCGGAGCCCCACCCACTCCGTCAGCCCCTGGAAGGAGCCCTTGTCCCGGGTGAGGATGGCGGCGGCCCTCTTCATCTTGTCCTCGTTGCGGCTCAGGTAGTGCTGGGCCTCCACCTGCAGCAGGTTGAGCTTCTCCAGCCGGCTCTCGTCCAGTTGGATCTCCTCGCTCATGTACGGGTTGAAGCGGAAGTACGTGCCGGCCGGGAGCAGACCGTCCAGCATGGTGTGGACCTCTGCATGTGTGGAGGAGAGAAGGAGAGGGGGAGAGAGAGAGAGAGAGAGAGAGAGAGAGAGAGGAGGGGGGGGGGGGGGGTGATGAGGTGAAAGAGAGAGGACATGAGTGGATGTGAGGTTGCAATCATCAATGCATAAATACATTGCTAATAGATCTCCGCCCTGTACAAACATGGCACACACACACACACAGATTACACTCTCAGTCCGTGGAGCACGCCGCACCAAAACAATACGTCAGACATTTTTGACAGCGATACATGTCCACAGGAAATGTGTTGAGTGCCAGAATCAAGGCTACGGAGAGTGCACCTCTAGAGGCCCAATATGTTTATTATTTATCTTCCTGGGAGGGAAAATGCCTTTATGTTGTGATTCAAAGAGCGGTGTGTGTGTGTGTGTGTGTGTGTGTGTGTGTGTGTCCGTGAGAAGGACCTGGAGATGCGTGAATATGTGTTGTATTTGAAAGCCCGAATGGGGATAACTGGGTAGACGTGCTTGAAGGCTCAGGCAGAAGCAGCAGCAGAAGCAGCAGCAGCACGGCACTCGGAGGTGAGGCCAGGTTCGGGGGGGCCGGACCCTTCACATCAAACTGTCTGGCCGGTGGGCTTAGCACACCGGGCGCAGGCCACCGCTGAATAAAACATTGGCTCAAATCCCTCTCCGTCCTTTCTTTTATTCTAATGACTTGGCAACTGATATAACAATTGACCAGAACACTGCAGATGACGGTGAAACTCACATTTTATAAACCAATGGGTGTTGGTTTTCCAGTGGTTTGTTGTGTTTGTTTGTTCTGCCTGCTCAACACAAGGTAGTACAGCTCAGGAGGTAGAGCGGTCGCCACACAACCGGAAGGTTGCTGGTTCGAACCCCGCCGCCTCCTCCTAGCAAAAGCTGTTGAGGTGTCCTTGAGCAAGACACCCTAACCCTGACGTGCTGGCTGTCTCCTTGCGTGGCTGACTCCACGTTGGTGGTTGAATGTGTGTATGAATGGGTGAATGTGAGGCATGACTTGTAAAGCGCTTTGAGTAACCATTGGTTTGAAAAGCGCTATAAAAATGTCCATTTACCAAGGTAGCCTAGAAGGAAGGGATGTTGATGATGTTGTGGCTGTTTGTATCCGTTATGCCTCACAATGGGTTGCCGTTGGTTTGTTTTTTTGGTGTTGTGGGATGTATTGTACACGTCATGTTTTCGATTGCACTTTGTCTGTTTTGGCCTAGACCTTGTGCATTTGCACAGCAAAATCTCTCTTGGAGCAAACCAATTTGTATTCTACTGTAACCACGTTTAGTGCAATTAACCAGGTTTTAGTTTTGATTTATTCTGATTTCTCAATATTTATCTCCGCCACTGAAGATGGAAGATGGAAGATGGAGGTTCGGTCTGTTCGGTTTGTTGCAAGATAACTCATATAGATAAGATAACTTATGGGTCAATGATTTAGGGCCAAGGATTTATATTTGATTTGGCACACATCCAGATCCATATTCGGATCCAGGTGACTTTTTGGTGTGGCGGAGGTATGCTCACTGCTGAGAGAACCTCTAGTTGTGTTTATATTATAAAATAAAACATTTGTATATAAATAAGATCTCGCTACACAGCCTCAGCACAGGGCTGCTGTGGTTCACACCCTGGAGTGAGCAGACACATTCTAAACAGCTGGGGGTGGGGAGGGGTGGTTACGGTGGAGAGGGGGCGAAAAAAATCGGTGATGAACACTCCACTAATCTGCTTTCTCTAAATAACAGGAGGCCTGATCCCACAGCTTAATCCCACAAACACGGGAACCGGTCGCCAAAAAAAAAAAATCTGGGTCACGCTCCACCCGTCCCTTCACTACCCCAGGGCCTCAACGGGGACGTGCACCACTTGGCAAAATTAGGAACGCACCGCGGTGTCCCCTGCCCAGAGGTGATCAGTAGACCCAGCTCAGGGTCACCCCAGCAGGGCTCCTCCGGTACGAGGAGAGAGAGCGCTCGGCTGGCCGGCTGGATAAGGCGAGTTCAAAAGACCCGAGCCTTTACTTTGAAAATGACACGGCGCTGGCTAATGTTGTTGATCGGGTGTCGTGCGAGGACCTGGGGCCGCCGGTCTGTAACCAAAACGAACCCTACCCTCGGTGTCTGTGGCGCTGCTGATGACGTTCTCCAGCTTGGTCTTGAGGCTGGTTTGGGTGGCGCTGTGCTTGCCGGGGGTCTCGAAGCGGCCCGTGCCCAGAGACACCACGCACTCCAGGGGCGTGCCCGGCCACAGACACTGGCACTCGTGGATGGCCAACGCCGTGGGGTTGTTGATCAGCAAGCCTCCATCCTGAGAGAGATGAGAGATGGAGGGGTTTGGGGGGGGGGGGGAAGAGAGAGAGAGAGAGAGAGAGAGAGAGAGAGAGAGAGAGAGAGAGAGAGAGAGAGAGAGAGAGAGAGAGAGAGAGAGAGAGAGAGAGAGAGAGAGAGAGAGAGAGAGAGAGAGAGAGAGAGAGAGAGAGAGAGAGAGAGAGAGAGAGACTTGCATCAGAGATTCAAGTTGACTGATCTTTTTTTTTTATTTATAATGAGACCACGTCGCACAAAAAGCTCATTAATTAAAACAAGACGAGTGCTTCCCTTTTTTTCGTCATTTCCCACTCTACGGACGGCGTGCGTTTAAACGTGTGATAGGGAACCAAAGAGGGCCGCGGATCATCGAGGATTTGTGGACAAAGCGGCTCGTAGGTACATAAGAACCAAGCCAGATTGAGCCTTGATGTTTTTCCCCCTCAACCCGAGAGCCTTTGATATGAAGCGGCTGCCTTGGAGATATATTTTGCCATAGAGCCATAGTCTCTGCCCCAAAGGCACCAAGGGGAGGGGGGGGGGGAGAGAGAAGAGCAGGGAATCTGTGGGGAGCGTTGAATAGGCATGAGGGTTGAAGTGCGGAAGGGGATAGGGGGCGGCTGGCAGCCTGATCAAACACGTAGGAGCAGGGAGAGGGAGAGGGAGGGAGGGAGGGAGAGAGAGAGAGAGAGAGAGAGAGATGCCTCATTAAAGAGGCCAGGCTTGGGTGAGGGGGGGGGGGGGAAGCCTGCAGGGGGCCTGGCGTCTTGGGACGATCTTGGGGAACAAGGTGCATGTTTGTGTGACTGCTTTAGGAGTTACTGTGTAGACTGTGAGAGTGCACACCTCTGTCCATGTTCCAATTAATTGATTCATTGTATTTACACATGTAGATCTATATCTATATATCTATATATATCCCATCCATCCTGCAAATGCCAGAGCAGTGTTGTATGACGACCTTACAGGGGATGGAAGGGCTGCCTAGCAAGGCGCAGGTCTGTTAGTCCTCTGGCGAGCTGAGGAACTGAGGAATTGTGTCATAGCCTCATGCTGCAAAAAAAAGGAAGCAAAAAGCCAATTGGATGCGGTCAGTTGATTGGCGGCTCAGCACAAAGCAACCACGGCCGCACATACATACATACATACATACATACATATACAGCGGAATTCACAGGCGGTGGCAATCCCAAGACTGGTGGGACCTTTGCTCTATTGTAGAACATTGCTATCTTTTTTTCTTCTTCTTTATTTTAATTTTTTTTTTATAGGAAATTTTACTTGTGGGAGGGTTCGAGAAATCCCAATTTGAGTCAACTGTCAATCGCTCTCCTTTCCGCTTGGTGTTGGAAATGAGGGGTGGGGAAACCAGGGAATGATGTCCGTTATCACGATGCACTGGATGAATCATCCAGCACTTGCAGGATAAGTACGGATTGTTACTTGTGAGGCTCCAGATCCTCCTCAGGAGCCTCCTCTCATCTCTCACCCGTCGCTGAGCGCCCCCAAGAACAGAGCTGAGTGGCCGAGTGGCAAGTCATTATGCAGCAGCAGGGATTCTGGCAGAGTCCAAAATGAGCCACAGACTGAATTAAACGATGTTCCCAGAGTCAAATAATCACAGGGACGAGACCTCACTCACTTTGTCGAGCACCAGGCGACCCCATCTGGAAAAACCAAACAGCTCAGCGGTTTTCTCATATCCCAGCAAGCCAGCTCAGTTCTTCAAAGGCGGGTGGCAAGTGGCAGCAGCGCTTTGAATCAAGTTGTGGCCAGAGGCCGCTTTGGATGAACACAATAGTCTCCATTGAACAGGGAAAACATTAACAACCCAAGTGTTACACTCTCGACTCACTCGGTGGCAAGTTCAGAGTGTTCAGTCGTCGACTCGAGGCACCTGCTCCTGCAGTTCACACCCATTTACAGGGTTCCTACACAAGTCAGTCCCAAGGCCACCGGGTCCTTCGGCTTCATGCCCGCTCAAAGCCTATCCAGGGTCCATAATTCAGATGATAACTGGCATCCTTTTTCTATTTTCACAGCTGGCAGCAATAGGCACGCATCCTTGAGATAGAGTGCGAGAGTGATGCTCAATCCGCAGTCAGATTGCTTGGCAAGACGCTAAAGCTGGCCAACGCCTTTGTGAGAGCTCTTTGTGGCCACTTAAATGACGACCTGCTTCAACCGAAGCACACAAGCTTTGCACAGGACAACGGCAAACTCCAGCTGGCCATCAACCTAATAATACAAAGAAGACCTTGCGTCATCGAAGACGATGTATGGTAGAGTCTAAAGATAGAATGAAAATGCACTTTTGGATGAATGCCTTCAATGTCCATGTGTTTGTCTATTCGTGTATATATTTGACAGATGGCAAGAGAAAGTAATGAGCAAAAGGATACAGCAAAGCGGGTGTGTGTCTTGGCTCAAGGGCGATGTTCGATCAGGGATGGGCATCATCCTTAAGAATCATCCAAAATATCCTCGAAAAGACCAAATAAAGCCAGTCCTGATGATAAGGAACCAGGGAGGCAGATGGATATCTGCGTCAATAATGTGGAGGGAGTAATACAGGCTCAGACACTTTGACATTGTTCTAAAACGTCTAACATCGATTTACTTTTCATTACAGGGTTTATTTTTACAATGTGTAATATTGTACTCATGATCTGCTCCAGTGTGCAATTTACCTACGATAACCAGAATGACTTTCGCTAGGCCTTCGCAACATTCTGTAAATTGTACACTTATGAATTTAATAAATGAATCGAATGTATAATACGATATGTATATCAGGATTTATTATTAATTGTGAAAACTAGCTAGACATTTGGCAGCATGCCTCGATACAATATGCCACACGGGCGATCAAATTTCGGGCGGATTTACGAGGCTGCTGGCCCAGCAAAAATGTGTGTGTTCGCTTACTAGATTACTGACTTTGGCCATGGGAACATTGCAAAAACGTAATATGCAGAGATTCGGAGACAGAACCCTGGAGTGGTTGTCATATGGGAATGAAACTAATATCTGATAGTTTATTATTGGTTCCTAGGTTGGCCAGACAATTTACGGTTTACTAGATTGATGCCACAGCAATTTCAAGGCATACCCTTGCTACACACAATGGTAAAACAGGACCTGTACATCACCATTAGATATGCGTTAACGATGTCAAAGCATTTTAGGCCATAGCGTTTCGTTAATGATGGTTGCTCTATTAGGCAAAGGGTTTTTTGCCTCTGGTAGAGTAGTGATCCTCAATGGACCTGACACTCCTGGGGGTTGATGCACAAGTCCACCCCTCTTATTTGCATATGCCTCGATTGTTAATGACTTCTCAAGTAATTAGGGCTTTTGGCACGTATGGGATCGGGTTTCACTTCCTCAACCTTATATGACGAAACTAAGTTGATAGTTGATTTTTTATAGAAAATGCCAAAAAAAATAAAATTGCGTCTATTGCGATGATAAACTAAAAAGATTACAATTACGGACTTAACGGGTCTCCTGTATATATTTAGTCATTTTTCTTAAACCACCATTAACTTTAGGGAGCTAATCATTTCCCTCAGTTAAGTCCATCTTGATTTGAATAGGAGATGGGTGCTATCACCAGGTTCGGCAGAAGTCATTTCATGCTCGAGTGTGTGTCATCTTCTATTAGCTGGGAGTGAGGGCTGGGGGGGGGGGGGGCTTCTACCTTCTACCTCTTCATCCCGTGTACGTGCTGCTCCATCTTGTTCCTTTAGCCCATGGCGATGCTTCAGTGTCTCTTTGTGTGACGGCCATGATGACTAACAGAGAGCTCCCTCTTGTCTAGAGGAGGTGAGCTGTTTTTGGTGGGGCGCAGGGCTTTGCGTGAGAGTGGTAGTGGGTGTTGGAATTTCTATTATTCAATATTCTTTCTAATATATTTCTATATATCAAAAAAAGCTCTGCTGAGGTTTTAACAACCATCTTTGGTCACATGGGTTTCTGCCCAAAACATGTTATCGTTGAGTTTTCCCACAGTGACCAAATATTCAAATGTACAATAGTTGACCCACCATAAGATACCAGACCTCGTTCTTTGAATATATCCAGCAATGTAAGCGTAGTGTTCATGCCCATTGTCCATGGTAATCTAAATTGTATGCATGTCCATCTAAGCTTTTCCTCCAGCGTGGACGCATTCCAAAAGATGCTCACCTTAACCACAAAGGGCATCATTGTCCTCCCTGGTAGACCAGAATGCCGTTTGTATTGAGTGTGATGATCGGCCGTCCTTCAGGTCATGTCAGAGGTCTCCGTGCTGCGTTTATGCAATTATGCCGACCCGCTCCTTTTCTCCTTTCCCTTCCGTTATGCGGGCCTCAGGGGTCAGTACGAGGTTCAAGTCTTTCTCTTCCCTGGCTGTCAACGGAGGAGGGACCCATCTGTGTGGGACGGAGAGCGCCGCAACTTGTGCCCCGGGGGGCCCACGGACCGACAATTGAGATATATTGTCTGACACTGCCCTCCGCTAAACACTGCTTGTGTGTGTGTGTGTGTCTCCACGACATGAGAATATTGAAACACTGAATCATCCCCGAACTGCTGTGACCCGTACGAGTGGTGGTTATACAGACGGGTGTAGCTTCTCCCATCACGGTCCCTTGGTACAGCAGCCAAAACAGAACCCCCACCCCCACCCACCTCACCTCAAGGCTATACACACACACACACGTATAACCACCTCCCATTACAAAAAGAAGCATATCCCTTCTGCCCATCATCATCGGCACACTAATGGTGTGACAGGGAGCTCATTCCCGATCAAGGCGGTAGAAGGCTCCGTGTAGCATATCAATGCACTGTGTGCTGCTAGCGGGCGACTGAGCGTGAGGCGGGGGGGGGGGGGGGGGGATGTGCAGGACCAATGTAAAGATTTACTCAAGGAAATCTCCGGTGCAGCCGGTGCACAGCGAGAGGCTCATTAAAGGATAACTCAGCCGATGTTCGCCCCCTCGTCTCGGCGCGCTGCGACCGAGGTTGTTTTGCCGACGCTCTTGTGTCTCTGTAGGCGCGCAATTCGATGGACAAAAGTAGCGGGTGCAGGCAACATGGAGGAGAGGTTAACATTGTTCATTTGCATATACGACCCACATTGAAACGATACAAAGTGGGGGGCAGTAGCACCGCAGGAGGCCAAAGGGGCGAGAGACTGAGAGAGAGAACCAGCCCTGGCCTTCACAAAAGCAGCGAGTCAGTCAGTCGGACAGCCGGTCAATGTAATCACCGGACTGGCCTAATTCTCGAGTGTACAGGCACATTCAAGTAGCGTATGTGCATGTGAATGTGTATATATATATATATATATATGCGTGTCCTTGAATGACAAGAGAGAGAGCACTGAGCGTAAGGAATGAAATGGCAAAAACAGGAACTTAATTGACATGGACGTGTGTGAGGATTCAGGGAGAATGAGGAGGAGGAGGAGGAGGCTGAGGATGAGAAGGGGGGGGGGGGGGGGGATCCTAGAGTCTGCCTGGAAATCAGATGCCGTCTGGGGCAGGGTTGAGAGGCTCTAAGGGATTAACTCGAGAGAGGCCGTCCCGGATGAAGAAGGTGAGTGAAAGCACAGACTTATCCATAGCTCTTTCTGCCCGAAGCATCCTTCCAGTCTTCCCCTCTGGACTTCTTAGAGAGTAAGACTGCATGTGTGTGTGTGTGTCGACATCATACACACACTACATGACAACTACTGACAAATGCTCTGCATCGCCATTCAAAGAAAGAAGCGGCTTCTGTGTGGAGATATGAAAAAGCTATCAAAGGGCACTCATACC
This sequence comes from Muraenolepis orangiensis, assembly GCA_027704905.1. Lineage (NCBI taxonomy): Eukaryota > Metazoa > Chordata > Actinopteri > Gadiformes > Muraenolepididae > Muraenolepis > Muraenolepis orangiensis. The sequence continues at coordinate 24,276,343 of CM051010.1, forward strand.
GCTTCCACATCAAGTCTTAAATGCACTGCGGCCGGCAAACCCGCGGGCTCATGCGTGTCTTTCCTGTTGACGCGTCACTTCCCAGTGACATATACAAGTGTTTTCCGGTGGTTATGTGGCAGCCTGTGAGGGGCAGGATGGTGTCATGTTTGCTCTCTCCCTCTCAGAGCTGCCAATGGGGGAGTGGTGGTGTTGGTGTTGGTGATGGTGGTGATGATGGGGGAGCAGCGATCCCAGGGTTCTGATCAAAAGCTGGCAGAGACGGGGCATAAATCCCCCTCCCATTCCACCCCGTCGCCTTGGGAGGTGCCATGGTAACTGGGCACGGAGAATCGGACGCTCCTCGCCATTCAGCGCATGTGAGGAGGAGGGCCTCATTCATTGGTGGTCTACAGGGCAGAGATAACAAAGCGGGATTTAAAGTGGAACATGCTCCTCCTGCTTCTCTTCGGCCCTGGTGTGTATTTTAGCATTCCTTTTTTTTCCCCTTCCGCCGCCATGGCGCAATAGCGCTCTATCTTGCGGTTGCAGTGGCAAGTGTGGGGCTGCCATTATGCCAATGACTTCACTGCTTCAAAGCCAAAGCCAAATCCCTCACCCCCCCTCCCCTTCTCACTCGCCAGTTGGTATTTCTCTCCCCCCCTCCCCCCCCCTCTCCATATTACCACCGTCCAAATCTACATTTCTGGCACACTTTGAGTTTCCGTCGCTGCAGAAGCCTGGCAGAATCGCAGCAACATTAACAAACAATCCAAACTTTATCTGAACCCCTGCTTGTGAATTCCGGCATTCGCTCAGCACATGGTGAGCCCTCTCTCATTCACGTAGCCTACAAAAGGATTATTGTGTGGGGTGTGGTGGGGAGGGGAAGGGGATGTGCGAGCAGAATACTGCGTGGGTGTCCATGGAAAATGGGCAAGATGACTCCCTCGCTTGAGAATCCTGACATCACACACAGACGACATGTTAGGCTCCGCTGTCGCAGTTTGGGGTCCGGCACGGCCGAGTGACTCGAGCCGAGAGCCTCATGAACGGGAAATCGGGCAGGTGACCCGCATCAGGTGGGCCACCGAGATGCGGGTCACCCTCACTCGTGTGCGTAATGTGTCAGGAGGTGTAAACTGCCCCAAAGTTTTCATCCCCAAAGGATGAAATTGAAATTTTCACACATTTGTCCTCATTGGGTGACTTGATTACATACAGTCTGGAAATATATCATTTTGACTTTTTTTTCCGTCTCAGAGCCATTCTTTTTCCAGATCAAAAAATAAATAAAATCGAGCTTTGCACAATCGAGGGGAGGAACTGCAATCGTTTAAGATTGTAGCAGAAGTAATATAAATGAAAGTTTGCATCATTTATTGTAATGCAAAATCGAAATGTATGAAATGATGCCGTCCAATCTTTTTTTCTGTTCACTGCTAACCCTTTTTTCACCATACATATCTAATAAGAGTCTTGACAACCAAGGTACATAATCCAATTACCGTGTCACTGGCTTGTAGTGATAAACTCGATAGTGCTAGCAAAATAGCAGGTAGGCCCCAAGATTTATGCGTCTTGAAGTGCCGAGATATGTGTGAGATGGCACGCTGTGGGAATCAAGGCCCAGTGTTTTATTTATACTTTTTTTTTTTCAGTCATTCTCTTTCATTCTCCCTCTCCTTCCCCGCCCACCCGTTCCATTCACCTACACAACTTACCCCGACTTCCAATTAAGAACGGGGAGGGGAGGGGCATGTCAGCAGGGGACTTTCCCCCGTCTTTGATGAGCATCACATCCCCATTCCTTCTGGTTGTCAGTCCCCCCCCCCGCCAAACAGCGTGTGGTATTTTTTTCCCCCCCCGCTAGGATCTTCTGTGATTTCGTCATTCCGCTTGTGCTCGAGCGCAAACTCCCAAAGATTCCCGCGTCAAAGTCTACGAGGGCGCGCCGGGTCAAACGGAGGTTACGTCACTCAGACCAGAAGCATGACGACTCCATTCCAGCTCCGCTGATCCGACTGGTGATGCGCAAGAGGAGCGAGCGGAAGGGGGCCGGAGGCATCGATCCAGAGACGGGGGCTGAGGACGGACGTACTGTTACGGGGGGGAGGGGACCGGGCGGGGATTTGTTGTTATGGCTGAGAGGCTAATGCATACGGGTTTAGCAGAGATGTGAGTTAAGTGCATCGCACTCTGCCTCCATCACTCACCCTCTCACTCACGAGGGTCAAAATGGAGCTGCCTGGAAGACGGATGCTGACAGCACATTAAAAAAAAAAGCGAAAAAAGACCTGGGAAATGAAAACTCAACCATGCCACCGTGCATGCTGTGATTCTGCTGATCAGGATTCTGATAGGCTAGACTCACAGTAGCCTACTGGTGCTCAGCTCAGTGTGGTTCAAGAAGGTAAAGAAGCCAATGCCTTCATCGTCTTTACCAACTAGAACATGATTTATCTAAAAGACGCACAATCATTCATTGCTTAACATACTTTTGCTGACGTTACCATTAATAGCCGATACTGCAAAGCGTAAAATATTGATGCAAGTGCACTGCTTGCAAGCCATTAAAGGTGGATGGAGGACATCCAGTAATAACCAAGGATGTGTATTTTCAATACCACTACCTGTGTTTCGGTTCCAATACCAAATCAATACTTGTGTTGGTACCTTACTTTCAGTGTAAAGGCATTTCATTCACATGCATTCTCTCTCATCCAAAATTCTAAGAAGTTTAACAAAGTGCTTATCTTATCTTTTGTTAAAACTTTTGCTGTTTCATGACCTATATATACTGAATGCGCGCAGCACACACACACACACACACACACACACACACACACACACACACACACACACACACACACACACACACACACACACACACACACACACACACACACACACACACACACACACACACACACACACACACACACACACACACACACACGGCTAAGTCCGTTTGACTGCTTTTACACACATGCCTTCACAAATAAACCTTGAAAAAGGTATGGTGTGCAAAATACTATGTGGCATTAGGAGATGGATGTTCACCTGGTGGAGATCGGTCCCCAGGGCGAACTCCTGGAAGTAGCCTGGGGCAGCGGAGGAGGCCCTGAGAGCCTCCCACAGCTGATGCTGGCAGCCCCCCAGGTAATGGGAGCGGACCCCTGGCAGCAGGTTGTAGTTCCTGAACACGTAGGCCTTCAGAGGGGTGCCTCGGTTCACTATGGTGCTCACTGCTGACACCTGCAGGAGAACATATGTCAAGGTTATTTATATATATATTTCAAAGTAGTACATTAAGAAGATAAACTCTCACAGCCGGATAATGATTCAAATTATATGTGGTCCACATTATAATGGATTAAACTAAAACCATTCCATTTGAAGATATGCAATCCACACACATAGCAGAAAATGTCAACTCAATTTCATTTAGCAGGACATCGATTTATTTTTGCAAATCTATACTTCATATTATGTTGACATCAGCACCATGAAATAATTTTTTTACCACTAATTCATTTTAAAGTGAATGTCTTGTTTGCGTCGCCATTATGAGATTATGCCAATATGGAACGTTACCAATACAACTACTTCCATGTTCTCCCGTGCCAGAATGGATCTTCCATAACCGTCTCCGGGTTTTCGTCACGCCCGTCTCATAGTGAAACTGGTGAAGTGGAGACGGGTCTATAAAGCATTATGATCCAGAATGGGCCCCAGCCAGCAGCCTTCTCCAAACCTCATTATAAACATCGTGGCTTACAGAGCTCAGCGGTGTGAACGGGACTAGATGGTAGAATGGGCCCTTACTTTCAACTAATGCTCACCTTGGGGCATTTGGGGTTTCTGGAGGTTTCCACCAGAAGATCAGAGCCAATTTTCTCTCTGCGGAAAAGATTACGGTGGTTGATGGATTTTTAGTGTCTTGGTGAAGTGCAGATACGATCGGGGCTCAATTGGGATCCGTGAGATAGTAGTACTCTACTAGTAGTCTTCTATTAGTACTTACGGAAATGTACAATCCAGCAGGACAATTAGACAAACAAGGTATACAAAGTAAGCCTAAAAAAACGGAATGATTCATACATTTTTCATTGATTCATTTTTCCATTCATTCATTTTTAATTATGCCACGTTGGTGTATGCTCTTGGAAATTAATAAATGCAACATTGATGATAGGTGGGGTAGAAAGAGTATATGCATTTCCCGGTAAGCCAACACATTCCATACGCCCTACTGCCATGAGAAAAGCCAGGAGCTCTTCTCTTCTCGTCACACCAACCATTATCTACAAAGAACCAAGAGCCGTGTGTCTGTGCTTCTCGCCTCTGGAACAGAGTCGGCCTGAGGGACTGAGGACATCCATCATGTGTCAGTATACTTTTAACAAAAGTTTAAGAAGATAAAACATAACCTTTTTAGTTGACCCATCTTCTTCTTCTTCTTCTTCCGTGTAATCGTTTTGGTTCAAAAAGCAGGCTCTCTTAAATGTATCTCTGTGATTCAGATATTCTATTCAGTAATTCATCTTCAGTCAGTCATATCTTGGCTGCTATCTCGGTTCTCCTTGTGCCGCGGTTTGATTCGATAGTCATTTTCCCGCAGAAAAGTGTGGACCAAGGAACTCACTTGAGGATATTCTCCCAGATCCCGCTGTCGTAGAAGGCGTGTTTCCAGCCCATCTTCATCGTGCCCACGATGCGGTTCTGCTTGAAGACGTCGGAGCCCAGCTTCCGGTACATCTCGTCACACTCGCTGAGGGGGAACTGGAACACACCCAGCATGAAGCCTAAAATAGCACCTGGGAACAACCAACGCAAACAGAGAAGAGAAGGTGGGATTGGCGATCCAAATGAAAAACAACCGGATACAAAAAAACAACACAAATGCTGTACATGATATTCAACAAAAAGTATGATAGTCAAAATATACAATATAAATATAGAATCAAAAATGTTGCTGTTGTATATTTTTTACATAACACACTTTGATGTCCGACTTTGGTAATACCACACCATAAGCCCAGTAGAAACATAAGACAAGATCTCCAATCATTTGCTTAGTGACACACACACAAATCCAATTAGTTAAGCATGCCCTAATTATAAACTATTAAAGTCCAGGGCTCAAGGGCTACTCATGACCTAGTGACGGAGAGTCGGTGGAAGCTGAGCTACTGATAAATGATTCGCTTAGGGTGACATTAGTGTGAAATGGTGACAGCCATTTAAATGCACCATTAGCATGGGAACCACATACACACCGGAGCATTGATTTGCCATGGTGGTGGTGCATGATTTGCGATGGGGTGCGCATTTGCTGGGAAGATAATAGTCCAGTGGTCTAACCTAAAAGAGGTACTGGGTTCGAACCCTTATACACACAGTCCCTGTGGGCATCCTTGCGCAAGGATCCTTTGACTCTATAATTCATCTACCTCGGGTCGTGAGAGGGACAGTGGAGACTCAGTGACCTGAGGTCAACGAACTGGAAATCCTCTCACTGTAATTGTTGCACTGTAAATTCAATTTCACATGTCACTTTTTCAGTATTCATCCGAGTTATTTATTATCATTCTATTACTGCCAATTTGGACTATACGTATTGTTGTGTATTGTATATACCTACGTATTACGGTAATAATACTGTAAATTGTGCAATTCATCTATCAATACATTTAGATTTCATTAGAGTTCATTTTGTTATATTTTGTTAATACTAGTTTAGCTTAGTTTAGTTTGTTGTTATTTCGTTTTTAGCTTTAGGTATTAGTATATTTTGTTTCAACTGTTGCACCTTAATTTCCCTCGGGATAAATAAAGTTATCTTGAATCTTGAATCTTGAAAGATGCCTCTCCCCTACGCTAACCACTCAATGACATGTATCTAAAAAAAAAAGTACAGTAAGCACCTGCTTAAATTACTAAATATAAATAAATAGCTCTGTGACTTGAGCCGTGATGGCCTCCAGTTCTGCGACCGTTTGAATACATCTATCTGAAAGTCGCAAATATTTGCCGTCATTATTCCTCTGGCTCCTGAAGGCTGACACAGCAAATAATAATAACCATCATGGTGGGGTCACTGTTGGTTCAAGGTCTGGTATGACCCAACAAGGTTTAGCGGGGTAGCTGAATCCTTTGGGTGATTGAGACACATTTTATAAGAGGGAGGGATTATCCAGGGTTCTGTTACGTACGTGCGCACACACACATGCACGCACACTAAGAGCAAATATTGGCGATAATGTGGTCAGAGAAACAGGGAGAGAGGGTAAAAGAAACAAAAGGAGTTTGTTTCTTCTACTTAATTGAAGTTAGACTTAGGTCCACTATTACCCCCTGGTGGCGGAAACTAACAGTGATTGGTGGCAGAAAAGCGGTTTATATTTAGCAAACCCTTGCTAGTTCAGTTAAAATCAATTACAATAGTGAAAGTGAAAACATAACTGAAATAAGCCAGCATTGCAGTGTTCCACAATAACAACCCAAGGATAAGCAGGTTTTTCATGCACACCAAAATTATGCTATCAGACGGTCCAGATGGGAATATTAAGGTCAGATAATACAACAAAGTAAATGGGTCAGACCAGCACATGTTGAACTGTTGCCCTTATAATCCATGACCCACAGTCCAGACATATACAGTACACACGCGCATATACAGTACACACACATGCATATACAGTACACACATGTGCATATACATTACACACATGTACATGTACAGTACACACACTTGTATATACAGTACACACACGTACATATACAGTACACACATGTACATGTACAGTACACACACTTGTATATACAGTACACACACGTACATATACAGTACACACACGTGCACATACAGCACACTCAACCAGTATACAGTACACACAAGCTGAATACAGTACACACACCCTGTATAGTATACAGGTTGTGCGTAGTGTGTGTACTGTATACTGGTTGTGTGTACTGTATACAGTATTACTGTATACAGTGTATATAGTATGCACACTGTATACAGTATTACTGTATATAGTATGCACACTGTATACAGTATTACTGTATATAGTATGCACACTGTATACAGTATTACTGTATATAGTATGCACAGTACACACAACCAGTATACAGTTCACACAACCAGAATACGGTACACACAGTACACACAACGAGGGCGGGAGAGTATGTACCTGTACTGACGCCACAGATGTAATCAAACAGCTGGTAAATGGGTTTGCCCGTCAGGGCCTCAAGTTTGTGTAACGTCTGAAGGGCGAGAAGTCCTCTGGAAAAGGTTTAACATGGAAAGATAAAAGAGAGACAGAGATAGACAGACAAGAGAAAGAACATAACAAAGCAAGTGAATGTGACATCTCTGGACATTGAAGTAAGTTCAAGATTAAGCTTCAAGTTCAAACAGCAATAGTTCATTTAGATTGGGAGTTCATCGCTTGTACCATATGTACTAGCAACCATATGTTCTGTCTCGACATATATGGTCAATTCATATCTCAATAATGATATGCATCACGATATAGCATGTTATCTGGTCATTCAATAAATGAATAGTCCAAAATAACTAATAATTCCTATGCAAGTTAAATACCGGACAAATTAAAAGTCCTATATTAGATTATGAAGAACTTTAGTGCAAAATGAACATTACTTTTTCAAGTGAGACTATAAAGAATAAATAAAAACATATAGGCCTAGACTACTACAATTTGAAAACGTAAAATAAAGTTGACCATAAAACAGTTGTAAGTGCATCAGGTACTTAACTGTATCTTGTGTAAAGTGGTCAACACATGATGAGCGTACAGCAAAGGGCTGGACGCTAGGTTGGGTAGGCATGCGTAAGCCCGGGACACACGGGACGCTTTTAACTCATAAAAAATGTATTTGACTTTGGAAACTGGAGGGTACTCTAGTACAGCGCATACCTCAGCTTCATCAAAAAGTCTCCTGGATCTGGATCCAAATCGGTACCAAAATTGAATCAATTGTTCCTTGGCCCATAAGTAATTTAACCGCCAAGTGTTCTCCAATTACGTACCAGCCAGACAGACAAACAGGGGCAAAAACATCATCTCCTCCCATCTTTGATGGCAATGCAATGGTAATGCAGAAAGCTGTTGCCATTTAGATTCCATTGGTTTCAGAACCTCAAACAAAGCTGTAATCTGATTGGACGAGAGTCGAGGGTTCAGCCCGCATCAATCGTCACAGTTCAAATAGTTTGAACTTTGAGCGCAGCAGCAAAGCGGAAAACCGGAGCTCTCCGGTACGCTCAACTTCAAATTAAAACATTGGCAACGCTGAGGCTGAGTCATCGTTCTCGTGTTCACTAGTTAACAACAAGGGTGTGTGGGTATGGCTGGAGGCAATAAAGTGGTCTAGAATCAATCACACATGACGTACATAGGCTTTACTCTTCAGCCAACTTCCTCCTACCGTGAACACAAACAAATAAACCGACAACTGATCAACTTGTGTGTGTGAGAGAGAGAAAGAGAGAGACTTCATACCTTAAACCTCCTCCATCTATGGACAGCAGTCGTATGCCACGCCCTCTGACGGGGTCATGGTAGCCCACCAGAGACAGAGCCTCCCTTACGGCCGCCCTCAGGCCAGGGTCAGTGGCCTGACGTAGACGCAGCAGGCATGACACCACCTTCTCCTGCAGGACACAGCAGACATAAGAAACACCGTCAGAGAGAGAAACACACTGCAAGCGGTACTACACCCAATACCACACCTTAACATATCCTGCTCACGCAATAATTAATAATAAAAAGTGAATAAAGGAGCCGTGAGGAGTAAAAATGCACAGGTTATACACATATGTAAAATGCCATCCGATGCTTTGGTCAGCATAGAATAATATCAAACTGTAATACGGTATACCAACATTCTGCCTGAAAGCATGTACAAACAAAAGAAGAAAGACAGAGTTAAACAAGACATAACATGCGCATGTAGTACAAGCAAAGCTGTAGTTAGCATTATACGGACATGCGTCAGTCAAGGAAAACAGCTCATCTTTTGTCCCGCTGATTCAATTTCAATAAATACATTTTCATGAAATTCAAAGATGGCAAACCTTCACGGCCACACCACGGGTCTCCGGGAACTCAAGGAGGTGGTAGCTGAGGTCCTCCACCCTGTTGATGTAAACCCTTACATCTGATGCCCTGTGGAGAGCCTGGACCAGAGCCCGGGTACGGTTATCTACGCTCAGCCTCGCAATGATCTACAAGAAGAAGAGTGAATATCATCATCAGTGGAGCCGCAATCACAGGGAAATGTTCTAGAATTTCATACTGCGGGAGGGAATGGGGAGTAAGCATTCCATTGTACTTGTTGCAAATGGAAAATCTAATTCTTCAATCTTGGAGTGTGTGTGTGGTGGCTGGTTAAAGCTACCCGTGGGTCCTTGGTAATCAAGGCCCACAGGTTAAACCAGCCACCACACACACACACACATTTGAGGAGAAGCACTAGCATGTACCATCTGCTCTGTTGCCATCGAGAACCAAACATATGCAATAAAACGGTTTCCTCATCACCCTGTGTCCTGTGTCCTCTGGAGGAGCCCAAAGTAGCCATTCGAATGGCGTGTGGCATCGTCGACTGCTACAGTGATCAATATAATATGCAATAGAGATGTGGATGGACAGATAGACGTCTGTTTGGTTAACTGAAAAAGGTGCATACACAGAGGACTGTGCAGTATATCCAGGGCACAAAATTAGTGCCACTGCCACTGGTAAAAAAAAAAATCGGTCAATTTAATATATATCATTTTGCACCCTGTATGTAAAACACAAAACCAATAAGTTCAATAAGTGCATTTGTTGTTGCAGACAATAGTTAAACTACATAATGACATGACAATTGACTTCTTCACCTTGTTACCTTTGAGTTAAATATGTGAATAGTCTAATGTTTCCACTCCACCTCATGTAGCCTGAAGCCTAACTGAGGTAGGCTCATGTACGGGCTGTTAAACAGCTGGCTAGCATGTTCTGTCTTTATTTCCCTTGGAAATGTCAATTACTGAAGCATGTTTTGTTAGAGTAGAATACATATCTTAATCTTATATAAAGTGTGTGTATATATATACACATTAAATAAATACACACACACAAAATATATATATAAAATATATATATATATTATATAAGTTAAAAATAGCATCAAAACTATTCAGAAGAGCTTTCCAGTAAAGTTATTTTTTGCAGTATGTTTCCACGAAGCCGTCAGCCGTCAGCATGTCAGATACCTAGAGCCCTGATACATGTTATATAGAAGCACAGCAGCTCGGGTGTCTCAGGCTGACCGAGGTGTTGTGCTCTGCCACGACCACGTGAGAATCAGATTTCAGGGTTAGTCAACGAGTACAAAACACTGGAGTCTCAAGCCAGAGAGCATTTTGATAACATATTAACAAGCCACCACGTCCTTTAGAACAGACCTTAGATAAGGTAGTTGGTGTGCTCACACAAAGTGTCTCTAATTTAACATTGCTATTCACTGAGACATAATCAGAGAGCTATTGTAATGTGATGTAACTCCGACCATTAGTGCATCAAGTGTGCCAAGATAAATTCCTTGTATGTTAATTTGTGTGTCATTTGTGTGCCACTAGGCTTAACAGATAAACCGATTATGGTTGGTAAGGAAGAAGTTGGGCTACCTTTTCCCTTTGGAGCAGAAGCTTCTTGGCTTTTTCCTCCGATGCACTATGGTCCCTGGTGGTCACAGTGGCCATGGTCGGTTTAGCTTGTGTGTCCTCCAGCTTACTCTGCACCAGCTCAGCACTTTTAGGGTCCGCCGCCCTGAACTTGGGGACCAAAGGCCGTATATAGCTCCCCACGAATGCCTGGACAGTTGGAGCAGAGTAGGACAGGTAGTGCCCTAAACCCTTCTTTTGTGTGGATGGGGAACTCGTAGCAGTGGACTCGATAGCTATATTATTGGACACTGGTGTGAGATGACTGCTCTTTTGTCCCTGAGTGGAAGTAGAAGCATTTTCAAGCCTGTCCCCCTTATTCCCCTGAGTGGTTGTGGCGCTGCTAAAGTAGTTGTTGATGTGATTGGCCAAGTAACTGTAAGTCTCATCCAAACTGACAGAGAGGGTGCTGGGATGGAAGAGCTGTGGTGGGGCCGTGGACTTGGAAATAGTTGTGCTCTTGGTCTCTTTTCCATTTACTGGGCACTCGTTTGGCTCCTGCTTCTTTACAGAACCTGTGCTTCCAACAGGGTTGCCAACCTTTTCTAGTCTTTTGTCTTTAAGATCAAGCTCACTTGGGAACGTGGTGGAAACCGCTGAGTGGACATTGTCGTGGGAGGGTAAAATGGTATTGTTAGAAGCTTCTCCCGCGGATAGAGGTGTCTGTGTTGTAGAATTAAGTGTAGAAGCAGCTGTGGAAAGGGAATGACCTTGGGATTGAGTGGGAGCAGGTAAGATTGTGCCATGGTCCGCATTTGCATTCGCTGCCGCCAACCCGCTGTCCTTAACCTCTTTGGCCGCTTGGGAAGAAGCAGGTTTGAGCCGGGCTATTTTAGACTTCAGTTCTGTGTGGGTCCCGCTCACAGCCTTGGAGACGGTGTCTAGCGTGTTCCTGATGCGAGACATGTGTTGGCTTAAACCGACAGACCAACGAGAGGCGGAGGTGTTCGAGCACAGTGTGCTGGTGTGGAGTCCGAGCTTCTGCCTCACTTGGCTAGCTCTGCAGAGCCATCCTTTACGTCCCCAGCTCCTTGTGGTCAAAGTGGTGGAAGGGCTCTTCCAGCTGAGGCAACGACTGTGCTGGACGACTGGACGGACATGGAGCTTGTAGTGGCCGCTGCTGCGTAAAGGAGACAATGGAAGTGATGCTGCAGGCGTCTGCCACAAGTAGACAGCTTTGCTGACTTTCAACACCAACACGGTATCTGGAGCCCATCTAGGAGCCATAAGGTTTCCCCCTTCAGGTGACTTCACTGTATCCAATTGACCGTTATGTCTAAGCTATGAAAACAACAGAAAAGTAATGCATGCATGAATGAAAGAAGATAAGACATGGTAGAAAAAAAGGTCATCAACAGGTCATCTCAGAGATAGATGCTAGTGATTGGCTCATCCATTATTGGGAATTTATATAGCTCTCCAATAGCCTCCATGATATAACATTGCAATCGATCATGTGTCACAAACAAGGATGTCAAGTGAAAGTACATTGTGTGTAACTAGACGGGAACTAACACAGTGGTGGTGCTTGTGGTGGACAAAACAATGACAAAACATGACAAATAATCTCAGATAGCTACTGGTGATTCATTGTAGGGATTCTACTATATAGGAGTTATCTAAACAACCACAACAACAAGTAGTATGCTTGAATGAAAGACATGAAATGGATAAAACACAAGACATCGACAGCTGATGGTTGATACAAAAAATGCATATATATATATATATATGTATATATATACATATATTTCTGAGAGAATACTACATGTCATAGAACTATCACCATCTAGCAAGCAGGCTAACGTACCTAGCTACGTAAGTATACGCGGGCCTGAACAATATACAAAACACCTACCGGCGTCTGGAAAAGTGAAGCGTGAAGCGAGTCCTTTTTATTATTGTTATTATTATTATTATTATTATATCCAAATTAGGTAGGTGGGCTAGAAACTGCTTATTGAGGCTTAAAGATCACACTGAAAACACTGAGGTCGCATCACCGACCTGACAACTTGAGACTTGGCTCTCTCTGAGGGATGACGTCACACCTATCGCGGTCGGAAGAAAAACAAAGATCACGTGGCGTCGTTTTTAGAGCTCCTATTGGCTGTGTATAATACCCGTACGCGGAATGATAATAATAATAATAATAATTCTATATTGTATATATATTATGTATATGTTATAAATAATAACTTACACTGATACTTATTTGAAGGTATAGCAGGTTTCCTACACAAATTGCAGCCTAAGTGCTTCACAATAGTAAAAAAATACATACAATTAGCATAATAAGACACAGTAAGAACATTACAGAAAATAACATTTAAACATTTAAAAATATAAATATGAGTATAAATATATAAAAGGCTAAGGGCCTAGCAGTGCAGACACATACACAGGTTAAAAGCCCTCAGGTTCTCCCTGACGGTGTATTTATTACTCCTGTCTATTGAATTCTACGGATCCAAGCTGATTTGATTATTCTATTTAATTATGCCAAGTGCTCATCATGTCAATATGTACAGTTTAACAGTTGGGTGACACTTCAGGTCCATCAAATAATGGACTTAAGAGGTCTTAACACGTGTCTACCCTAGAGCCATAGGAGTATTGAACACTGACAAACACTGACACTGACTGTTCTGTGTAACTACAATACTGTATTGAACACTGCCAAACACTGACGCTGACTTCACTGTGTAACTACAATACGGTATTGCATAAATACCATCAATAATGAGTTATTATGTTTACATCCCACCCCACCTTGGTATGTATATATTCTTGTTCATTGGGCCACTGCAATATGTCCATATATAGTTGTGCCCATATCTATCTATCTATCTATCTATCTATCTATCTATCTATCTATCTATCTTTATATCTATGTATCTCGATAGATCGATAGATCGATAGCGTCCCCCAGCCTCTCCACCAGGGGGCAGCAGACGCCCTGATCAACAACGCCGTTATAATGAATGAGAACTAAGAAGAAGAAGAACAACAACGATGCTTCATTTGTTCATCCAAAGACCATCCATGCGACGACTTGCTTCTTTCTGCTTTCTGATCTGTAATGATTCTTATCTTACGAATTACCAGGAGGTCTTTGCGGTGTTTTACCAACATTTCTGTCTCTGAAAAGGTGGGGTTATTTACGCTATTTACGAGATGTAATAGAACCGTGTATAAGACGTATGGTATTAAGAGTATAAGGCCACATGTTCTGGAGAAGTAAACGTCTGATTGTTGTGACATTTCCAAGATGGGATGTAGACATTTTTTTATTATGACCAATCCCATCCATCTCTCGGTTAAGTTGTTTTGGAAGTAGGAAAACATCTCAGGTCACATTATAAGTTGCCTTTCTCTAAAACGTGTCACAATATAGCCTAAATGACCATGTCGCATTGCAATGGATAGATTGTCACAAACAGGATGTCCAATGAAAGTGTATATATTGTGTGTAACTAGACGAGAACAGTCTTATGGTGAAGTATCATTCTGCTACTGTATATTTGAAACCACGTTGGCACAGCATTGTGGTCTTGTTGTTAATACACATGTTAATACACCTGCCTTAATAGCATGCATACAAATGGTATGCATGCATACCGTTTGTATGCATGCTATTAAGGCAGGTGATACATACATGCATTGTCATTAGTTATAACTCCTAAATGTTCTCACTGCAACTTACCAACATTTGTCTTTCACAGGAGGCACAGAAACTATGGCAAATGCACAATCGGCTATAACTTTTGCTGTCTGCGTCTTCATGATAACTGAATTGATACTGGCCAGAAAGGACTACTATGATATTCTCGGCGTGCCCAAAGAAGCAACTGAGCGTCAGATAAAAAAGGCTTTCCACAAGCTTGCTATGAGGTATCACCCAGATAAGAACAAGAGCCCGGATGCTGAGATAAAGTTCAGGGAAATTGCCGAAGGTAGGACTTTATTTTCCTGCCTTGCATATCAGCCTAAATCTCAATACCAAAACACATTATTGTTTTAGTTAGTGTTAAGTTAAGTGACAGTGTAATCAGTTTTCTTTAAACCCTTTTTGTTTTTTGATTTTTGAACAGCCTATGAAACCTTATCGGATGAGAAGAAGAGACGAGAGTACGACCAGGTTGGACCTAGCCTGTACTTCAACACAGAGACGCAGGGCAGGAAGAGGCAGAATGTCCACCAACCGTTCAACTTTGACGACATGTTCAAGGACTTTGACGTCCACAGCCAGAACAGGCATGCCCGGCACAGGAGGAACTTTGAGGAGCACTTCAGATCCCACCAGGAGGTCCACAGCAAACACAAGAGACATGTCCACGGGGATTTTGGAGCGGGTGTCTTCGATGACGTCTTTGAGGATATGGAGAGGATGTTCACCTTCAAAAAGCACGCCAAGCAAAGTGAAAGTGGATTTCAATCAAAACAGCATTGCAGAACAGTGACACAGAGAAGAGGAAACATGGTCACCACTTACACAGACTGTACAGGGTCGTAATACAGTTGATTACGCTGTCTTTGGGTTGTTTGTCAGTGGACCAAAAATGGTTTAGTTAAATTGCTGAATTATGTTTAACCTTAAAATGGAGACAGAACACGTATACACTGTAAATACAGCTGAGATATGCTTTGGCAGATGGTAATTGTCAGTTAATTGTACCTCCACTTATTTTATAATGACTAAAGCTCTTAGTTCAATATATAGATATATAAGCTGTTACTGAAAACACCTTCAGTTATGCAGCAGTGATTGTATTTGTGTGAGCACTTTTTTGGTGGCTGGATGTGAAAGCGATATAACTCTTGAGGAAAAAAGATGTGCATAATATTGCCAAAAAAAAAGTATATTGGTTAAATGCCTTCACTTACTGCAGCTACCACAGCGAGTCGTGTTTTGTACAGTGTGTACTATTGGACATTGTTCTCTGTTGTGAGCCTCTACAGAATAGATAGCAGACAATGACAAAAAATGTGCTGTTTGGCTTGTTGGTTTTCAAATGGGGAACAATGTCAACAAATGTCTGTTACTCTGCATGTTTGCAGTGTTCCTGCTGTGGACTGGTTACCAGTCCTCCTTACCAGTTATTTTGTGAAATGTTGTTCTACGTTCAGTGGATTTCAAAGGTGTTACATGTTTATTAACCTTGTTTGAAATGGGCTTCTTGACTTCTACCACTTCTACCTAATACCTAGTTACACAACACCTTGTATAATTTGTAATGTGCAATACACATAGCACTTTCATTCATGTTCATATACTATTTGAATCTTTAATTGGTTTACACTTGTCACTTGTTTTGAAAAATTAAAGATTTTAATTGTAGGTTATTGAATTGAATAACATCTCACTACATTATACAATACCAAATATATTTAGTCGCAGTAGATCAACAACATGTAAAACGTAATCGACATGTTTTATTTGCATCTCAAATCAAGGTCATGATTCATGAGCTAAGAAGACCGCATGCCAATCGTTTGCTTTCATGCTAATTACCGTAATTACAGATCGCCAACATATTTGGATCTATCCAATTTACCGTAATTACAGTATTCCCGTTGTCTCAGAAAATATCCTACTTTCCTGCTTGGACATATGCAGCAACTGGGAAATGTAGTTTCAATACTCGTATCTTCGCTTTAACAATACTTATTTTGAACTCAATCTCCCATAATGCAACTCTGAAGTCGTCGCAGAGGGCTAGCCGTGCCAGAGAGACACTAGCCGAGGGGGCAATTGAATGACTTTGTGTTCAACCAGGCACGTTATATTTTAGTATATATTTAGTATATCATAACCATGGAGGCCCTGATACCCGTCATAAACAAACTGCAGGACGTGTTTAACACGGTGGGCGCTGACATCATACACCTGCCGCAGATAGTTGTCGTTGGAACTCAGGTATGAACGGAGGACTCGGTTTGCTAATAGAAGCTAACAGGCTAGCACTAACTTCAACTGACATACCAAAACTTGTCCTTTCTCTCCCTCTCTCCCTCTCTCTCTCTCCCTCTCACACACCATGTGTACTTGTTTGGTGTCTGGGCTGTGTAACACATGTACATCTATGGAACACACTTGTACTTCGACCGATGAACCACGACTGAGGTTCACGAACTCCTCTTAATAATAATAATCATAGTATCACTTTCACACTCTCTGTCCGTCATACTGTCACACTGGCTGTCATTGGACAGATACTGTCCATGCATTTATCTTCATCATTGTCCTTCTCTATTCTCTTATCTCAGATAATAGTATATGTACTGGTTGGTTGTACACATCATTTCGGAACCGCATCCATCGACATTGAATATGACATTTACTATGCAAAGCATCTTGGTAACTTGTTTTCCACACAGTGCAGTCTTATTGGAATACTAATGTGGACTTTCTGTGACAAGTAAAACATTTTTGTTATCATACTGACTAATATAATGTCACTGGCCAAGTCCTGCAGAATGTATGTGTCAAACACACATAACACACGTTGTGATGGTTGTGTTTACAGAGCAGTGGGAAGAGTTCTGTGTTGGAGAGTCTGGTGGGCAAAGACCTCCTTCCTCGAGGGACTGGTATAGTCACACGCCGGCCCCTCATCCTACAGCTGGTGCACGTGGACACAGAAGACCGCAGGAAATCACTTGAGGAGAACGGTAATGCCAGACATGTTGCTGCTCAGCTGTGCCCCTGTATATGTCTGACGTCACTGTTGTGGGTTTTCAGCAAGGTGTTACTCAGTTCCCTCCCGGCGTTTTTGGTTTTGTTTTGGCATTGGTAGACTATTAGTGGCGTTGACTTTCGATGGTGACCTTCGATTGCTGGAGGCGACTGGCTTTGTTTATGTGGCTCATCCTTTTTAGGTGTGTTTCAAAACAACAAACATTGTCGGGATACGTGGAGTTAACCACAAAGTAGGAGTGTGAACTAAATGCAGCTCGGTCTGATTATGTTAAGTCAACATCATGTTTGTATTCATGATTATTATTATGATAACTATTATAATACATTGTCCTTTGTCTGTGGTGTCCTTTACCTGTAGTGAGGTATCTAATATAGGACAAGACCCAGCTCTGTGGATGAGTGTCGGGTCCCTTTAGTCACTGTCGACACAGCCACTGCAATGCTGCAGAAGGACATGCAGTAACTGCAGTTTACCCTCGGATAACTTCTGTATATTTTCCCCTGTCATTTCTTCTTAACCACAGAATCCAATTCCAGGAAAAATGGACTCCTTTACCAAGGTCTCCCGTTCCTCCATTTTTGTTTGTGTTTATCGGCTCCCCCATTGCCCCTGTTGCCGTTCTTCGCCACCCAGCCTGCCTTTGGTTATACTTGATTCTTCCTCTACACTTTAGTTGTATGTGTCCCCAATTCAGAATTCAATCTGTTGGTCCTTGTATTGTTATTTCAGTTGTATTGTTATATTCAGTTATTTGAGAAACATCTCAATAGTAGATGCTCATTAGGCATGTGCTTCCCATAATGTGCTGCGCTGTATTTGCTCTGTGTCGTCGTCCCCCCCACTGCTGTTGTTTTGGAACAGTTTTGTGCAATGTTTCCATGTCCGGGCTTCCCTCTTTGTTTTAGCTGAAGAGCCATCCCATCCCAGCTGGGCAAATTAAAAAGCAAAAAACAAACGCTTGTCTCAAGGTGAAGGCTGTCAACTCTTTTTCTTTTTTTTTTTTTTTTCAATCATCTCCTTTTTTGTGTTTGTTTTTTTTGTTTTGTTTTTGTCCAGGCATTGATGGAGATGAATGGGGCAAATTCCTGCACACCAAGAATAAGGTATTCACAGACCCTTATCCTATTGGCTCGATTGTGACACCAATAAAAAGCTTGGATCAGATACGATGGATCAGTTACAATGTAAAATAAGTTCTGTTGGCTACAGAATGGTTACCTGAGATACATTTTTATGGGTCGGTGACTCACTGTTTTCTTTTTTTCAAGCTGCTCTCAACAGTCATTCTCTGCAGCCTCTTGGGTGGATATCAAGTAGTGTGTCCACACTGAGCAAACAATTGAGTCCCCATGACGACCTTGTGATGTTCTAATGGTGTGGTTAGAGCCTTGCAGCAATGCATTTCTCTGCTAAGCAGGCAGTCTCAGTGAACTACTGTGTTGCACTGTTCAAATCACAAGTCATTACTTTGGTTATTAATAACTGTGGTTAATATAAGTTCAGCTCAGTAAAGTGGTACTATAGTTAAATTGAACTTTGAAGTTGATGGACATGCTGCGGTCATCGTGTTTTGTGTATTACCCTTATACACAACAGTCCCAATGTTCATCGTTTGCGTTTTGTGTTCAGATATACACAGATTTTGAGGAAATCAGACAAGAGATCGAAGCTGAAACCGAAAGATTATCCGGCACGAACAAGGTACGCTCATAAGAACCACAAAACAAGAAGAAGTCTTTTTTTTTTTTTGAAATATGCACACATTTTTGAGATTGATATAAGTGAGGTCACACATTTTGAAAAATAACACAAGGATATGTTTTTTCCCTCCCCCTCCAGGGAATCAGCGAGGAGCCCATTCACCTAAAAGTCTTCTCTCCTCATGTCGTGAACCTGACGTTGGTAGATCTTCCTGGATTAACGAAGGTGCGTAGCCACACACGCATCATAAACCACGTGTCCTAGGACGGCCCTAGAAAGTTCTCTAACGTTTTCCCTCACAGCTTCCGGTGGGCGACCAACCCAACGACATCGAGATCCAGATACGAGATCTGATCATGAAGTACATCTCCAACCCCAACTCCATCATCCTGGCCGTGACGGCTGCCAACACAGACATGGCCACCTCCGAGGCCCTGAAGGTGGCCCGTGACGTCGACCACGATGGTAAATATATATACATACATACATACATACAATTAGGTCCATAACTATTTGGGCTTATCCATAAAAAATTGGTGGAACAAATATAAAGTTTTTGTAATTCCCACACTGATCACCTAATTTGGATGTAAATGGTCTGCACTTAAAGCATGTATTGATTGTTTTATTTCAAGTCTATAGTGGTGGTGTACAGAGCTAAAATAATGAAAATGTGTTAATGTCCAAATAAATATGAACACACCGCTCGCACACAGTTCTCTTCTCGAACCGCTTCTCCAATCTTGCTCTGGCTCGGGTCTGCCCTTGTAAGCACTGTTTTTCTCTTGCCACCACTTTCAGGCAGGAGAACACTGGCGGTGGTGACCAAACTGGACCTGATGGACGCCGGCACCGACGCTATGGATGTGTTGATGGGCAGGGTGATCCCGGTGAAGCTGGGCCTCATCGGTGTCGTCAACAGGTTATTATATCCACGCAAAATTAATATAGAGCTTGCAGTCGTCGCTGCCACAAGCTATTAAGATGGCTGCTTGAGGACTCCTCCTGAAGACGAGGATGAATGGGAAACCAGTTGTGTGTGTGTGTGGCTGCTTTAACCTGTGGGCCTTGATTACCAAGGACCCACAGGTGTGCAGCCACAGACTACACACACTTTATTTATTGCCTAGCCCAACCGTCGCAGAGTATGATGCAGTATAGTCACAATTCTACATAATCAGATTTTAGTGTAGAACAAGGCAATAGGCGATGCACATTAACTTTGTGTGAATGGTCTGGTTTTTTTTTTCTTACAGGAGCCAGCTGGACATAAACAATAAAAAGCCGGTGGTGGATGCTATCCGTGACGAGTACGCCTTCCTGCAGAAGAAATACCCCTCCCTCGCCAACCGAAATGGAACCAAGTTCCTTGCAAAAACCTTAAACAGGTGGATACATTTCTCAACAAGTCCTTACTTATCGAAGGCATCTACATTAAATCATTTAGCAGACGTTTTTATCCAAAGCGACTTACAATAGTGCGTTCAACACAGGTAGGTAAGAGACTCGTCACCAGATCACAACAACTCGTCACCACATGTCAGAAGTGCATGTCACTCCTAACAAGTCTCAAAGAACTGAGCCAGTGCTCAGGTAAAAGTACAATAAGTTCAGATAAAAGTACAATAAGTTGGCAAACAATGGAACAATATCTAACTAACAATCTACTTGGAAAGACGCTAGTAAAAAAGTGATAAGAGGATGCGCTAGGATGAAGGATCCAGGTGTAGTGTTTCCTGAAGAGGTGAGTGTTCAGCCTGTGCTGGAAGATGGACAGGCACTCTGCAGTCCTGACATCCGTAGGATGTCAGGACAGAGAACAGCCGTGACCGCGTAGATCGGCCACAAGGGCCACTAAGCGAGTCGGCAAGCAGACGACTCGGAAGTAGCAGAGCGAAGTGGACGGACAGGGATGTAGGGCCATTGCCTGGTGGTAGGAAGGAGCTGTTCACTGCCTTGTAGGCTAGCACCAGGGTCTTGAAGAGCAGCTAAATATACTGTTCAGCTGCATTCGCTCTTCAAACGTCTTCTCTCCAGATATGTTATAATGCGTGCTGTATATACTTGGGTATAACGTGTGTGTACCCATGCGTGCAGATTACTCATGCACCACATCAGGGACTGTCTGCCTGAGCTGAAGACCAGGATCAACGTGCTGTCAGCCCAGTACCAGTCCATGCTGAGCGGCTACGGCGAGCCTGTGGAAGATAAGAGTTCCACCCTGCTGCAGCTCATCACCAAGTTCGCCGCGGAGTACTGCCACACCATCGAGGGCACGGCCAAGTACATCGAGACCACGGAGCTGTGAGTTGCGTCACTCCTTTCCGTCGCCTTGGTTTACACCACTAGGGGGTGCTAGTTGCCACATCACATAACGTCGGCATAGCCGGCGTATCTAATGCTGGTCCAATATGAACACCTGCCACCGGGGCAATGGTTGATATATTTGACTTAATTTATTTCTGAATCACAGAAGATATGAATCGCAATCCTTGCACGAATAGATTTAATTATATACATATATTAACCAACCCTAGTACACAACCGGCTTTGGTGTGTTCTAGTGTGTTGATTGTGTTTGTTGGTTCTTGTAGGTGTGGTGGGGCTAGGATATGTTACATCTTCCATGAGACGTTTGGACGCACTCTGGAGTCTGTGGACCCCCTGGGTGGTCTGACCACCATAGACGTGCTCACGGCCATCAGAAACGCTACGGTGTGTTCACCGACCCCTTTCCATCTCATTGGAAATCTCTTGTTGGTGCTATAATCATAAGAATAAGAATAATACTATTTCTATATTTATATAGCACTTATCAAGCAATACAGCGCAAAGTGCTTCACAACAAAGCAATAAAATGCAAATAAAACAGAGAAATACTTGGATGGTATATTAAAAAGTTTTGTTTAAAATACATCAAAATATAGACAACAATCCACTATAAACAGATTGAAAACAACAACCAAAATGTAATTAATTTAAATTACAGCAGATTAAAAGCAATTCTATAGAAATATATGTGTGCTTCTTAAAAGTACACTAAGACAGAAGACAGTAAAAGCAACAAACCATTCCCCCCCCCCCCCCCCCCCCCCCACCATGCAGGGCCCAAGGCCTGCGTTGTTTGTGCCCGAGGTGTCCTTCGAGCTGCTGGTGAAGCGGCAGGTGAAGCGCCTGGAGGAGCCCAGCCTGCGCTGCGTGGAGCTGGTGCACGAGGAGATGCAGAGGATCATCCAGCACTGCAGTACCTACAGCACGCAGGTAGGGGGCAGCACTGCAGTAACTACAGCACGCAGGTAGGGGGCAGCACTGCAGTAACTACAGCACGCAGGTAGGGGGCAGCACTGCAGTAACTACAGCACACAGGTAGGGGGCAGCACACTTGATTAGAAACGTTCCCTAACTGCAGTACTGCACTGCTACAACAGTTTACTTGTAAAGATTTAAAAACATTTGTTTGTTTCGTTATACCTACCAAACATAAATGCTGATGTTGGAAGGTTAACATTTTTTAAATAGTATGTTTGCGGATTGCTTGTGATCAATAAAGTTAAGACCAAAAATAGTACACCTCCGTTTCTTCCATTTTAAACACAACAATATGATTAATGATGCTAAATCATAACCGTATCATTTTAGTTAAAAGGAAACGGAGTACACACTGAGCCATACTGCTGGGTCTTAGTGAGAGTGTAGCCAAGTCTTGACCCAACAATGTGGTGAACCACTGCCTCACTGCACCATACTGCTCTGCCTACAGGAGCTGCTGAGGTTCCCCAAGCTCCACGATGCCATCGTGGAAGTGGTCACATCCCTGCTGAGGAAACGCCTGCCGGTCACCAACGAAATGGTCAGTCCGCTTCTCTCTCTCTCTCTCACTCACTCGGAGGGAGAGGACGCGGTCCGTCTCGGTGTTCCTTCAGTTAAAATACTTTTTGTTTTGCTCTAGGTTCACAACCTGGTTGCCATCGAGCTTGCCTACATCAACACCAAGCATCCGGACTTTGCGGATGCCTGTGGCCTAATGAACAACAACATCGAGGTAAGAGGTGTGTGTGTGTGTGTGTGTGTGTGTGTGTGTGTGTGTGTGTGTGTGTGTGTGTGTGTGTGTGTGTGTGTGTGTGTGTGTGTGTGTGGTGTGTGTGTGTGTGTGTGTGTGTGTGTGTGTGTGTGTGTGTGTGTGTGTGTGTGTGTGTGTGTGTGTGTGTGTGTGTGTGTGTGTGTGTGTGTGTGTGTGTGTGTGTGTGTGTGTGTGGTACATTACAAACCAAATGGACGTTTGGCTCGGGAGGCCAGAGATGGAAGTATGGTTCCCAACAACAAGTGTGTGTGTATGTGATAGCTTGGTTTAAACTGACCAAAATAATATTCATTGAGAAAGTTTTAAATCCAAATTCTTTGTTCCCCCGTGTCATTTTGACAGGAACAGCGACGCAACCGAATGCGAGAGCTGCCCTCTGCGGTGCCGAGGGATAAGGTACCGTCCATGAAGGGTTGAACTCCCCCTGTCTTCTTCCTCCAGGATTCTGTCTCTTGTGTTCCTTTTCTATTCCTACTTGTATGGAGTCTATTGGCTTCTAGCACGCTCTGAAGAACCCACACACCTCACCGTTGTGCCGGGTTTGTTTTTATAAAAGAGTCTCTGTCTCGGTCTGCCTCCATATAGGAGTACAGTACTGCGTCTTTTACCTCTGCCTTTCAGGACTACAAGTCTTCTGTCTATTTCTGCATTTCTTTCTCTCTGTGTCTCTGTCTCTCTCTCTGTCTCTCTCTCTCTGTCTCTCGCTGTAGTCCCTTAGGGGCCCCGGTGGACAGTCTCTGTCCCCCACTGATCTCCCTGAGGGGGAGGCCCTCAAGGTGTGTGTGTGTCCCCTTCCACCAACTGCCTGCTGGTGGCGTGTGTGTGTGTGTGTGTGTGTGTGTGGCTTGTTGCACCTGGACTACAAAGCAAAGACTAGCATGGTGTTCTTTGCTTTTTCGTGTCCTCTTCCGTCAGAATGGCTTACGGTTTGTCTTCCGTAACAACACTTGAGTCCTGTGCATTAGCCTCGGTGATGTGCAGCGCTCTTCTTCATGAGAGTCATTTGAAATTGACCTTACTCTTACTTACGTATGGAATGACGGAACCAACCAAATACGCATCGTTCACATGATTTGCAGTTATCGGTATATGAAAATACCCATGGTCTCTGTATCTCACTCTCTCTTTGTCACCATGTCTCTCTGTCTCTGTCTCTGTCTGTGTCTCTCTCTGTGTCTCTCACCCTCTCTCTCCAGGGGACGGCCGGCGGCCCCGGGGGAGAGCAGGTGGACGGGGGGACCGGGGGCTGGAGGGGCATGGTGAAGAAGGGGGAGGAGGGAGGGTCCGTGGACAAGCCCCTGTTCCCCTCAAGCACCCAGAAAGGCTACGCCATCAACCTCCTGGACGTGGTGAGTTCTCCGATCCCTGTCCTCGTTATCCGGCCAACTTTTAGCCCTGTGTGCCTTACGTCGAACAGATTTGAGAGAAACTACCTACCAGTCTTATGTTTGAAATCTTTATTCCGTCAAAAAATCTTTAATTTAGGCATATCTTTTTTTTTATTGTGGCCCTAACGTGTACTCTTGCAGTGTTTAAAAATATATATATTTTATCAAATATATTGGATATTTAACATATATATTATACATACAATGAACACACTCTTCTAACACAAAATTATGTTTTACCCCTCACATAAAATATTCAGCATTTAACCGCAACATTCAGCAAATATAATTGATATAAGGTTATTCAGAACGGGTCTATAGCATTATTATTGCAGGAAGTCCAGTGGTTTAATTCATGAATGGCCACAGCATTAATATGTCTTATCGAGTTGATTATGTCTATTGGTTTTGGAGTCATTTCTGGAGGAAGTGGGGGCTTTCCCCCTCGTGTGTTTCCCCGTCCGTCGGTCTTCTTCCCTAGCTGACAAGCCGACCCCGTTCCCTTTCAGCCGGTGCCCGTCGCCAGGAAGCTCTCTGCCAGGGAGCAGCGAGACTGTGAGGTCATCGAACGGCTCATCAAGTCCTACTTCCTCATTGTCCGGAAGAACATCCAAGACAGGTGCGCACGTGACACGATGCGCATACATATGACACACGAACCCAGAGAGAACCTTAACCCAGGATGGTAGTCCCTCCTTAACCCCCCTGGTCTCCTCCTCCTCCTCCTCCTCAGTGTCCCCAAGGCGGTGATGCATTTCCTGGTGAACCACGTGAAGGACTGCATGCAGAGCGAGCTGGTGGGGCAGCTGTACAAGACGGGCCTGCTGGATGACCTGCTGACGGAGTCCGAGGACATGGCGCAGCGCCGCTACGAGGCCGCCGACATGCTGAAGGTACCGCCCGACTGCTGTGCAGTCACACAGTGACGCCGCCATTGTTCAAATACTCAAGGTCAAATACTCTATGAGCTGAGACTAATACTGGCCCCTAGTGGAGGATGTGGGGAGTGCAAACCGGGTCCTTAAACCGCAGCGTGACTGTACCGTTTATACCATGGTGTCGATTTGTTTTAAAGAGATAACAAAAAAATCCCCAAGGACTTAAACTTTTTATGTATTTTGAGATATATTATACATACAATGAACGCAGTAATGTTTAACTCAATTATATTTTTCCCCCCAAACATAGAATATTCAGCATTTAAGCCCTACATACAGTAAATATAATTATATACAATATATATCAAATGTATCAGGATATCCGAATGCCTTTTATTGTCATTGTACAACACAATTGTGGAGCAATCCTCATGATCACTGTTTTTATAAAAAAAAAATTTTTATTAATTTTATTATTATTTTTTAAACAGTTACAAGATACGACATACAAACTTATAATCTCATGATCACGCTTTACACACATAACGGCGATTGAAAATATGAATCATTTAAAAACGTCCTTTTAAGTGGTGTTGATCCTGCTCTCTGTCCTCCTGCTGTCCATCCCCAGGCGCTGCAGAAGGCCAGCCAGGTGATCGCCGAGATCAGGGAAACCCACATGTGGTGATGAGGTTACCCCCATCCTCCATCCTACCTCCACCACCCCCAGCAGACCCTACACCCCAACAACACCACCCTCTCCCTAGCCCCCCCCCCCCCCCAGACACAGAACAAAACGCTGCTGTTGTCAGTGTGCGAGGTACTATCGCGTTGTATGTTTTTAGAGTACAGACTCTAAAATCTAAGCGATATCAGTCTCTCTCGCGTGGCCACCTGTACGTGTGGCAAATGCTTCTTCCTGAAAGGTATTGTGTTGTGTAATGAACAGCCGACGCCTCACTTCGGAGATTCGGCTGAGTTTGATTTAAGAGGTTCCTGGAGATGTACAGTATATGGTGATGTGGAGATCCTGAGACGCTGCCATGGTGTGTGTGTGTGTGTGTGTGTGTGTGTGTGTGTGTGTATATGCTGTTTTTCTGTTCTCATACTCTCGGCTCCATTTCTCTTTTAAGTTATGTGGTATTATGTGCTCGCAAAAAGTCAAGTTTACCGCTGTTGTGTCCAAATAAATGCACTTGTTTTTAAATTTATTTTGGAACTCGATACGTAATAAGGAGGAAGTTAAATTAAATAAAGGTATTTTGTGGGTTTTATTTTTCTATAAACGCGAAAAGGGGGGTTTGTTTTGCTTTTTCCGAAACATGTAACGATGCTAAGCGAGGGTTCTGTCACATTGTATGCTGTTCTCATCCAACGGTCAGCATTCGAGCACTCATTCTAACCCCAAGCCGCCACTCATTCACCGCTCAACAGGCTGGACATTGAATGTGAATGTTTTGGGAATTGTTGTTGATTTTCTTTTTAATACATGACCAACATTTAACCCCCACCCCCATGTAACCCCAACCCTGTCGACGTGCCACAACGAGAAAAGCATATCGCACACTGAGAGAACCACGCCCAATCTGAATGTATGACAACTTTGTTTATTGACATGATGCGTGGATGTTTTTGAAATGTAGCCCAACACAAAAACAAGAAACGAAGGCCCCCCCACTCCCCCCTCCCTTCCCCCCCCCCCCCCATCCCCAAGAATGATCCGGGCCTCTGGGATCCGAGCACTGTGTGTCAAGCTCTGCCCCTCCGATTCCCCTCCGGAGAACTGCTTCACCTCAGCCTGGCCTTGCCCTTGCCCCGACCTTTGGCACTAGAAAGAGAAAAGTTATTGGCGAAGAAGTCACTTGTGAGCTAAGCCCTCGGCAGGTGTCCCGGTTAGACGGCCATCTTGGTCTCGGTAGTACAAGCAGGTCACGGCAGTTGTTCATAAAGTGTTATGTTAAAGTGTCTCAATGGTTCAATGTTTGCTGTAAGTATTTTCTTTGCTGTTGCTTGTATTTTGCAAATGGACAAATTCATGGAGATTGGTTATTTTTTTTATAACATTTGGAGTGTGTTTGTACAATCTAAGGGGATTTTGAGTTGACTTTTGCCACTGCTTTCTAAGTGTAACACAAGATTAGACATGTAAGGCTTTTTAAATCAGATCATGTCATAAAGGGTTTAACAATTTATTTGGCAACTTTAAGAATAATATTAATGGGCTTAAATTTCCAACCGTGGCATATGTATATGCACTATTGAAATGTTATGTTTGGTCTCTGTTCATGCAATAAATTTGCCACGTGAAGCTGATTTGCTGCAACGTACAATGCAATAACAAAAACTCATTTATGAAGGGTAGAATTTGGCAAAGATGTGGTGTGGGCTCTTTAATGAATGAGTGGGCTCTTTAATGAATGAGGTTTGTTTGGGACGGTTGAAAGTGATGAGTGAGCTTGATGGATGATGTGATCTGGTTTAGCATTTAAAGCATCATAAATAAAAAGCTGGACCTGGATCTGTTTTGAGAACTACTTCTGTATTTAACCGTGGAAAGATGGGTGCGATGGAATATTTGCCGGATTTAATGAGAGTGCATGAAAATCCATGATGTTACTGTCTCAAAGTCCTATGTATGTCTTCAGACCGTTCATTAACTTATCTCATTAGAGGGGTCGTTAGCTAGGTAAAGATGATACATGCACCTCATGAAAGACTTCTTATTTTGCTTACCTCTGGTGATCCTGGACACGAGCAAGAAGTTGGTTAATCTGTAGAGAGACACATTATTCAAATTAAATTCCAGTTTGAATTACAGTTTGTTAACGCGGTAACGTAAGGGAAAAACATACTAACTAAACCTCGCAAAACCTGACCTACCGCATCTTTTACCTCCCTCAATATGACTAAAAAGCTATTCATTGATACTTTTTGGGAAACTGCAAGCCACATTTGGCTTGTGAAGAAAAATATCTAGCTAGCTAGTGTAAGAGAAACCCGAAAATTATGTTTTATATTTTGTAAAATATCACAATCATGACATCTTGCCTGGGTTGTGCATTCGGTGACTTACGTCATACTTTTGTCTTTTGAATTTCTCTGTGAGGTCAAACTTGTTGGCCTCCAGATCCATCATCAACTGCCACATCTCGCTGGCCTTCTCCCTGGAACAATCAAACCATGTTTCATTAGCTGGCTAGGAAGGGAATTGAACAGTTTCATGTACTTGTAACTATTCACTCATCCATAGATCTACAATACGTATATGATATTAACATTAACGTTAGGCGTTGGATTCCTATCCACCCATGACATAATACATTTTATCGAGCGCTTTACAAGAGACACTACATTATTAAAATAATTTGATACATATGTATATACATAAATACATTTCAGAGAAAGCAACAGGTTAAAAACAGATATAAACACAACACTAATTACACATTAAAAGCAGTTATCAGGTACATTTTGGTGAGTCATTTCAATACACTCACTACTGCCCTGTATTAGACACCTTAGAAACAATTCCCCACCAAATGGAACATATTCATACATAGTTCATTCATTCATTCTTCCACTTCCACCTTGTGAATGAAACCCAGAAAGGCTTAATTTCTGGGCCACTGTTAGGCTCAGTGGTGCACCAGCATGAGAGAGTGAGAGTGTGGAAGCAGAAGAAGGGGGTCGTACTTGAGTTTGTCCTCGTTGAGATGGTCAATGTTGAGAGGTTTCTTCCGGTCGGCCAGGATCTTCTTCTTCTTCTCCCTCTCCGTCTGCTTCTTGACTCCCTTCTTGTTGTCAGTCTGTTGTAAGTTTACATCAGGGAGGGATGGATGGGGGGGGGGGGAGGGAGGGATGGGGGGGGGGAATCGATTCATGTGAGAATGTGGATTCTTTGCTTCCACAATACAATACAAAAAGTCAACGTAATCTTATAGTGGAAGCTAAATAATGGCGGCTTCCTACAGGGGGCGCTATAGTGTATATTATATATATATATATATATATATATATATACACACAACTATATTCTGCTTGGCCACTTTCATTCAGAAAAAGGAAAATCCAAACCACAGAAAATCAAAAATCGTTGAAAAAAATATCTGATTATCATATACCAATATTTACAGAATCGCAATATTTACAGAAATGCAATACATATCGTATCGGCACTCAAAAATGTTTGTAATGTCATATTATGACGATTCCCGCTCCCCAATGAAAACTGTGAGAAAAGTGAAAAGTGACTCCTACCACATCCCAGTTACATACAGCTTTCCGAGGCTGGTGTTTGTCCATGTTTGATTATAACGTTTGGCCTCGGTGTACAGTACCTTCTGGTGGGTCATGCTGGTCAGGACCTTCTTCTTCTTCAGATCGTCATCCTGCTTTTTGCGATGTTCCTCCATCTCCCTCCTCTCCTTCTCCTCCTGCACGGCCCCACAGGAGAACGGTTCAAGGTGAGACCCAGGGCCTGCCCTCCATCTATATTAGCATTATCCAGCGATCGATATTATGAATAAAGCGTCAAGACAACTGACTCACCGCAAGCCTGATCTGTCTCTCTTTCTCGCGTTCTGCACGGACTCTCTGCTGCTCGGATCTCTCAGTCCGACGTTTCTCCTGCTCACACAAACGCACACACATGCATAGACACCCTTATTTATGATCGTGAAGTTGTGGGACTAGATGGGAGAGGATTGATAATCCTTCAGCCTGATGGACCCTCACGATTCTGTTGACCAGGGTGATGAGTTCCTCCTCCTCCTTCTTCCTCTGGACGAAGTGAGCCTCGATCAGAGACTGGAGTTCAGCCAGGTCCTTGTCCTGACGCTTTCTATGGATGTCCTGCAATGAACGTTAGGATGTAATACATTAGTTGGTGTGTGTGTGTGTGTGTGTGTTAGGGTGTGTTGTTTGTGTGTGTGTGTGTGTGTGTGTGTGTGTGTGTGTGTGTGTGTGTGTGTGTGTGTGTGTGTGTGTTGCAGTGTGTTTGTGTGCGTGTGTGTGTGTGTGTACATTCTTGCATGCATGTGGTTGACTTGTGTGTGTGTTTGCGTGCTTACTTGCATATGTGTGTGTGTATGTGTGGTGTTAATGTGTGTCTGTGCATGTGTGTTTGTGTTTGTTTATGTGTGCGTGCATACTTGCATGTGTGTGTGTGTGCTGTGTGTGTCTGTGCATGTGTGTGTGTTTGTTTGTCTGAGTGTGTGCGTGTGCGTGTGCATGTGTGTACGTACGTGTGCGTGCGTGCGCGCGTGGTGTGTATGTGTGTGTGTGTGTGTGTGTGTGTGTGTGTGTGTGTGTGTGTGTGTGTGTGTGTGTGTGTGTGTGTGTGCATGTGTGTGTGTTTGTTTGTCTGAGTGTATTTGTGTGTGTGTGCGTGTGTGTGCGTGTGTGTGCGTGTGCACGCGTGCTTACATCAAAATCGACCTTGTCTCCATCTGGAATTTTGGGCACTGCGACGTTGGTCATGAACCTGTGGAGGGACACGGCGTGACTGGTGAGTGGTGATTGATGGGTGTTGATGGAACAGAGCCTTCATGAACACAACATGGATACCTACTTAGGCTTGGCTTTCTGGCCTTCCTCTTCCCCCCTTCAACAAAACAAAATCACATTACATCCAGTCCGATCAGAAGGTTATTTTGAAATGCGTGGTGCGTCAAAATGTTTTTGGGTACGTACGTTGCTTCCTCCTCCATGACGTCTTCTGTGTCGGACATTTTGTTAAGTGTGAACCCTGGAAAATAGGACCCCCAAGTCGGGCTATTTTTAGAGTGTCAATAGTTCTATCAATAGTTTTATTGTAGGGCATGACATTAGAAGCACAATCCTTTACGACGTATTTTTAAACAATGTAGGGCCAATGTAAAATGGGTTAGCAATGCACACATATAAACTACCCTCTGTAATATAAACTAATGTCATTACGAAATATTATCATGAACAGTGATATATTGCTAGGCTGAAAGTCTCACTTTTGTAATACAAGATACAAGATATAAGATACAGATGTTTTATTGGCCAAGTACAGTGGAATGCTCACTTCCCAATCCCTCCTGCAGTATGATTTTTTAAAACAATACTATTAAAAATACTATATACAATAAAAATGAACATAAAAAAACGTCTAACAAATGTAATATGTTGTTGTTCTATATATATATATATATATATATATGAAGGAAACTTATATGGACATATCAGGACATGATTGACAAGTTTCAACAAAATCTTATCTTCATCATGTTTTGGGGTGAATCCTTAAGATTCCCTTAAAGTAGAGTATGTATAAGTGTATTGTTGTCCCCATAAACATAACTGCAGTGATTTATTACAATAAGTTCTATAAATATTATGTCCTTGAATTATCTTGCATCTATATAAAAAAAACAAATCCATCATACCTTCAGGTGATCTAGCATTTCAGAAATATGACTTAGGCAAAAAAGTAATAAATACTTAGACATACTAGGTACCAGTTAGCACATCTTACTGTCACTAACTTAACAAAAGCACTAAGAAAGGAGATTCCTTACCTGCAGCCCAGAGAGAGGGAAGAAGGAATCAGATATACAGACAGCTCCTGAGTTCAACATGACAGCGTCAAGGATACCTAGCCACGCCCACTCGCGCCCATGTGACTCAATCAACCTATTGCGCGGCACCTTGCAGGAAGAAGCCATCCATCTATTGTTAGAAGACCACGTGGTGCTGGTGCTGCACTTTATAGACACTTAACTGCTGTCAATCTGGAAATAAACGCACTCACACGCACACACACACACACGCACACGTACACGCACACGCACACACACACATGCGTGCACATGCACTCTCACACACATATACAAACACACACACACACACATGCGTGCACATGCACTCTCACACACATATACAAACACACACACACACACATGCATGCGTGTCCATGCAGACACCTCACATTCCCAATGACTTATTTCAGCAACAACACTTCCTGTCTGCAGTTGTTATGTAGGACATCCTTTTTTCACAAGCACTCAAAATACGCAAGTTATCACACGTGTGTTTGTGTTGTTATTCTTTTTTTATTGCTAAAGCAACTACAAGTTTGCATATTCAAACAAAAAAAGCAATCTGAATCCAACACAGCTGAAAGACCCCCAAAACAGATTGAACACTTTTGGATGAAATAAAACAATGTATTTATTTAATCTAGAATTCAAAGTTATTCTTGTGATTGAGTAACTCAATAGATTTTGCAGCAAAAAAACACACACACGTATGATTGACAGTGACAACAACAATCAATGACTGTCAAACGCCCTCCATGTTAAACACACGGATACAATCTCCCACTGATAATAATAATAATAACAATAATACTAATATTTTTTATTTTATTATTTTATCATCGCACTTCTTAATACTGTGTCTCACTGTCATGCTCTCTGATTGTGTCTCTATATATTTGATATACAGATAGTCTATGTCCCGGTGGACGTGTGGCAACATGCCTCACATCATACTACAGCCCGATGGCTAGGTGTGACATGCAGGGCTGGGACACCGTGTAGGAGGGGACTTCTACGGCCATCGCAGGGTGAAAGTACATGCGTGTGTAAAACATGTGGGGACGACCACCATATTGGATCCTTGTGATGGTAAGAAGCTACGTGAGGATGGGATGCTAATCACAAAATGGGTTCATGTCTAAGGGTATAGCAGTGTCAAAGCCACCTATTGTGACTGCATGAGGGAGTTTAACCGTATTGGTTGGTATTTGATACTAAAGTTAGAGCAAATTTTATATATTTTAAGGTGCACGACTATCAATGTTGTCATTTCACCGTCAGATGTCACTCATATTCAAATTGGCCGATAAATTGGTAAGCCACGTCCCAATAAATCAAGACAAGTCAAAAGAAAACATGATATAAATATTGTTTCAACTTTAGGCTGTCTTATATTGTATTAAAAGCTTAACATAACCCTATTTATATATATTGTATATTTTCGGTGTCTTAAGTATACTTTATCTAGGTCATCTAGGTCAATTAGGGATCAATTATTGATATCACTCCATGTGCTCCCTCTTATGATTGTCTAGCGATGGTCTGGTTCCAGGTGATCACTTGACAGCCTGTTGGATTGGGTCAGCGGGGGGGGGTGATATTCTTGTGGAGGTGGGCTCTCAGTCCTTATGGTCTCGTGCCTGCTGAGAGTGCAAAGAAGACACAATTATTTATCACTCTTGGTCAAAACACCAGGTAGTATGTTCTCTTTAAGGAACACTTTTGCCAACATTTGTTGCCAGCCTTGCACCATTACACTGTGGGTAGTATATTATACACATGAACCATGATCAATTACCCTCCATTTGACCAGTGTTCAGTTTTGCAAATTGGTTGGCCAGCTCTAGGGCTGTTCTGTTGTTCTCTGGTGCCCCAGTTCTCTAGAGCTGTTGTACCGATGGTTGTTCTCTGGTCAAGTAGCACCAGTTCTCTAGGGCTGTTGTTCTAGTAGTTGTCTGGTCATGTAGCACCAGTTCTCTAGAGCTGTTGTGCCAACTGTTGTTCTCTGGTCATGTAGCACCAGTTCTCTAGAGCTGTTGTACCAATTGTTGTTCTCTGGTCATGTAGCACCAGTTCTCTAGGGCTGTTGTGCCAACTGTTGTTCTCTGGTCATGTAGCACCAGTTCTCTAGGGCTGTTGTACCAATTGTTGTTCTCTGGTCATGAAGCACCAGTTCTCTAGGGCTGTTGTACCAATTGTTGTTCTCTGGTCATGTAGCACCAGTTCTCTAGAGCTGTTGTACCAATTGTTGTTCTCTGGTCATGTAGCACCAGTTCTCTAGGGCTGTTGTACCAATTGTTGTTCTCTGGTCATGTAGCACCAGTTCTCTAGGGCTGTTGTGCCAACTGTTGTTCTCTGGTCATGAAGCACCAGTTCTCTAGAGCTGTTGTTCTAGTTGTTCTCTGGTCATGTAGCACCAGTTCTCTAGAGCTGTTGTTCTAGTTGTTCTCTGGTCATGTAGCACCAGTTCTCTAGAGCTGTTGTTCTAGTTGTTGTCTGGTCATGTAGCACAAGTTCAATAGAGCTGTTGTTCTCAGTTTCTATTTGTTGTGTGCCGTTCCACTGCAGAGACAGCCCTGTTTAACCAAAAGCCATAGACTTGTTTTAATTGAATTCAATACTTCCTTAACAATGAAATGTCCACAAAAGTTAATAAAGTGCAAATACATGCAGGTGTGTGTGTGTGTGTGTGTGTGTGTGTGTGTGTGTTTGTGTTTGTGTGTGTGTCATGTGCATGTGTGTTTACTCTTTACTACTCCAATTGCATGTGTATGTGTGTGTGTGTGTGTGTTTCAAGCACGTATGTTTACCGCTACATATCCGGACTCCCCTCCCCTCCCCTCCCCTCCCCTCCCCTCCCCTCCCCTCTCTCTCTCTCAGTGTGTGAGTGATTGAACGCTGCAACATTGTCATTTGCCCTTTGCCTCGTTCCACAGGGATCTATTTCTGATGGAGAATCGGAGAGGTTACAAACTAGGAAGCCTATTTAGGGGTTTTGAAGCTGACACCGCCCACACCAAAACGGTTCCTCTATTCTGATTGTTCAGTCCTCTGTGGTCCTCTGACGTGGAGAAAAGTCAGCTTCTAGAGTATAACTTCTATGAGAAGATTACCGAAGGACATAGTGGAATAGATAATAGACTGCTAACCATACATGAAGTACACAACAAAGGCCCGTGCTCTTGACTTATTCACAGCAAAGCATTGGCGCTGCGTCTGTCTGGCGGACGGTGAGCATCGGCGGCGCGACAAGGCCACATGCTACATGCAACACAACAACACGCTACTGTTAAGTTGTGAACATGTGTGTAAGGCTTTACTATTATCACTAGGGCTGGCTGGGGAGGGCAGAGGAGTAAGCTGCTTAAACAGTTGAAATCTCTCCCAGCAGACGAGGCTAATGTGAAAATCAAGCAGCTGCACTCCGGCATGCCTGACGGCTCGTGGCGTTGGGGTGGTGCAGGTGGCATGGGGTTAAAACTTGGCCCCGCGCAGACATGACAGCTATCCCAAGAGTCTGGAGCGTTGGTGTATCCAGAGACACAAGGTCACGACAAGGGGGTCGTGTTTTAGTTTTTTTCTTCTTCTTCTTCTTTTAAATATAGACCACAATGCCACCGGGGGCGGGGGTTTCTCACGTCTGGCGCACAAGTTTGGACTCATGGGGAGAGAGCGGTCAGCGCTCCTAAACCTCACGGCAACCCAGGAGGAGGGAAGTGTGTACCGGGGACCAGACCGGAGGCCACCGGGGACGCTGTGTGGGAACCTGTAACGGCCTCCCTCTCTAACGCAGAGAGACTCGGGCTGGGTCCCTAATCACTCACTTACTCAGTATCTACATTACATTACATTACATTACAGTCATTTAGCAGACGCTTTTATCCAAAGCCACTTACTAGTAGTGTGTTTCAACAAAGGAAGGTAAGAGAACAACTCGTCACCAGAAGTCAAAAGTGCATTTCATTTCTAACACGTCTCCAAGCACTGAACCAGTGCTCAGGTAGAAGGACAATAATTCAGGCAAAAGTGAAGGAAAAGGTACAATAAGTTGGCAAACAATACAGCAATATCTACCCATCTATAATATGTAATCTACTTTTGACTGACTTAATCGACTTAGCGCTACGAGGAAGGATCCGGGAAGTGTGTCCTGAAGAGATGGGTTTTCATCTAGTGCACTACATTGTAACTACTCACTTTATAGTGCACTATTGACTATGTGAGTGCGCCATTTTTTAGCGGTCTCCGAAATGTATAGTGAAAATGATTATACCCTTTATAGTGCACTCATCGTATCCCACAATGCCTCGGGAAAAGTAGCGTACAACCGACGGTCCCTAACCGAGCAGATAGACCATCATGCATTGCGCTGAAAGAAAAATGGCAGACGTAGATCTGACACGTCTAATTATGAGACAGCAATGACGTTATTAACGGAGACTCCAGTAGTGTACCAAAGGGTATTTTCATTTAGCCGATGAACTCACTATATAGTCCTCTACATTGAACTAGAGATTAGAGCTTACCTCATCCTAGAGATGAGGTAAGGAGTAGGGAATGAGGGAAGGATTACGGACACAGCCTCTCTCTCACACACACACACACACACACACACACACACACACACTTTAAAAACACCCTGCAGGGATCTGGGGGTAGATATTGTATAATAAATGTAACATACCATTTGTGACAAACTTGCCCTTGCCTCCAAATGTCACCTGTGAATGAAATTTAGAAGGTTACCATTATTTTCTATAATAAACAGAAAATAAATTCTGATTAAGCAAACCTTAGCAGATTTAAATGCATAAAAACAAGCTTTTTCGTGGATGGCAATTTTAAAATAGACTAGAATTAAGCATAGGATGTGTCTCACTCAACATTTGCTTACGCACAGCACATAAATAATGAAATAACATATATATTTTGACTTAGACAATGAATTTAGCACACCTGTTGTGTGCACAACTCTACGAAAATGTGTTGTTTTGTCCTAAAGACCCATGCCAACTTATGACACATTATATAACATTGTAGTCTCACAACAGTGACTTTAATGGCATGGAAGAGCTGCTTGGCATATCAAGAGAATCATTCAATTTCAACTCAGACATTAAAGGTGCAATGTGTAAGATTATCCATTCAAAGCGTTCTGAAGTGGACAACAATCATCGACAGAATGTGAAGAAATAACAGTTTTGACATCATGTCAAAGACGTTCTATTGTGTTGCAGAGATAATGTGTGCACTTCCTGGTTTCTTATAATAGCGATGTGGAGGACTAATTGGACAGTTTGGCCAAATCTTACACATTGCAGTTCAGTTTTCCTAATTTCAGCTTTTTTCAAATGCCTGAATTGAAGAGGAGGATGAGCAATGCCAACATGCAGCAAAGACACAACAAAAATAAAAAATCAAGTGAGCATGATTTAATGTGCATTAAACGGTGGCCACAGCTCCACATGTCAACACCACAATTACCTCATTGGCCAATCCATTAGGTCCTCTGGATGAGATCAACAAAACGGACCGCATCCCACATTACTACTACAACACTACCCAATGACAACACCACTTCTCACCTCGTCTCCTGCGGGTGTGTGTGTGTGTGTGTGTGTGTGTGTGTGTGTGTGTGTGTGTGTGTGTGTGGATGTACAGTATGTGTGCATGTGCAGTGTGTATGTGTGTGAGTGTGTGTGTGTATGTGTGTGTGGATGTATGTGGATGTGTGGGTGTGCGTGTGTGTGTGTGTGTATGTATGTGGATGTGTGTGTGAAAGTGTGTGTGTTGTGCATGTGTGTGTGTGTTGTGTGCAATGTGTGTGTGTGTGGATGTGTGTGTGTGTGTGTGTGTCTGCAGTGTGTGTGTGTGTGTGCAAGTGTGTGTGGATGTGTGTGTGTGTGTGTGTGTGTGTGTGGAAGTGTGTGTGTGTGTGTGTGTGTGTCTGCAAGTGTGTGTGTGTGTGCAGTGTGTGTGTGTGTGTGTGTGTGTGTGTGTGTGTGTGTGTGTGTGTGTGTGTGTGTGTGTGTGTGTGTGTGTGTGTGTGCTTGAGTGCGTGCATTACCTTGGCGGGCGTTGCGCTCTTCTTGGTCTCCCATAGGCCGCGCTTATTGCCGATGTCAGCGGGTTTCGCCTCC
This sequence comes from Muraenolepis orangiensis, assembly GCA_027704905.1. Lineage (NCBI taxonomy): Eukaryota > Metazoa > Chordata > Actinopteri > Gadiformes > Muraenolepididae > Muraenolepis > Muraenolepis orangiensis. The sequence goes on from CM051010.1 coordinate 24,314,524, forward strand.
TGAAGATAACACACACCACAAAAAATATCTGACGTCACCCCTCTGCTCACCTAATTTACACCCCCCCCCCCCTCCATCACATCACTCGTCAATTCACACATGATATGACACCCTTGGGCCTGATGCCCATTTCTGACTCTGATCCTGCGCCGGTAGGCGGGAGATCAGGTATTTATTCACTCGTCACTGTACTGTACCTGGTCGCATCGGAGGAGGAAGCAAAGAAGAAGAGTTGAAACCCCAAAGAGGATGAAAGCTGAAGTGACAGAGCTAAGAAAGGAAAATGGCAGAGATAAGTCAAAGCAGAAGCACATTTTTTTTAAACGACAGTATGCAGAGACATACAGGGCAGAGAAAAGAGCACGAAGGGTTCGATGACAGAAGTGGCCACATAATGACTTAAGACAACACACATTTCCTTCTCGGTGTTAGATGTTGTCGCCTGCAGTATGACTTCCCACCAACAGGGGTCAGTGTTGTGCTGCGCCACACTGCGCGCTGGCGAGGCTGTTGGAGTCGTTTCTCATGCCAAGATGTTTGATGGACTAAAGATACACCCCCTCCTCGTAAATTTGAGTGAGAACAATGCGGTGCGACACCATGCCTATGTGGACACGCCGTCTTTAGACTAGAGGAACACGTAAGACTATCTCCCAACACTTTATTATGGTAACGCCGGTGAAGACATGGAAGGCGCTTTAAATAAATAGCCGAAGAGCCTGTCCTCTTAACCTTGGCTGGAGGCGCGTTCAGAGGAGAGCTTGGCTTCCTGCAGACCACACTGTGGAGTTACAGTCACAGCCCTCTCTAAGTCACACAAATAATCAGACTTTAGGTTAACATCTAAAGTCTGATGTTCTTCCACTTCCAATGTTTTTTGACAAATCATGTTGCTGGGATCTGTCGGCAGAATGGGTCTCGACTGATCCCACGGGGTTTTGTCATGTCCTGCATATGCCGCTTGTATGCCCTTGCCATTAAGGAATTGTGCTTGTTAAGCCGCTGGCTTAAAGCTAAAACATCCTAGTTGGACACCAACGTCCTTAGACAAAGTGCCTGTACAAGTTTGAAATCCAAGCCGTATCGTAGACTGGCCACTGTATAAAGTGTAGGAATATTTCTGTAAGAAAACAGGAAACCCTGCGTGACTCCGCCCCCTCGCACTCGCTGCTTTCCGGCGCAAGAGATGTGTATAGTCCCTCCCCTCAAGAAGTTCGGCTATACAGCGATGTCGAACTTCTTGAAGCCGTCCCCGACTCTGTGTCTTTCAGCTGTTTGATACCGGCTTGAACACACTTATTCTCAATCTGCTGCTATTACATTACATTCATTTAGCAGACGCTTTTGTCCAAAGCGACTTCCAATACAACAAAGGTAGGTATGTCCTGCTATGTAACAGTAGGACCTTAAAACAACCACAGCTACGGCTGGAGTCAGTTATAACTCCTGTGTGAAGGCGCGGAGGTGACGATGCAGATGGTATGTTGGCATTTGGCCACCTGGCACACAACTGCTATTCACTCACTCAACCGGCCCGTAGTGTGTTAACAATAGGATTAATGCCACTGGTGTGTTGACAAGACCATTCACAGTGACGTGCCTTCAGGTACGTAGACTAGATATGCTTTTATGTATCGGCATTGAAACAAGATTACAAACATATAAAGAGTTATGCAAAAAAAGTTTTTCGAAAGCTTAATAATTTTTCTGTTGACACGTAGTATTTCTTTGGGGGCCCAAGCTAGTTCGTGGCTTGTCCATGTGGTGGCACTAGACTACAGGCAACAGACACCGCCTCGGAGCTGTGCTGGACCCCAGACGGTTAGGCAGTTAGTCTGTCTGGCTTTCTCTCTGTATGTCACTCTCTTGTGTCCTCTGTATAGGTGAGTGTGTTTGTGTGTGTGTGTGTACGGTGTATGTGTGTGTGTGTGTGTGTGTGTGTGTGTGTGTGTGTGTGTGTGTGTGTACGGTGTATGTGTGTGTCTGTGTGTGTGTGTGTGTGTGTGTGTGTGTGTGTGTGTGTACGGTGTATGTGTGTGTCTGTGTGAAGTGGACATTTCCTCAGGGCTTACTGGTGTTTTAGCTGCTATGGGAGTTTTAGCCGCAGGTGGCGTTGGTTCTGGTTGTGGGTTGTCGGGTTGTGCGGTGGGAGCTGCTTTATCTGCCTCCGCAGGCTTGGCCATCCAACTGTTGGCCCGGCCAGACACGCCCACTTTGACCCCGGCGGTATCCTGGCGAGGGAAACAAAATACAAAATACACAAGCAAGCGTTTAACCCTCCTGTCCTGACCACGTGCTCGCGGCTGTGTCCTACTGTACTGGAGTGTACCCCTCGTCCTCTCCTCACGTTTCATCACCATCCTTCATAGTCCTCATTATAGAGGGGCAGAACTCATTGCTCCCTCTTAGCGGGAGGGAACAATGTGTTATTATTTGATGGATACTACATTTCTCTCTTTCTCTGACCATGTCTATTCTATCTATCCATCCACCCATCCATCCATCCACCCATCCATCCGTCTGTCTCACCTTCTTGGGGGGCGTTTGGCTGTCAGGTGGGTTGCTGACGTTGCCTTTCTCCCACATGCTCTTCATGCTGCGGGCCCCGCCTGAGGGGATATCCACCATGGGGGCCTTGGACGGCTTGGCCGGGGCATCTTTGTTCCCCTATGGTGGAGAGACATTAGGCAGAGAGACTGTTAGCAAGATAACAAACAAACAAAATGTTTATGAGTGGAATTGGACAACACTTTGTGGCTGGATTACTTATGGGCAATAGTAATAGTAATAGAGGAATAGTTGATTCAGTTTTGGCACAGATCCGGATCGAAAAAACTGATCCGGGTTTTAGACTTTTTGGTGTGGCGGAGGTATGCGCTCTACCCAGTGCCCTCTGGTTTGTTATGTAGTTGTTTCACTGTAATACACTGATTACGTCATGGAAGAGTAACCCATCCCTGGGACAGGGGAGGACGTTACCTGTATGGCCGAGTTGTACTGTTCTAGTCTGTTGCCGATCTTGGAGAAGATGGGAGTGTGCGATGCTTTGACGGAGCTGTTGAATAAACATAAACAAGTCACGGCCCAGCGCTTTCAGTATGGCCGTCGTGGTGTCAGCAGTTCATCACAGAAAGGGTTAATTTCATGTCATCACCTCACCTCTTCTGAGCCGACTTGGTGAGAAAATCGGCCTTCTCTCCGATCTGTGCGGAAAAAACCCCCACACAGTTATCGTCGACTGTCACATAAGCAACCATTCAACCGTTCACTGGGCCGGGACGCACGCACAGCCCCTGTCCGCACGCACGGCCCCTGTCCGCCCCTCAGCTATGGACTGGAAACAGAAAGCCACTCTAGCTTCTGTTCAGGGGGACAAATACTTCCCATGTATGGACCCGCAGAAGTATGGAAAGAGTCGCCGGGGCTCCAGTACAGAGGAACACACACACACACACACACATGCCGACACTCACAGACTCACATACACACGCAGACAGTTAAACCTCGACACACATACAGACACACACACAGTTAACACACACACACACACACACACACACACACACACACACACACGTCTTGTACAGTAGCATCTTTGAAAGCGCATTACAGCACATGTACGGTAAGTAAGGCACACATCCCATGTGCACCCATAAACCAAATGAGATATGAGTGTTAACTTTGCACGAGCCCATTTTATTGGATTGGTGTCAGACAGAACAGCAGTCGGAACAGCGGTGTAGGCTGTTGTGTCCGTCCGTCCCCCCTCCCCCCAAATCCCCCCCACCTCCTCTCCCCCCCCCCGCCCCCCCCCCCCCCCCCCAGCGGCGTACCTTGGCAGAACCTTTGGGGCTGACGGCGAAGACGGGCTTGGAGTCCGCAGACTCGTCGAGCTGCTTCTTCTTCTCCAGCGCGTCGGCCCTCCTCTTCTCGATCTCCTCCCTCATCCTCTTCCTCTCCTCCTGGGGGGGTGGAAACAACACACAGCTACTTGAACCACGTCCACTGGTGGACCCAGGCCTTCATCCATTTAAAAGGGTCTTTTTCATTCACGATGACACTAAAATAGTTGTACTTTTGGTTGTTTGTTTGATAGTTAATAAATAAATTCGGGGGCCATTCAAGTTTAATCTCTGTTCGACTAATAAGTGTAAGTCTATAAAATGTGGCAATAAGGACATTTTAAATAATATAATCATCGTGAATGACTCTACCGTAGCACCTTACTAGTTTCTATTGTGTTACCCACAGTCAGGTATGCCATTCAGGTTCAGGTAGGTGTTTGGGCATCTTGCTCAAAGATGTATACAGCTAAAGCACTGTGGACATGGGGGCTCAAACCCAGTACCTTTAGCACCTTAACCAACGAGAGCATCCTGCACCCATCATCGTCTCCCTGCTGGCGGGACATGGCATGTCGCCCCCGACAACAACAGCAAACAACTCAAACTCCGGAGCTCACCTGCTCTTTAGCCTTCTTGTCGGCCAGCTGCTGCTTCTTCTGCCGCTCCTCCTCCTCCAGCACCTTCCTCCGCTCCTCCCTCTTCTTCTTCAGGCCCTCCAGCTCGGCCTCGGCGTGCTGCTGCTTCTGCTTCATCTTCTCCAGCTCCTCGCTGTCCGCGTCGTCCCGCCGCCGCTTCAGCTCCTCCAGCTTCCTGTCCGCCTCCAGCCGCTCCGCGTCCTCCGCCTTGGGGGAGCGCACACCATCGCGGCTGCTGCCGGCACGTACACACACACACACACACACACACACACACACACACACACACATTTGAAATGTTTGGACACATCAAGGTGCAGTTGTCATTGCATTGCAAGTCATAAGTGCATTTCCTTTCTACCAATCACAGAACCAGCATTTAGGTAACAAAAGTACAAAACGTTGGCTAACAATAGAACTAACAATTGGCTAACAATAGAGAAACAAGCATACAATTAAGCAACCAATGCTAACAAGGACCCGGGTAGTGTTTCCTGAAGAGGTGAGTTTTCAGCCTGTGTCTGAGGCCGGGCAATGACTCTGTAGTCCTGACATCCTTGGGGAGTTCATTCCAGTACTTTGGGGCCACAGGACAGAGAAGAGCAGTGACCGCGTAGATCGGCCATAAGGGCCCCTAAGCGAGGGGCCAAGCAAACGCCCTAACGCCCCCCCTAACCCCAACCCTAACCCCAGCCCTAGCAGAGCGAAGTGGACAGGCAGCGGGACATAAGGCTGGACTGCGCGGTAGGAAGGAGCTGTTCCTTCCACTGCCTTGTGAGCTAAGCACCAGGGTATTTAACTGGATGTGAGTAGGTACAGCACGGAGGAGGGTAGATGTGTGGATGATGAAGGAAGGAGTTCAGCTGAGACTCACCTTGGGGTACTGTCTGTGTTCCTGTGGTTGAGGCCAGGGAAGCCTCCTTGGGGCTTGGTGGGTTCCAGCTGACAATGAAATTAAAACAGCTATTTAGATAACTAAATAATTTACATTTACATTTACATTTCTTAAATAATCGATCTATACAAACAATAAAACTGTTTTGTCAAATAAAAAGTGTTTTGGGGGGGGGGGGTGTGATGTTTGCTGATTTATGGCAACCTAGTAATTACCTTATCTTTAAAACCAAGTCGTTTCGGCTTCTCCTCCTTTGCGAAGAACATACAGAAATGAAAAAAAAAGATTATTGAAGTGGAAAGAAACGGCCCACAGCTGCAGAGAGATCAAACACAGAGAGATCAAATGTCAAACAAGCGCAAAAAAAAGAAAGCAAGCCGTCACAGCGTGGGTTCATGTGAAGTGAAGGAGACGCAGCGGTGTGCTCACCACCCGTCACACGGTGCCTGATTGTGACATTAGAGTAGACAGATGAATGACAGCCCTTCTATAACCCAACTGGCAAGCAAGCAAACCCACGGTGAGCTAACGGTGTGAACTGTGACCAAGTGGCAGAGCATGCCAGCGCATGCCAACACTCAAACTCCCCTCCTCCACCACAGCCTGTGTGTGAGTGTGTTGGGACCATAACAGCTCCATTTGAGTGGTGCCGGGTGCTCTAGCTGCAGTTTGTGATGACACGCCAGCTTCACTAGGGTACCTCCTCTTTCTTCTTCTTCTTCTTCTCCTCCTCCTCCAGCTCTTTCTTGTTCAGTTTCTCCTCTTCCTCTTTCTTTTTCCTGTCCTCCATTTCCTTTTTCCGTTTCTCCTCGTCTTCCTTCTTCTTCTTCTCGTCCAGCTCCTTCTTCTTCTTCTTCTTTTCCTCCTCTTCTTTCTTCTTCTTCTCTTCCAATTCTTTTTTCCGTTTTTGCTCTTCTTCCTTCTTCTTGGCTTCCATTTCCTCTTCCCTTTTCTTCGTTCCCTCTGCCTCCTTCCTGAGTATGTCCTCCTCTTCTCTCCTCCTTTGCTCCTCCTGTTCCTTCTGCTGCCTTTCCGCTTCATCCCTCTTGAACTTCTCCTGCTGTTGCCTCTCCTCCTCCTCCTCTTGCCTCCTCCTTTCCTCCATCTCCTGTTGCTGTTTCTGTTCTTCTTCTCTCTTCTTACCCTCCTCGTCTTCCTCTGCAGCCACTTCCTCCTTGTCCGCCTCGCCTAAAACCGACCGTTGTACCTCGTGGTCTGATGCTACAACAACCTCCTCCTAGAAGGTAATGAGCATTATTATATATGAGTTTGTGTAAGATGTTGAGTTTTTTTTGAGATCCATACCTTTGTCTCTGGTTGCTGATCAACAGGTCCTCCAAGCACTAATATAGTATACATACATATAACATGTGTCTTACCTCCTTCTCCATCACAACCTCTGGCTCAGAAGCAGCTGGTGGTTCTTTATCTTCAGAGGCCTCCTTCTCTGCCTCTCCTCCATCGTGTTTGTCCTCCTCCTTCTTCTCCTCCTCCTTTGCTTCCTGGACCGTCACCTCCTCTTGTGGCGCATTTTCCTTGGGTTCCTTCTCTTCTTCTTCCGTGTCTTGGTTTGTGCCCTGGTCCTCCAGGGCAGCATCTGTGCCGTTGGTGGTGATGGTAGGGTCGAACTCCTTCTGTCTCTCCACGGCCTCCTGCATTCTCTTCTGCCTACGCTCCTCCCTCTTGTTCAGGCGATCCAGCAGAACCTGTTCATCGGCATCCCCTCCCTCGGCGGTAGCGTCGTTGGCATTGGTGGTGGCGTCGGTAGGGTCAGTGATGGTGTCGGTAGAGACGGTGGTGTCGGTGTCGTCGGTGGAGACGGTGTCGTCGGTGGAGATGGTGGTGGTTGTGTTGGAGGAGCTCTCCATCTCGGTCACACTGCGAGAGCATGACAAAGATGTCACGACAAGATGTTAATGCCAGAGACATTGGGACATTGGACTTTAAGGCCATATTTCTAGATGAACAAACTCCAAAACTTTTAAAGGATTCACAGGGACTCTGGTTAGCTCCGCAATCGAAGATCAGAGGTTATGTTTTCACCCCTGTTTTTGTGTCTGTCAGTTTTTTGGTCTGTTAGCAAGATAACTGAAAAGGTTGTGTATGGAGTTGGACAACACTTGGTGGTTCGATTACTTATGGGCCAAGGGGTTCGATTTTGGTGCAGATCCGGATCTGACTCCGGATCCAGGGGACTTTTAAAGTGTGGCGGAGCCGGTATGCGCTCTACCGAGTGCCCTCTAGTTATGTGTGCTTCCCACTGTGGTCGCTGTCGGTACCTGTTGGCGTGGATGACATCAGCAGCTCCAGCACCAGAGTCCTCGACATCCTTCAGTTTCTTCCTCTCCTCCCTGGCGCGTCTCCTCTGCTCCCGGGCGGCTTCCTCGTCGTCATCGTTGGTGACTCCGCCCGTGCTGACACCACGAGGAAGAGGATGTCACCACACACCAAAATAATAATATAATAATTCACAATCAAGCATCGCATACAATTCCTAAAGCTAATACTTTGACCTAACCAAAAAAAGTAGAAAATAATGATGTAGACATAATGATTGATTGTCTTGTCTGTTTTCTCCATTTGAGATATTTAATATGCGTCCATGGAAACAAAAGAGCAGAAAGCCAAGGCAGTTCATATATATACAGTATATATACGTGCATATATATATATACTGTATATTTATATGGTGTTGAAACAACAATGAGACAAGGTAGGTATCGGTATCAGAGCCCATTCTAAACTCTAAAATTCTAAAATAATAAATTCATTGTCTTTGTTCTCTCCGTGCTTTACCGGCCTTCTCCAGGGGGAGAGAGAGAGAGAGAGATTGTGAAACGGCCCATTGACACACACACACACACACACACACACACACACACACACACAACACACAAAATGACTTGCAGATGTGGCGGGAGCGAAAGAAGGCAGTGGCGGTGGCAACCACGAGAATCGTCTTTTTGTCTCTTAGTAAAAAGACAGAATAACTGCTGCGCTAAATGAGATGGAAACTCAAGCAGATGTTGTCCAAGCCACAGTCCACTGTTGAAGTAATTCAATTAGGTGTGACTGG